>JAJJWW010007588.1:0-19980 GCA_023531295.1 Papaver armeniacum
CATGATAATCACATCATAAGCATATTGTGTGTTAGGAAGGATACCGATGCCATTTGGTTGAATCCAAAGTGTCCAGGCAAGAACACACGTAAAATAGAATACCTTGAGAAACTCTTAGTTTCTCTTCTTGACCTTTTTTGTGTAATGGAATAATAAAATTCATGAACCCAATCTTGATGGTTATAGAGTTCCTTTTATAGGTAGAAGGAGGACCAAGGTTCATAGGATTTAGATTTTTCATTTAATCTCGACTGGTCCATCAAGGAAGAGGGAACATGAAAGGACCGATATTTGTAACCAACATGTTTAGCCATATTCAAAATTAACCAAAAAAGATATCACATGGCCCAACAAGATATTTCTAATGTAGAAATATTCTTACATTCTCCCCACTGGTCCATGTGATAATCTATTTTAACGGCTAATCGTAGAAAAACATAAGCGTGCATAATTGCTAAACAAATATAATGGTTAAACGTAATACCTCAACCAAGCAAATTACTTATGCGAGTCATGGCGGTGGCCCATTTTTTTTTGTTATCAACATGTTCCCTTCCATGTACCACAACACAAGAAAATTACTTAATCAGGCCTTAAATAGGATATCATAATGGTTAGGTAATGTCTTCAAAAGAAAACAATTTCGTAACATTCATCCAATAACATAAAAGTATACTAAAGTGGATATTTAAATGAGTTTTAATAACAACAATAATAAGATCTCAATAAGTGTTCAAGCATAAGCAAAAGTATAAGTGAAACTAATTGTTTGTTACTCCTCAAGACCCATGTTTCCAACATGTTCCAAAAAGTCTTAGGAGGTAACGCCTTCGTAAATGCATCTCGCAATCATAAGTTTTGTGCCTATGTGTTCAATGAACAACTTTTTCATCCGAATGCCTTGTTTCACGCATAGGTACCTTAGATCCATGTGTCTTGAACCCTTAGTATATCTAGCGTGCTTTGAAAAGAATCTTTTCATTGCGGCATTATCACAGTAAAGTTTCACAAAAGTGCGGGCAAAATTTAGGTCTCCAAACATTGAGATGAAATTCATGACCATGAACAGTGATTTGTAGCCTCATAACATGCTACAAATTCAGCTTCCATTGTTGAGCCAGTGAGAATAGACTTATTTGCACTTTTCCATGATATTGCTCCTCCAGCTAATAGAAAAAGATATCCAAAAGTGCTCTTTCGAGTATCATTACATCCTATGAAATCGGAATCTGTATAGCCAACCAACTCAAATTGATCTGACTTCGTAAATGTGAGACGATGATCCTTTGTTCCTAACAGGTACCTTAAAACTTTATTTGCAGCTTTCTAGTATTCCATTCCAGGATTCACAAGGTATCTTCCCAACATACCAACTATATAGATGATATCTGGTCGTGCGCAAACTTGAGCATACATTAAACTTCCCACCACAGAAGCATAAGGGATTTTATCCATTTGCTTACGTTCCAGTTCATTCTTAGGACAAAGATTGAGTCCAAACTTGTCTCCTTTAAAACCGGAACTATGTTTGGCTTACATGCACTCATCTCAAACCTCTCTAGAATTCTTTCGATATATGCTTTCTGTGAGATTGATAATGTTCCAAGTGATCTATCATGGGATATTTCTATCCCAATCATAAGAAGCCTCACCCATATCTTTCATTTCAAAATTCTTCGAGAGATATTCCTTAGTTTCATGCATAAGACCAAGATCAATACTCGCAAGTAGTATGTCATCTACATACAATACCAAAATATGAACTTCCTCCCACTGATCTTGAGATATATGAATGGATCTACAAAGCATTTTCTTCAAAACCAATTTTTGAATGGTTTCGTTGAATTTTAGATACCCTTTGCTGAGGCTTGCTTAAGTCCATAAATTGATTTCTTAAGTTTGCGAGACCATGTGTTCATCCTTCTAGGACAAAACCTTGAGACACATGTAAATATCTTCCTCAAGCTCACCATTAAGAAAAGCTGTTTTCACATCCATTTGATGTAACTCAAGGTCATATTGAGCTACTAATGCGAGAATAATTTCGAGAGAGTCTTTCTTTGACACGGGAGAAAAGTCTCTTTGTAATCAATGCCATCTTCTAGTGAAACCTTTGGCTACAAGCCTAGCTTTATAACATTGAATATTTCCATTAGCATCGCGTTTGGTCTTAAAGACCCATTTACACCCGATTGCTTTGTGTCCTTCAGGAAATTCAACGTATTCCCAGACTCCATTATCATCCATCGATTTTTTTCTCTACTTTTAGCATTTAATCCATTTACCAATTACTACATTTGATAGCTTGTGAATAAGAAACTGATCTTTCATAATCCCTAAATCAAAATCCGATTCTTGTATATAAACCACATAATCATCAAGGAAATAGCCCTTTGTCGTTCTCTCAGTAGATCTTCTTAAGGCTACTTCTTGAGGTTGTTCTACAATTTCTTCAAAGGGCAATAGTCTCATCATGAAGCTCCTAAGGCCAAGTTATTTGTGTTTCTCCCTCATCAGTCGGTTCAACAACCGGGAGGAGTCAAATATCTGTAGAAATCTGAGGTAAAGGGATTATTACTCTGATTTCTTGAACAATCATTTCTTGCACTAGTGTACTCACACTAACTTCGCCATCCTTAATGAATTTTGCATTTCGGTTTCAACAATTCTCATACTATGGTTAAGACAATAAATAATATACCCTTGGATTTTTCGGGAAAACCAATAAAGTAACGCTAACGATTTTTTCATATCCAATTTCTTTTCTTTGGGATTATAAACTTTCGTCATATTTGAACAACCCCAAACTTGCAGTGTGTTTTAAACTAGGTTTCGGCCCTTCCACGCTTAAAAAGGAGTCTTTGGAACTGCTTTGCTTGAACTTTATTTAAAATGTATACATCATAACGAAGAGCATACATCCACAAACTTAAGTGGTAAACTCCGCATGACTAATCATGTAACCATTTCCAATATAATGCGATTTCGCCTTCTCTTACACCATTCTTCCAAGGTGAACTGGCGTTGTGTATTGAGCAACAATTCCAAGCTTTTGAAGAAGTAAAGTTTAAAGGTCCAGGATGTTGTCTGTTTCGTCATACCTTCCATAATACTCTCCACCCCTATCAAGGACCTAATGATTTTCACCTTCTTTTCTAATTGCCTCTCAACTCGGTAATGAATTGTTCTACAACATTCACGCCTTGAGACTTATCATGCAATAAGTAAAGATAACGAACGTGAAAAATCATCAATAAAGGTGATAAAATATTTTTCTCCTCCGAAAGTTGGAACGTCGAAGGGTCCACAAATATCTGTATGTATTATTCAAGTAGTTCAGAACTTCTTGTGGCACCTTGCTTTGTGTGTTTTGTCATCTTGCCTTTAATACAATCCACACAACTTTTATAATCGATAAAATCTGCCAGAATCCCATCTTTTACCAATCTCTGAAGCTTTTCACGAGATATATGTCCCAAACTTCTTCTTATGCCACAAGAATGAGGAATTACCTCAACACGTTCGGTTCTATCGTTATGATGCATGGTTAAATAGGTTCCAGGTATTGATGATGGTGATAAATTTAATTTGTAAAGACCATCGAAAGATTGCAGAACCAATAACTTTAAAATCTTTAAACAAACTAAAAACATCCATTGGCAATTTGAAATTGAAAACCTTGTCTATCTAGTTGAGAAATTGAAATTAAATTGCGGGAAATAGTTGGAACATAAAGAGTGTTTTCCAAATCAAGAAAGTATCCATGATCTAGAATCAGACGATAAAGCATAAAGATTAACTCGGGCTTTGTGCCATTGCCCATAAAAGGAAGTTTTCATTGGTTTGTGATTTGGGTTGAAAGGTATCCTGCATCGAATTAGAAACATGAACATTAGCACTTTAATCAAACCACCATGATAAAGAAGATTCTTTAACAAATAAATTTGTTTCAAAATAGCTTACGAATCCTTAAAGGATTACCTTTATTTTCGAACCATTTTGACGCTTTAGTGCAATCATTCGAAAATGACCGGGTTTCTTCTGTAAACGACACTTATTGTCATCTTGCTTTGCCTTCTTCTTTCAGGTTGACCAATTATTCTGTGGTGCTCCCTTATTGCCTTTGCGGGCTTGCGCTTATTGTTCACTCCTCGATTGGACGAAATATGCTTGATTAAGCCCTTGCCGGTTTAGCCTAGCTTCCTCTTGAACTAGCATGTTTCCCGGTTCATTTGCGAGTCCACTTTTCCTTAATAGTGTTGTTACGCACTTGAAAAGAGGCATGCGAGGAGGTAGCGAGTTGAGAATGAATTGGACAAGAAAGTTCTCATCCACAGTTAATTTCATCTCGAGCTTAGAAGCAATGCTACGCATTTCTATCACGTGCCGGGTGCATTGACTTTGGGGTGTACTTCATGGTGGTCAGATCATCCATCAACTTCCCAGCTAGAGACTTATCCGTTGTTTTAAAGCGTTCCTTTACGATTTCCATAAAGTCCTTAGCATTTTTAGGTTCGGGAAGTGAGCCTTTAATGTTTGCATCAATGTGCATTCGCATGTTTGTATGCTCGGTCTATCTCACTTTCCCATTTTTTAAGAGATCCTTATCTTCAGGGGAACTCTTATCAGTCATAATTGGCTTTTCAATTAGGAGAGCAAGGTCAATATCCTGCACACCCAAAGTGAACTCAACATTCTCTTTCCATTCTGAGAAGTTGGTTCCATTGAAAAATGGGATAGAAGAAGTATCACAGAATGCAACGACTTAGAACTAGAAGGCATGAAACATGACAAAGATACACAAAGTCAAACTCACACACATACAAATTAAGAAACTCCTGTGGGTAGAATCTTAAATAAAAGAACAATCATGTCACAAAGTCATAAAAACATTCACACATATATAAGCAAGCAAAGACAAACATCAGTGGATGTTATGCCTTTCATAATTACATATACAATCATAATATTAGTTCAAACATGTGAATTAGAGCAACCTGTGGGTAACTTTCATTCTAATATGTATTACTAAATATTTCTTAATGTTTATATATAAACACTTGAACAAAAAATCTCCTGTGGGTGATAATTATTCCCATGTGATTGCATAAAACGATGTAGACTTACAATGACATGTTAATGTAACTTAATACTTTAGTATTACTGTGGTGATAACTAAAGAGCATACAATTCAAATATTATAACAACCTATATACATTTTCAAGTTAGGCTACATTTGAAACCAAAATCAACATTCAAATAAAGTCAACACCCAAAACAGTCAAAGTCAACGGTCAATAATGGAAGTCATACAGTCAACCAAGTCAACAGGGAAGTCCAACGGTCACTCAAAGTCAACACTGAATGATTTTTTTTTTTTTTTAAGAAATTAATGTTCTCACTTAACGTAAGTTTGAGCTTTGAGAACGTTTCCGAAAAGAAAAAAAAAAAGCGACAATAGGCCAAGCCCAAGATCCATATTGACAGTTATGTGAGCCCATACGTTACCAAATTTTAGAACCATTTTTTGGGGACCATGGTTTATTTGAGGGGACCATGGTCTTATTAGGCCACCTTCCCTCTAGTTATAAGGGGTGTCCTAATGCGTTGAAATTACTAACCTACCCTTAACCTAATTTAATTTAAAAAAACCAACCTAATAACCACATCTCTCTCTTTGTATATATAACCACCACCTCCTCCCACCACCACCGCCCATCACCGCCGATTACTACCACCACCACCTCCGACCATCACCACCGCCCACCGCCGTCGATTACCACCACCACCTCCTCCCACCACCACCGCTGATTACCACCACCACCACCTCTGATTATCACCACCACCAACCACCGATTACCACCACCACCAACAACCACCACCACCTCTATATATATATAGCTTAATTTAAATCTTTAGCAAAGATATTCTCACAAAACCATTACTTGTCGTTTGTTTTTGGTTGAAAAATGAGATGTAATCATCAAAATGAGTTGAAAATGGAAGTTGGGAGAGGTTTAATGGAGGTTACAAGTGGTTGAGTCTTGTTACTTGTTCATCTCACAAGGCAACCAGAACTACACATTCGAATGAGTTCGGTTACTTGTTCATCCTCACAAAGCAACCGAACTACACCTTCGAATGAGTTCGGTTACGTATGCTTTATAACTATGTTTGAACCGACGAGTTATTGTTTAAGCATAAATGTATAAAGCTGCCATGTAACCAAACTCTAGGGTTAAAAACATAAGAAAAAAGTTGCCATGTAACCGAACCTTCTTGTTTTCCCATTATTTTTATTTCTCTTATAACCGAACCCTATCAACTTTGTTCGGTTATTTCGCAAAAATCTTAAAACTGCCATGTAACCGAACTTTACGGTTAAAAACATAAGAAAATTTTGTTTGTTAAGTTCGGTTGGTTGTGCAATTGATCTCAAGTTTGCGAAACAACCGAACTTATTAAACTTAGTTCGGTTGGATCGTAAAGCATGCGGTTTGCGAACCAACCGAACCTTATACACTTGGTTAAAATTTATTTGCAACGTAAAGTTCGGTTAGTTGTGAACCAACCGAACATAACTTGCATGCCATAGCTTCCATTAATATGGAGTTCGGAACCTCGCGTGTTTGGATCAAGCAACCGAACTACACCTTCAAACTAGTTCGGTTACTTGTTTATCTCCCAAGGCAACTGAACTACATTATGGATGAGTTCGGTTACTTGTTCATCCTCACAAAGCAACCGAGCTACACGTTGGGATGAGTTCGGTTACTTGTTCTTCATATAAAATAACCGAACTATTCAAAATCCAAATCAAAATTTCACATTTTTGGGGAAGTTTTTACCAATTCAACATACATTATCTAAGTTTGGAGCATACTTGTTCACCCAAATACTCTTCCTCCGGTTGTGGTTGATAAAATCCATCATTTGAATACTCAAAGGGGTGAATTGGAAAAAAAATATTTTTCATGTTTTTCTCCTTCATCTTCTCTAACTCTACTCTCACAATAATTCTACTCAACTAATAATAAACCCATCTTTTAATTTAATATCACTAATTGTTTTTAACTAAATCATTTCACTAATCATAACCTAAAATTAATTAAGAGGGTAAATTAGGTATTAAATAAATAACTAGATATGGGGTGACCTAGAATTACTTCTAATGTCTTTACCCAAAATAAAACCATGGTCCCCCAAAAAAAAGGCTGGTCCCCAAAAAACGGTTCAAATTTTAGATCGGAGAGAAAAAAAAAAAAAAAAAACAATGAACTGTTGTAACCGTTCAACCCTAGCAGCATTTGTTACGATTATCAAACAGACGTTTCATCTTTACACACGAATCAAATTAACATGCTATGGATCCTAAACAAACCGCATCATATCATCATGTTGAATCATGTCAACCCGAAGATCACACAAAATCATGTTACTATCAAACAAATCAAACACGGTACATTTTCTTTGATTTTGGTTTTATAAGGTTAGTAGCATGAATGGATTTATCAGATAACGCAAAAAAAAAGAAAGAAAAAATCAACTATTAAGCATATACAGAACTTTCATGTTATGCTAGTCATAAGAAAAGTTAGTGTAAGACATATTTATTCATGATGATATTTTCTTAATATTTTTCTTAGTGATTCATGGTATATAAACATAAACATGATTATTATAAATCAAAAAACAGACATGATGATGGATTCAAATCATCACAACATTTGCATACAATCATCAAGGACAATCATGGAGTTCTAAACAGTGCTCTAGATGCCAAATATAAGAAATTATTTTTATATTTAAAGGATCTTTGAACAAACATGATAATCACATCATAAGCATATTGTGTTAGGAAGGATACCTGATGCCATTTGGTTGAATCCAAAGTGTCCAGCAAGAACACACGTAAAATAGAATACCTTGAGAAACTCTTAGTTTCTCCTTCTTGACCCTTTTTTTGTGTAATGGAATAATAAAATTCATGAACCCAATTCTGATGGTTATAGAGTTCCTTTTATAGGTAGAAGGAGGACCAAGGTTCATAGGATTTAGATTTTTCATTTAATCTCGACCGTCCATCAAGGAAGAGGGAATATGAAAGGACCCTAATATTTGTAACCAACATGTTTAGCCATATTCTAAATTAACCAAAGATATCACATAGCCCAACAAGATATTTCTAATGTAGAAATATTCTTACAACGCTGAGATTACAGAGAATCTAAAGTTTATCGGTGAAAATATTTCCATTGCCCTTGCTGGGTCAGACACAATGCCGGAGCCTAGTGAGGACTAGGGAGGACACAGTTCGAAGCTGAACAGTTGTCCTCCCTTCGTCAAATTTAGGTCGAGTAAGGCCATGAAGTCATGAACCCTTCCTCCATATTTTACGTTGATATAACAAAACACAAATTTACAGTTTCCTTATTTTGTAAGACCTTTTTACTTGATCATAAAGAATATATGTGGATTTTCAAAATTCTATTTTCAGTTCTCTACTGTTTAGACTTTCTCAGTAATAAGAATTTTTGGATTGCTTAATATGAAAGGTTAACGACTTGGAGTTGAATTTGGATCTCCATACGAATTCCAAACTACTGGTGCTATTGTAATCTTGCATATTAAGCTAAGTGTTACACCGAGTCTCGAAGCCTAATTAAGCAGTTCCGCGGGGCCAATTTATAGCAATGTGGACATCTCGTGCATATTAAGCTAAGTTGGTTGTGCATATTAAGCAAAGTGCTATTATATATAATCTTGTTTTCGTATTACCCAATCTACATGGGATCTTCCTCTATATGATTAAATATCTCTCGTTCTCAATATTATAAAACACAAGACTTTCTAGGGTTAAGAGAGAATCTATGATGGAGATTGATCATTATGCTGTTCTACGGTTACCATCAGGCGAAGAAGGGGCAAAATTAACTCAAGCAGACATTAAGAAAGCTTATAGAACCAAAGCCCTAGAGTTACATCCAGACAAGTGTCCTGATGATCCTAATGCAAATACTAATTTTCAAAAACTTCAATCATCGTACGATATTCTTAGAGATGAAATAGAGCGTAAACGCTTCGATGATCTATTGAGGTCTCGTGCACAGGATCAGGATGATTCCACAAAATTTGGCCAAATGATGGCTTATTATCATGATAAAGTTGTTTCTTATTTTTGTCCTCCTAATCCTGATAAACAAGTTCGAGAAGAAGACGAGAGATGTCGTAAGCAGTCGAGAGAAGCTTTAGCAAAACTATTTAGGACGCTGTTCAACCTGAAACGTGGTTCTTCTGCTCCCGATTCTGAACATATCTCTTCTTCTCCTGATTCTGATAAACTAGCTCGAGAAAAACTAGCTCGAGAAGTAGAAGTTGATATATGCGTTGAGCTGTCGTTGGTAAGTATAGAAATTATGATCGGTATCTGTAAAATAATTCCGATTGGTATTGCTGCTGGGAAAAGATACTACCAAGCTGCTGCTTCGGTTGTTAGTGCTGCTGGTGCTGCTGGGAAAAGATACTATCAAGCTGCTTCTTCTTTCTATTCAGAAAAAGGGTTAGACATGTTCTTCCGCTTCAGAAAAAGGGTACAAATTGATTGACAAGCATATTTAAAAAAAATAAAATTGGTTGAGTTATTTGGTCTTTTATAAGTCACTTCTGATTCTTAGCTAGAAACCCTGGTATAATTTAATTTAATTATGAATCCTTCACGTACAAGAAGAATGAGATGAAGGAGGTGATTATGTCTGGAGAAAAATCATGTGATGACGAATTGGAAGGATTTCTGTACTTAAAGCCGCCAATTGTTTTTGTTAGCTTCCTTTGTAGCTTTGTTTTGCTTTTCTTGTAATCTTTTCTCTTTTTATCTGTATATTCCACCTAGAGTGGTACTATTTCTTGTACTCCTTTTTAATCTAATGAATTCTTCTTTGAAACAAAAACAAATTGGAGATCTTTTGAGTTTTATTAGAAAAATAAGAATATACTGACATGTATTCAGAAAACATTCAGAGAATTATAAGAACAGCCCAGTCATATAGCACATTGCTGGATAATAGCATAGCTATGGTATTCGTCCAACCAATTCAACACAACATCTTTGACCTTTTCTTCCAGCAACCTCAGATTTCTCTCATTCCAAATAGTACTCTACTAAATCATATATATGATGCATTGTACACATGATGAAACGAAGGTTGGTCTACTAAAGAAACCTGTAGGGAAAAAAAAGGGGGTGTTATATCAAGCCAACATTCATAAACCTGATGACTACCCTTTGCAGTACTCCGCTGAACACTCATATCAGGTAGTTTGTGGCTCTATTTTATCACTAATAAGAGTAGACTAATCACAACTTGGAAAATACTTTAAATCTTGAGAGTGTACTTCATACCCATTGTATTGCAGTATAAGAACAGAAGAGAGGCAGCATTAGCAGGAGCCATAAGTATTGGAGAGTCGTGTAGTACAATGAGGAGGCTCCTCTATACAGTTTCTGTGGTTGCTGCCGTACCGTTAAAATAAGACGGGGGCGAACTCAAAGATGTGGTTAATGAACTCGGAAAAAAAATTAGTAAAGAAGTCGTGTTGTTTTAAGTAATCATTATCTTTATATTGTTGAAGAAATATTGGGATTGATTCATATGAACCGGATGGTTGATTCTTTTTCAAAGTTAGGCCAACTTGATAGCAGAAATTATAAAAGAAAAAAAAAAATGGATTTTGGGGTTTGTTTAGTTTTATAGCGTGAAACAGAAAACTGCTTAAAAATATGAGGACACTTTGTTGACATGAAAGGCGATTTAGCAAGTTGTTCTTCTATTCAGCTTAAACTACCATGACAACCATATCAGTTTAAGAATCCGTTTCCTGATGTAATTAGGTTTTATGTTAAACTAGTATCAAATAATCAGTTTAAGAAGTCCGTTTCCCTGTTTTTGATGGAAACTGGAAAGAATCCGTTTCCTGATGTAGTTAAGTTTTATGCTAATCACCATATATAGTCTCCAAACCAAAACTTTTATCTACAATTAAAGAGAGCAGTTTGTGAGCTCAAAGAAAAGAGCATCAACCTTCTTCTCGCTTTCACTCAATATTTTCTGCAAAAAGAGAAACAGAAAACGAAAGATAACATCACCACAAGGTGGATAATATGGCTCGTAACTTAGAGAAACTAACATCAATTGATGCTCAACTAAGGCTTTTAGTTCCTGGAAAAGTATCAGAAGACGACAAACTTGTTGAATATGATGCTTTGCTTCTTAATAGCTTTCTTGATATCCTTGAAGATTTGCATGGAGATGAAATCAAACAAACTGTTCAAGAGTTATATGAGCATTCAGCAGAGTACGAAGGCGGAAACCATGACCCTAAGAAGCTAGAAGACCTTGGGAATATACTAACAAATTTGGATCCTGGAGATTCAATTGTTGTTGCTAAATCATTCTCACAGATGCTTAACTTGGCTAACTTAGCTGAGGAAGTTCAGATTGCTAATCGTAGAAGAATTAAGCTTAAAAAGGGGGATTTTGCAGATGAGAATTCAGCAACAACTGAATCAGATATCGAAGAGACCATCAAGAGACTTGTCACACAGATGGGCAAATCCCCTGAAGAGGTTTTTGATGCTCTCAAGAACCAGACTGTTGATCTTGTTTTTACTGCTCATCCTACTCAATCCGTCCGAAGATCTTTGCTTCAGAAGCATGGAAGGATTCGTGATTGTTTGGCGCAGTTATATGCAAAAGACATTACTCCTGATGATAAGCAGGAACTCGATGAGGCACTTCAGAGAGAGATTCAGGCAGCATATAGAACTGATGAAATCCGTAGGACACCTCCTACTCCTCAAGATGAGATGAGGGCAGGAATGAGCTACTTCTATGAGACAATCTGGAAGGGTGTCCCGAAATTCTTGCGTCGTCTTGACACAGCGTTGAAGAATTTAGGAATAAACGATCGGGTTCCTTACAACGCACCACTGATTCAGTTCTCTTCCTGGATGGGCGGAGACCGGGATGGAAATCCCAGAGTTACTCCTGAAGTCACAAGAGATGTGTGCTTATTGGCTAGAATGATGGCTTCCAACTTGTATTATTCCCAGATTGAAGACCTTATGTTTGAGTTGTCTATGTGGCGTTGTAGCGATGAACTCCGTGAACGTGCAGATGAGCTCCACAGGTCATCGAACAAAGAATCCAAACACTACATAGAGTTTTGGAGAAAAGTTCCTCCGAGTGAACCGTATCGTGTTATACTTAGTGATGTAAGGGATAAGCTGTATCAGACTCGTGAACGGTCTCGACATTTACTATCCAACGAGATCTCAGAGGTTCCGGAGGAGGAAACATATACAAATATCGAGCAGTTCCTAGAGCCTCTCGAGCTTTGTTACAGATCCCTTTGCTCTTGTGGTGATCAAGCAGTTGCTGATGGTAGCCTTCTTGATTTCTTACGCCAAGTTTCTACTTTCGGTCTGTCACTCGTGAGACTTGATATTAGGCAAGAATCAGAAAGGCACACTGATGTCATGGACGCTATCACAAATCACCTGGGCATTGGTTCCTACAAACAGTGGTCCGAGGAACGCCGCCAAGAGTGGCTCCTCTCTGAACTCAGTGGAAAACGACCACTTTTTGGCCCCGATCTTCCAAAAACTGAAGAAATCGCTGATGTGTTGGACACATTCCATGTCCTATCAGAACTCCCTTCAGACAGCTTTGGTGCGTACATTATCTCAATGGCCACATCCCCATCAGATGTATTGGCTGTTGAGCTCCTACAACGTGAATGTCACGTCAAGAATCCCTTGAGAGTTGTACCGTTATTTGAAAAGCTTGCGGATTTAGAAGCTGCTCCTGCTGCCATGGCTCGTCTCTTCTCTGTAGAATGGTACAGGAATAGAATAGAAGGGAAACAAGAAGTAATGATTGGTTATTCTGATTCTGGAAAAGATGCTGGTCGATTCTCTGCAGCCTGGCAGTTGTATAAAGCTCAAGAAGACCTCGTAAAGGTTGCAAAGCAATTCGCAGTGAAGTTGACAATGTTTCACGGCCGAGGTGGGACTGTTGGAAGAGGAGGTGGTCCCACCCATCTAGCTATCCTGTCTCAACCCCCAGATACTATTCAAGGGTCATTCCGTGTTACAGTTCAAGGAGAAGTGATAGAACAATCTTTTGGGGAAGAGCACTTGTGTTTTAGAACACTTCAGCGTTACACTGCTGCTACACTCGAGCATGGCATGAATCCACCTGTCTCACCAAAGCCGGAGTGGCGTGCACTTATGGATGAGATGGCCATCATTTCAACAGAGAAGTATCGTTCTATTGTCTTCCGAGAACCTCGATTCGTTGAATACTTCCGCCTGGCAACACCAGAGCTTGAGTTTGGTAGGATGAACATTGGGAGTCGTCCATCAAAAAGAAAGACGAGTGGGGGATTGAATCTCTACGTGCTATCCCGTGGATCTTTGCATGGACCCAAACAAGGTTTCATCTTCCTGTGTGGCTTTGGGGTTTGAGCTGCATTTAAACATGTCATTGATAAAGACATTAGAAACCTCCATTTGCTCCAAGAGATGTACAACCAGTGGCCTTTTTTCAGAGTCACAATCGACTTGGTTGAAATGGTGTTTGCCAAAGGAGACCCTGGTATTGCTGCTTTATATGACAAGTTGCTAGTGTCGGAGGATCTTTGGTCTTTCGGACAGCAATTGCGAGCTGATTACGAAGAAACCAAAAGCTATCTCCTCAAGATTGCAGGCCACGGGGATCTTCTTGAAGGAAACCCATACCTGAAACAGAGACCTGACTTCGTCAGTCATACATAACAGCCCTAAATGTTTGCCAGGCCTACACACTGAAACGGATCCGAGACCTTAACAACCATGTTACATTGAGGCCTCACCTTTCGAGAGAGATTACAGAGTCAAGCAAGCCGGCTGCTGAATTGGTGAAGCTTAATCCAACAAGTGAATATGCTCCAGGACTGGAGGACACCCTCATCTTAACCATGAAAGGTATTGCTGCGGGTATGCAAAACACTGGTTGAAGTGTAATTACGACCCATCATCGTCATCATCAAAAACTTCATATATTGCACGTATTTAGGTATACATGCCTGAAATGGAGGTGTTGTGAGTAGTTGGTTTTAAATTTCGATATTTGCGTGCAAGCACCCTGTATATGAACTAAGAATGAAATGTTGAACTAAAATATTTGGGATTACTTTTTGAGTTGCTGCATGGCTTTGCGGAAATTATGGCTATTACTTGATTATCTACGTTCCATTATGAATAAAACTTTTTTTTAAGGTACATGCTGATTGTATTTTTTCGCTAATCCAAAAATATACGTACATGCAGTAGTCTTTTCCATAATGCAAAATATTAGATGTCACTTTAAAGTATAGTGGTAACATCTTCGAGGTTACTAGCACAAAGACTCACAGTAAAACCAACTAACCAACCATTGCAAAAACAACACCTTGTGATTATTAGCACAACAGACGCTCAATGCAGCGTATCCATGGGGCTTAAAATTTAAATCATTAAAAAAGAAAAAAGAACCCTCGTGAAAGGGAAATATTGAAGCAAAATGACCCAGCAACGAATTAAATTAATTTAAGCTAGACTAATTTTTGTACTTAGCCATGGTAGTCGTGCGCACGATTAGTGAAACTGGAAACTAATATCCAAGTGGTGTGAATACGTGAGCATTAGCATAGACTCAATCAACTCAATTATTAGTTAAGTTCCACCAACATGTGTAACCTTCTCAGAAACCACGAATGTGCTCTAATTAATCTCTAAATCAATTTAATTAGTTATAATTTTTTCTAATCCAAGTCAGCTGTAGAGTGGTTTGTTGTGCATAATAATAATATCACATTATTTTGTCAGATTAATTTTGCAGGAGAAGAATACTGGAAGAGGGAAGTGATCTGTATAGGGAAAAAAATCATGGCAAGAGCTCTAATTTTGTTGGTTCTTCTGTGTTTTGTTGTTGACGGAATAATTGCAGGAGATCATCATTGTTGTACTAAGAACCCACCAGCTCTTAATTCAAGTTCTGGTTATGGACATGTCGAAGAAATTGAGGTCTTAAGGCTTATGTTTCTGGTTCTTGGATTCAAAGCTTGGAATTCTTCTTGTTTCTGACATTTTCGGTAACTACTCGATCACTTTGTTTAATTTTCTTGTCCACTCAATCTCTAATGCTATTTGCCTACTCCCATTACGATTTTGTGTATAAATTAACTTTTAATAAATGCGTTAAAATTTTCTGAATTCTACCTTGTTTTGGTCTGTTTTCATCATGTGTATCAACTTATTAACTAACCATGGTTCAATGGAGGGTTTTTGGGCAGCAAACAGAATTTGATTTAGAAGTTGAGGCAAGGAAGGATTACGTCTCGAATTCGGTTTATATTTGTGTCTGTTTTTTTTACTGGAGAACAACTCAGAAGAGTTCTTTTTGTTGTTAATTTTATGAGATAAATGGATTTGATTGATGGTGTTTGAGTAACTGTATGTGCTTAGAATTTTTGGATTCTATCCTAATTAGAATTGTAGGGACGAATACAACAAGGCTAACGCCCAAGAGCTGTTCGATAAAAGACCTAAAAAAAAGAGCTGCGACTTGGGTTTACTTCAAATGCTGATGATTATAGGAGACAGAAGAATTTAGTTTCATGAGGTCTTCGTTATCTCTGCACAGATGGAGGTCAAGCTCTTCACTCAAATTCAAAAGCTTCAGCTAGCAAATCATCAGCATTCATAGGTTTTGCAGATTCAAGCAGCAACAACAGAAAGATTTTGGGGGTTTTCGAATCGGTGAAGATTTGGGTCTTATTTGACCTGAATTATATGCTGGAAAATTAATCTGATTTATCTGTTCCTCGAAAAATTGATGAATGGATGGGTTTCGAGGTGGTCCGTGTGTTCGGTTAATAGTGGTGTGTGGGTTTTACCCAAATATGGTGTTGAATATTGATATCATTTGGCATGGTTTTGAATGTGGATTGATGGTAATTCGATTGAACTGGGTAGGAGTGCATGTGTTAAAATGGTGGTGGTGGCTAGAAGTTTCTGTGATCTGGAATTGGAGGTTCTTGACAGAGATGAACACCCAGCGACACGAGCATAAAGGTAATGGCGGACTGTGCCGGAAAAGGAGAGAATATGTGATATTATTGAGGGTATTTTGGGAAGGTCATGAAACACGTGTACAATTTATGCCACACGTGCACAAGTGCTGACTCAGCTAACCGAGCAATGGATGGAAAACTTGACGATAGGAGGAAACACTAATTTTAATCTTTTTGGGAGAAAACGCTAATTAACGATTTTGGGAGGAGAGGAAACGAAAAATAGCCCATATTAGAACTTCAAACTGGTCATTATTTGATTTTTCTTTGCGTCAAAACTGAGTGATTTCAATCAAAATATTTGCTACTGTCATTTGGCCTTCACCGCTTCTTTATCCTTTTTTCGTTTATGTTTGAATGGAAATGTGGTTGTAAGTCCCATCCATCTATTTTTAGCGCATCTTCCTGTAGCTTTTCATTTTTGATTGTTTGGGCGCAGTTGTTGATATAAATGTTATTCTTTCTATTCGCTAATTGCTTTCCTCGATTTTTGTTTGTAGGATATGAAGCGCCAAATTTGAGGTATACCGAATTCCTTGATAAATATCATATTTTGCTGCCCAATCTAATCATAATATATGTTTATGTAGTTATTTTATTGATGTTGTTTTACATAAAAGAAACCTGGCAGACAAAGTTGCCAGCAGCTGGATATTATGTTGTAGTTCCAGATTTCTTTCATGGAGATCCTTTTACTCCTGGCGACGATGTACTAACCTGGCTTCAGTCTCATGGAACGGTTAGTGTGTTTCACAAAGAATTCATATTCTACTGCATCAAAAATGTATTGAAATTTTTGATGCAGTGAAATTTGCAGGATAAGGGAGCTGTAGAAGCTAAAGAGATTATTAAAGCTATAAAATCCAAGGTTATATCCGCCGTCGGAGCTGCAGGAATGTGCTGGGGTGGTAAGTGTGATGGTTCATCTTTATATGAAGTTGTTCAGTATTAAATCGTCTCAAAAACCTGTTGGCATTTGTTTTTCTTTATTTCATTCACATCCTTGAAAAAATTGTATTATCCACCTGAATATGATGTTGTCTTCTGAATTCGTCTCAGGAAAGGTAGTCGGAGAACTAGCCAAGTCTTATGATCTCAAAGCTATTGTGATGATGCACCCTTCACGTGTTACCGTTGACGATATCAAGGGTAAATAAAAGTCACGAGTGGGTTTCTTTTTGGAACTCCAGTTAATTTGGTCATTGTGTTATACGTTTGATTGTTTTCGAAGATGTTTCTCGCATATGTTTCTTCTTTTGTTTTAGTAATTACTGTACAAGTATGAACATTAGTTTTACAAACAAGTATTGAACTTCCAATCTTTCAGAAATCAAAGGTGCCATTTCTATTCTAGGAGTTGAACTCGACAAGCAGTCTCCACCAGCACTTTTGAGACAATTTGAAGAAGTTTTATCTACAAAACCCGAGGTAATTAATATTATCATATACGTACGTTCAATGTATGATGTTGCACATGACTGCATAAACGGTTGTACCATCAGACTCTCAGAATGTTATATGATGAATTTTTTTTCGAATTGAACAGAGCATGGCTATGTTTCATTTACAGGTTGACAGCTTTGTGAAGATCTTTAAAGGGGTTGATCACGGTTGGACTTTGAGATACGACATCGGAAATAAAGTAGCTGTTAAGGAAGCTGAAAAGGCTCATCATTACATGTTAAAATGGCTCTAAGTATGTCAAGTGTTAGTCGACTCGGGATGACGCTAATACCCACAGCTACTAGACCCTATCTGTTTATTTGTGTTTGTTTAAGGCTATATATTCTAATCAGTCTCACAGTATCATATTTGTATTATGATTTGTTTTATGCTTCTCGGCATTACTGTTTTAAAATTTCGCCCAGCGATGAATTAATAAAGCCAATGTTTCTATGATGGCATTGCTTTTCTAATTCATATCAACCAATTCCCTGAGACCAACCTGCTTCTTCATTCCTATGACTGTGACTGAAGCAGTCTTGGAGTGACCATATTCTTAGTTTAGGCGAAGATTGTAACCAACCTTCTGCAACTCATCTCAAGACCCTAAAGGCCTAAACCTCATATTTTCCAATTTATCTGTTTTACTTACGCATAAGCAAATTGATACAAGTTACATATGAATATGGACATTCACTTCCGAGATATACCGTTAAGCAGACTTCATACCTACAAGTACCAACTAACAACCTCATGATCCAAGGACTGCCTCGTGGTCTAATAGATAAAGTTGATCGTACATTAACTTGCTAATTCTTTGTTGGCAACATACTCCATGTATAACATTTAGAATTTTAACCTTCGTATTTGAGGAGGTCAGACTTCCATTAACTTGCTAATTCTTCTCATACAGAAGTCTTCTAATTCCAATAATTTTCAAGACTACCAATAGGATAAGGCTTGCAGTTTTAAAGAATATACCTGATATGGATCCTTGACATTATAGCAAGTGGAGTAAACAAAGAAAAATTCAAGAAATACAAACATTATGTGGAATGATTTTGAGTTAGTCGCCCAATTGCTTAATTAGCTGGTGGGGAAACTCTCTAGAATATTAAGATTATTCGAGCCAAATGAATGATAAGATGATGAACTTTCCTTGTAATTGTTGTTGGGGGACTAATTCAACCATCACAAATAAATTTGAAACCTTCACTGCTCTTTATTAAATATCATGTGTTCATTTTTTTAATATATTGCTATTCCAAGTAGATGTCCTTTTCTTTATCTATAAGTAGCACATAATTTGTTAAGTTCTCATCATCACCTAAGCTAACAACTTAGTTTGCTCATTTCTAAAAACAACAAAACTTGAGTTAAACTTCTTTTTGTCAGAGAAAGATCCAGAAAATGAAAAGCTTCATGGGTCATCTGATTGTAGCTGCAGTCTTTCTAGCATCGGTTTCTTCCATTGTCAATGCTAACGATCCAGGCTCCGTACAAGACTTTTGTGTTGCAGCTAGAAATCCAAATTCTGCTGGTATTTTTAGATTATCTAAAATTTGTTTCCTTTATATAACTTTTTTTTTTCCTGCTATTCAAACCCTAATATCTATGACTTACTCAATGTAACTGCTTCTTTTGTTTGCAGTGTTCGTGAATGGTCAATTTTGCAAAGATCCAAAGCTGGCTGTGGCAGAAGATTTCTTTCTCGCAGCATTCAATAAGCCTGGAGTAATTACGAGTCCACAAGGTTCAATAGTAAAACCCGCTAATGTTGCTCAAATTCCTGGACTTAACACTCTTGGTATCTCTATGGTGCGTATTGACTATGCTCCCTATGGAGGTATGAATCCTCCACATACCCACCCAAGGGCCACCGAAATTTTGGTCGTCTTGGAAGGTACCCATGATGTTGGATTTGTCACATCGAATCCGGAAAACAAACTCATCGCAAAGACCCTTCAAAAGGAGATGTGTTTGTATTCCCCATCGGCCTCATTCATGCCCAAAGTTAATATTGGAAAGACCCCAGCTGTTGCTATTGCTGCTCTAAGCAGTCAAAACCTGGTGTGATCACAATTGCTAATGCTGTTTTTGGGTTCTAAACCATTCATTCCTACTGATATCCTCGCCAAGGCTTTTCAAGTTGACAATGGAATTATTGACCTTCTCCAGGCTCAGTTTCCGAAGCAGGCTTGAAGAATTGAAAGTCTGATAACAACTGCTTTCTATATGTATTGAAGAATAAACTGAAATGATACAACCTAAAACTTTTCCTTCATTTATTTCATTTGCTTTATTTGGAAAAATGTGATTCCATTTAATTTCTTTTTTATCGATACTTTTCATTGTTGATTACATCTTACATTATTCTTAATATAT
>JAJJWW010007589.1:0-35329 GCA_023531295.1 Papaver armeniacum
GGCGTGGTCTAGTTTAAAGTATTCAATGCCGGTACTAAAACTCGAAGGTGAGTTGTCTTATATTCATTGCTTTCCGTGTGCTTACGATATAGGTCAAAAGCAAAGGAAGCCAACAAAAGAAAAAATAAAGATGTTGTCACTAAGAGAAGAAGGAGGGACGGTCTTGATTCTCCTCAGTCATCTTTCCCTCGAAGGTCGTAAGATACGTTTGGGGGCTGGTACAAGAGGGATAATTTTGGAGAGTGGTAGTGACCGTAGTCGACTTGCAAATCGTGAGCAGGATGATCAAGATGAACCAGATGAAGAGGAAAGTCAATTAGCAAGCCAAAGCGGTTGATGGCCCAAGTCAACAACCAACACAAGGCAATGGCAAGAAGGGGAAGGGCAACGTCAAAGTGAAAGTTAAGGGTTCTCACCTTCCTCACATTGATGACATGATTCCCGACCTTGATCGTGGTAGAATTTGGGGCTAAGCTCCGAACCGAAAATACTATTTGGATACAAGGACTCGTGGGCTCGTACTATCTATCAAACCTATGTAAGCATTTTCTATCTTGTACATATGTATTGTTGTGTATTTATGTAAAATCTCTTAATTGTATTGTCTCTCTAATTGTAGGATCATAAGAAGGCCGTGCGTGTTTGCCGAAACCAAGCCGCGGATGGTTGGGACTTGTCCGAGGAATGTGAAGAGGTCCAAACAATAGTAAAGGATTCTCGGTCTATATGCTTTGGCTGAAAATTATGTGAAGCCCGATTCTACATCGCCAATTGCTTCGTCGAAAGGTATCATGGTGAAACCGATACCATGCACTTCCCTTTTGGGGAGATGACCTTCATCCTCGAAGATGCTCGAACATTCTAGGCTTGAATGTTATCGGCAAATCAATTGCGTAAAGAGTTGAGTCTCTAGACCTAGAATGGTCGAAGTTGCACTGGTCCGACTAACAAGCTATTTGGTTGGGACTACAAAACTTCCGTGGAGAGCTTTTATGAATCCACGTCCTCGGTAAGACAAAGACAATCAAGTTGACGTCGCTTAAGAAGAATTTTGAAAAGACAAAGAAAAGAAGTTTGGAGGATGGATGGGACCCTAAACAAATTCGTTATATCGTCGCTCGCTACCGTTGTACATCTTGGGCACTAGGGTATTCCCCGACACCAATGGCAACAGGTTAGTGCGAACTACCTTCGCACTTGGATCCGTTGGAAGATGTCTATGGATATTCTTGGGGCACCGCGGTAATGGCACATTTGATGATGGAGATGAGAAGGGCCTCTAAGGCTAAAACCAACCAATTTGCTCTGGAATTTCACTCTACCAGCAGTAAATTTGTTCTTAAACTTATGTTATTGTGTATATTGTTCATATGTACTCTTATCGTGAAGTTAGAAACAAAACTTATTGCTTCACATTGGAATAGGTGTGGGCTTATGAACACTTCCCAACCTTGTTCAAGGCCTATCCCTCCTTGAAGATCATAGATCTTCCGTAACCCGATACGCCTCTAGCTAAGAGATACGAGTTCAACAAGACTCCAAAGCCCTGGAACATGGGTCGACTCGATCGATATGAGATTGGCTTTGGACGCAATGAGTACCAAAGATGTTGTGTTCGACCCTTACAAGGAGGCTAGAGGAAACCGAGCAGTGTTTTGAGGTTTGGTAACGTTGCATTTTACCATGGGCCGTTGTTCCACCCAAAAGGATACGTTATGGCTAATCCTACGCGTGTGATGCGTCAACTTGGATATAAGCAATTAGCACTTTTCCGCATCGGCCTCTTTTCAATGTTTTGATCTCGACCTTTCTCGGTGTTATTCAACTCCAAATCGGTTGCATGTAGAGTATGATCCAAACCGACCCAACAGATTGGAGGGATAGGGAACCACGCCGTTTGGTAGATATTTGTCGCTGGGAAAAGTTGAGATTGCTGAAACGGTGATGAAGTTGATGCCGATTACATGGAAGAGTACCTGGAATGGTCACATCCTTATGTCGTCCGCCCGGATGACGTCCAAGTTCCTCCCCGTAAAACCCTCCGGCCCAACTCCCGCACGTGCACCACCTACGATGACCCAACTTAATAACACCGTTGGATTGCTTGTAAGTATTGTTAATTGCTTCGTCGCTTAATATACACATAATCATATTTGTATACTAATTATGTGTTTGTTATATTAAACTAGCGGCGTAGGCTTGGCAAGTTAAAGAAGATGTTGGGTTGCAAGTACCAGGAAGGAGAGGTGCTGTCCCTCGAAGAAATGAAGGAATTCGAGGAAAAGCTTGATAGAATTGAAGAAACCGACCCTAGTGCAAAAGCTTTGTTCGGGGAAACTAAGTACAAACCGTCCCAAAAGAAGCAAAAGACCCAATTATTTAACTCTTTAGTTGTGTTTCTTTTTTAGGATGGTGGTTGTCACGCCTTGAACAATTCCGAACTTGTTTTCGCTTTGTACCTCGTGTTAAACTCTTTAGTTGTTTGGTTTGCTTTTGGTTTAGGATACCTGGATTAAGAACAATTGATAGCAAAATCCAGCTTGGTTGGTTTATGTTGAGCATGTTTTGATTTCTAGTGATTCGTTTATGTTGAATATGTTTATCCTTGCAAGATTTATTTGTGACTTTTTCCTAAGATAGATAAATTAGACTTACAAAGCCGGATTTTGGGACCTGACATTGTTTAACATTTATACATCAATGCCTGTTCAATAACCGCGCCGAGATTCTTTATAAAACCACACCGGACAAGAAGATTAAAAATTCCATGTTCCCGTATAGATATTCGAAGGTACCTGCACAAGTAGTATATTCTAACATCTATGCCGGTTTTCTGATAATTTGAAAATTTTCATAGTTCTCAGAAAACCGGCACTGTAAAATTGAATACTTCCATGCCGGTATTCCGCTAGTTTTGAATAAAAATCCATTTCGAATGCTCTTCTATTTTATTCCTAATGAATCTATTACATTGGATTTGAAACTTTTAATTAAAACATGCTAAACAACATCGCATGGATTACATTTGGTTAAGGATAATCTATTTCATCCCTTTTCAACAATTACTTAACCTTTGAGCCTTTCTGAACCTCTTCAAGACATCGTCCGGGAGGGGGGTGTCAAGGATCAACTTCATTGGTTCTTCTTTCTTTCAACATATTCCTTTCCCTTCATATAACACCCATCACACCCATCGATTGGCTTGCAATGGCCCTTGTGGTTTTCTCCGACTCTTCTAGTTGAACAGCTTTGTCAAACCATTGAAACTCATCGCACTTTGGGTGATTCAAACACCTTAGAAACATTCTTCCATTTTCAAGATCATCGCTTTTGCAATCCAAACCGGCGTGTCCCATCACAGACTTCTACACTTTGAATAAATAAAAGGACAATCCATGGCTAGATGAGAAGGTGACTTGCAAATTTGACACTTGCAATGATGACTCAGTAAGAGAAGATTATATTAGTCGTGGGTCATAGTAGTGAAGATCATATTGTTAGTAAATGTACTTACTTTGCAAATAGAGGAAGATGATGAATCCCCCATCCTTTGTGAAGCTTTAACCGTTCTTGCTTTCTTGAGAGAATGATTTTTGTTATTTGGTTGCCGGTTTGTGTATAATTTTCCAAAGGAATGGGGGTATTATATAGATATGAATCTCCAACGGTCTTATTTTTCAAAAACTAGCCGCTTTTTTTTTGAATTCATCAACTACCGGCATAGACGTTATTATAGATTGAATGCCGGGTTTAATTTACCGGCGTTTCAAAGTGTTTTGAAACCATGCCGGTTTTGGTTGCATATTTGTCTCAATCTCTGTTAAAAAATTTCCTACTACCGCATTGTAAGATTATCATACACCATGCCGTAAGTATTTGCCGGCATTCTATTTCACAGCTACGACAATGCCTGGTTGTGGGGATTTTCCAAAAACTAGTCGTTGGGTACTTTTTTGCTATAAATAAAGACCTATCTCTACCAAACTTATTCACCCATCACTTTCAAACTTCCTAAATCAGCAACCCATCACTTTGGAACACTAAAAATGGCTCCAACTCCATTCAATAATCTGGAAGATGTTGCTATTGTCGAGCACACACCACTCTCACAAAGCATTCCGTTGAGGAAGCGCAATGGGTGGCCATGAACGAAGACCCAACCTGAGGGCCTTACCTTGGGATGATCAAAACACCAATGCTTGGTGGAAACGTGTGTTTACGGTTTTCAAAGCACTAAACTGAAATCGCTCAAGGAGGACACTCACGCAGATAAGGGAAAGGTACGCTTATTTATACAATGAATGCGTACTGCTGAGAAACGAATTGAAAGCTCGTAAGGACGCTATGCCAAACGAAGACCGCATGAGTAGAGTAAGTTTGTGAATCAATAGGCCGTTCATCAAAAATTATTTATTTGGTTATGCCAAACGCCGACTTATTAAAATAATTGTTTTTCCAGTTGTTCTTTGGGTCGGACTCAATACGAATTTAGGTACTGGCCATGAGTTTCTGCACGAGGACTCGCTACACTCTCTTGGAGGAAGTTGAATGGCACTTCGCCCAATATAATTAAACTCGTAGACTATAACTCGTAAGGTTTTGTGGGTATACCTCTATGTAAGCCCTCACGAGACTATAACTCGTCCACTTGGGCCACCAAGTGGTTTAAAGGCTTGATGCACGTGCTAAGTGCATTCGTTGTTCCGTCGACAAGGATACCGTCTCAAATAAATTATAGTTCCCATTTAGTATGTAAACATATTTCAATTGCCTAATGATTCCGGCTTAGTATGTAGTATATTAATCTATGCCGTACTCAGTGCCGCATTTACGATAAGTTTATACCAATGCCGGAATGTTCAAAAATCAGTGCACAACGGCTATTTTTTTGAACCATAAACCGGCTTTAGAGTGCCGGCATTGATTGTAGGTCACTGACAATGCCGGCACTAAATAGCCGTTGTGCAATCATCTATATAATGCAATGGATTCACCCATTGCACTTGATACCTCCAATGGAAAATCCTTCATCAACTACCGATTCCATCATTGCCATGGAAAAAGAAAAACTCAAGAAGAACAAACTATCCACTCCGTTGGGAAATCAATTATCAACCACCAACTCAGTTTCCCTTATACTAGAAAAACTTAAAAAGAAGGGAGAAACCACCAAGTCAATTGCCGCAATGGAAGAAGAGATACTTAAGAGAAAAAGAGAAGAAGAAGAGGAAGCAAAGCTTGAACATTATCGCAAAGAAGCTAAAGAAATCCTTAAACGCCAAAAACAATCTAAGATAGAAGCGGATGTCGAGGAAGAAACCGAGTGGATTAAAAATTACTACAAAGTATCCGATTTCCAGAAGATCACCGCCCTTCGAATCTTTTTGGGGTCTTGTTAGGACTGGTCCTTACAAGAATAACTACTTTGAAGGTAAGAAAGGCCGAATGGACTACGGTGATCTCTATGTACAAAATCGAACAATTGCACTCATAAAGTTATGTCGTAACACAACGAAGCCCTTGGGTAAGACAGAGGAATAGGTTTCCAAGCCTGTGACGCATATACCAAATGGAGAAAAGAGTTTCAGGCATTTCTGCCGGCAATGCCTATTAATCTCGTTCCAAGAAATGATGTTAGGTGCAATTGGTTTGAGTTAATGTTTTTAAGTTTATTTACATAAGATTATGTGGTCTATGTTATTTATTTCATCAATTTTCTTTCCTTTGCCTCTAAGATCTAAAAATAAACCAAATACTATACCGCTATCTGTACCCTCCGTTGAATTTCAAGCCACCAAATACTTATTGTCATAATACACCGTATCGGGTGTTCCATTTGTCAATGCCTAAGATGTCGACAGCTATAAACACAAGTTAAGTGTGGCGCTTACAAACCTCATTCATTCCACTTATTCGACCTACAAACTAATTTATCCTACTTATTTTGGCTACAAAATCCTTAATACCGCTTATGCGCCGTTACACACTCCTTCATTCTATTTAAGTGACGGTTTTAGAAAGGAAATCATTCATTCTCCATTTTTATGTAAAGGAAATCATTCATTCTCAAACACAATGGGTCGTCGCAAACCCGGTGAAAACCAATACCCAATCCCGAAGAAACCTGATGATGGTGGGTAATCGAATCAAAAGTTTAACAAGATTCCTCAAGAGGTCCGTTGGTGAGGTGGAAATAACAAATTTGATGCTAGTATGATGTATATGTCAATTGAAGTTTTTTACTTTTAGGTTTAGCCCATAGAGAAAACACAAAGTGAAACTGGGTTGTTTAGTCTTTGAAAATCAAATTGAAATTCATTTTGCTGTTTGATTACGGTAGAATACAATTTGAAAATCATGCCCGAATATATGTCCTGAATCCAGTATTTTTATTGCATGCCTTTTAGGCATACATTTAATTGAATACCATCAGGTTTGACGACAGGCTTTGTTTATTTCATCAATACTATGCCGTTTTCTGTGTTAAAATCTCTGTACTAAAATCCCACAGTACCGGCATTTAAGCTTACTTCTTAACAATTCCGGTTCTAAGTGCCGGCGTTGTCGATATGTTAACTTACTATGCCGGTGTTCTGTTGAAAAAAATGTTCATTCTCCGTCTAAAATTCAAAGACAACAGGCATCATATATTAATTGATTAGAAATATTAGAAACAATAGGAACTCATGTTAAGTTCGATTTCTATGCCGGTTGTCATTATATAACGATTTACATATTGTCACATAGGTCTAGAGCACCACAAAAGAGCAAAGGAAAAGGCAAAGTTGTTTTAGAAGCAAAACGTAAGTCTTCTCGACATAGCCGTCCCCATCCGCCAATGCTAAGGTCACACCGGGATCAACCTATAAGCTACCCAACCAGCAGTGATGATGATGAGTGGGAAACATATCCCGTACACGAACGAGCAGGTGGCTCATCCTCACAAGCGAGGTGGCTTAGGACGGCACCGGTGTCGGGTAGAAGCCCCTAAGATCAGTGTAAAGGCACCCCCGGCCCACTTTCCGATAAGTATGACATGATTCCGCATCAGCGATGATGGCAAACATTGGGGTGAACCGATAAACCCGCAACTCTTATTTGCCTACAAATACTCTTGGGCTCGGATATATCAAACTTATGTAAGACGTTTGCATCTTGTTATTATATTATTTATCTCGTGATTAAGTGAATGTAATTTACTCCCATTTTGTGTTTTTATAGGACCACAAGCCTTCCGTATGCCGCCATCAACAATCGGATGTATGGCCTTTGAAGCTTGAGTGTGACGTCATTAAAAGTTTGTAGTCAAAGCATCTCGGGTTGTATCTGCGATAAAAAATTATGTGGCCACCGATACCGTCACGACAAACCGGCTTTTTGGAGAGGTTTTATGGTGAAATCGATACCATGCATTTTCCTTTTAGCGAGATGACCATCATCCCCGAAGATGTCCAAAGGATAATAGGTCTTGAGGTTCTTGGGAAACCCGTTAAGGTAGGAGATGACTCTAAGGACTTGGAATGGGACAAGATCTAAGGAACCGACTAAAAAGTTGTTTGGATGGGACAAGGAAACCACTTTGGAAAATATGTACAAGACTAGTCGTTCCGCATAAAGAATATCACATTCTTCAAACTCGTTGGAATTGTTTGGGAACACGAAGAACAAGGAATTGAATCCAACAAGTCCGGCAGAATCGCCGGCTTATATGTTGTTCATCTTGGGCACATTTATATTCCCCGACGCCAATGGTAATAGGGTGCATATGAACAACCTACAATACTTGGATCCTTTGGAAAAGGTTCATGAGCATTCATGGGGCACTTCTTTCTTGGCACATTTTTTGCGTAAATGCGTCGAGCATCTAAGGCTAACGCCCATCAATTTAATGGGAATTTATTGCATCAGACCTGTATAGTCAACTACTTTTTTGATTGTTGTGATTAAATTTGTTAGTTTCAATTATTAATTTTCTTATACATATCATTGGAACGATCTTTCATTAGGCGTAGGTGTGGGCTTATGAACACTTCAAAAAATTGTTCAAACAAGATAAAGGATTGAAGATTTTCACCGAATATCAAGAGAATAGGCCTCTGGTCGAAATACTTCTTCGACAATACCCCAAGGCCCAATAACAAAAAAACGGTTATTAGCAATGAGATTGGATTTGGACTCTATGAGGTCCAAGATGTAGTGTTTGATCCATATAGGAATGCAGAGGAGTTCACTTTCAACGGCGTGACAATGTTTCATTTTACAAACGGGACTGCTATTTCATCCAAAAAGGATTTGTTATGCACAACCCTCGCCGTGTAATGCGCCAACTTGGGTACAAGTAAAAGATCTCACGGATACATCTTATCGTAAATTCTCTCATGACTTTCCTCAATGCCAATCAAGTGAGAACCATACTCTCGTGGTTTACGACCCAAAACCTATTCTTGAACATTGGAGTGAAAGGGAAGAAGAAGGACTTGTGTTGGATAGGGCTGATTGGGAATTGGCTGAGAACGGTTATGAGAGTGAACCAACCTTCCTAAGAGGCCATCTAAGTTCACGCATCCTTATGTTGTACGCCCTGGATATAGTAGTTGTTCCTCCACCACCAGCACATGCCTCCACAACTCCGGAAACTGTGCCGCCACACTTGCCGGCTCGTTACGTTGTTGGTACGTACGTCTTGTTCATTGCCATTCTTTTTTAATCTATGTCTATGAACTTATACAATCGAACATACTAAGTACATGTTTAAAATTTCCTTAACGGCGTCACGGATTGGAAATTTGACAAAGTTCTTTAAGAAAAATAACAAGAAAGGAGAGGTGCATGACCCGTAAAAGAAATGGAGAACGTCGAGCAAAAGATGGACAAAATTGAAGATCCGAAGGCAAAAGACTTGTGGGGCGAAAGGAAGAAGAGGGTGCAAAAGCAAGAAGAACCGAGTGATCGTGTGTTTATCGTATAGTATTAGTTTGGTTTGAACAATCTAGTGTTGGTTTATGTTTGTTTGTGAGTCTTGAACAATGTGTTTTGCATGATTTGTTTTCGGTTTGGAACCATAAAACTTAGAGTTTGTTCTTTGATACATTCTAGTATTTTTATTATATTTTTTATGTTGTTAAATTTTGTCAAATCACCTAAATTTCGTGTTTTTTTTTCATAACCTATGATGCTCGAGAACAAGAAACACAATGCCGGTTCTCTAAAATGACAGTTCCGGCATTTATTTGTGTTTGGATACTATGCCAAAGTGTCCTGTGAATCTCCATGATAAATACGATTTTGACAAAAACCGGCACAAAGAATGAGGTTAATGTCAATGCTAAATGTCACCGATTTCTCCGGAAGTTTTTTCATCATATCCGATACATTGTTTCAAACAAGATTCTACGCCAGTACACATGTTCCGAGTAGCCAATATAAAACACAACTATGCTCAAGACAAGACGGCATCAAAATATGATTTAATGTTTACAATTCACACTTCCAAAAAAAGAAAATTTTGCGTACTAGCGAACAAATATACATCAAAATTATTCATCGTCGCTTCCACACGTATGAAGTTGCATCTTCTCCTCTTGGAGAGGTTTTTTTGATAAGGCCAACGCATCCCAAAATTGGTGATTCTCCTCATACAATGCCATCCATCCCTTCCGGATATTGGGATCTAGAGCCTTGTTTTTAATCATCCCACAAACAGTGGCAATGGACAATTTTCTTTGAGTTTTAGAATAACGAAATGATTACCGGCTCACGAACGCCAAAACAACTCTCTTCTTCTTAAGGGATCCTTCGCATTTTTGCCACTTTGGGGTAAATGTACATTCTACGGTGGGGGTAAAATAATGAACAACACATCTAAATGTATCCGCCAATGAGATGCCCACAAAGCGGCATTCTCATCCAATATTCACAGGAAGAAAGTTCATCTGTTGTTCGGGCCCCAATACTTGAGCATGCATATCATCAAACCCCTCGCCTTCACCAAGCAATTGCTCATAAAAGCTCCTCTTGTTCACAAGTTGTTCGGCCATCCTCGTTCTAGCATATTTGCATGGTGTCATACCTCTACTAACCGCCGTGTCAAAGATTCGTAATTGTTCGGCCACAAGATGATAGCCACAATTTCCATCTCCTGTCGACATCATCCGTATATAAAATATACTCGCGAATAACCTCGTGAAGTTGGTCTATGTAAGACTCGTATCTTGGTATGATAACTTCTAATTGTCCTACCTGCTCTGGGATCCTTATACATCTTCATATTACCCTTTTGTAACAATAATATATCCAAACCATCCTCCGCAATCTCTACACTTGTAATGTCTTCGATATGTGATGGGAGTCCGTGCTTCCTTGGCCTACCCCTTCTCCTTCGAACTAAAACTACGTCAACTTTGCTATCACTTTGGTTTGTCACCTCCTTAGCCTCGCCACCTCGTTGTTCTTTGTCACTTGATGATGATACCTTTGGCGGCCTACCCCTTTCCTTGGAACCTCCGCTAGATCGACTATGGGTATGGCTTCTAATGCTCACCTTGTTGTTCTTTGTCACAGATGATGATGCGGCATACCCCTTTTCCTTGGAACCTCCGCTAGATCGACTATGGGTATGGCTTGAATGCTCACCTTGTTTTCTTTGTCACAAGATGAACATTCTCCGCCTACCCTTTTCCTTGGAACCTCCGCTAGATCGGCTATGGTATGGCTTCTAATGCTCACCTTGTTGTTCTTTGTCACTAGATGATGTTACCTTTGGCGGCCTACCCCTTTTCCTTGGAACCTCCGCTAGATCGACTATGGGTATGGATTCGAATGCTCACCTTGTTGTTCTTTTCACCGGGATGATGTTACCTTTGGCTACCCCTTTTCCTTGGAACCTCCGATGAGTTGGCTTTTTGGTGTGGATACGGACTGGGTTAGTTGTTGACTTAGCGGTTCCTTCCGCGGCCTACCTCTTTTGTTTGGAACCTGCGCTTCCACGAACCTTTGTTCCGAAATCTCACATGCGGTTAGATCTCGTTTCTTACTTGCCGCGAGTTCTTCTTCACGTTGAGTCATTTCTTTTAATTCTACCCTTTGTTTTTTCCTTGTTGTTTTAGTTTGTGGTCTTCCCGTTGGATCTCCCTTTCTTGGCTCTTCGCTTTGTGCGATCCATGGACGAGCAATTAGCCTTAGTTGGCTCAACAAGACTTGTCTTGCTTACCGAGGTGCCACGAGAGTAAGCTTCGAAGAATTCCTTTGCTTCGTTCGTATCCCATGGAGATTGCCGGGATCTCCCAAGGGGAGGGTCGAAAGATAGTTGCTTCCAAACGGATCAATAACCTCCAAAGGTATCGGTTTTTCATACTTCACAAGCATATGATTACATGGAAGCCCCAATGAAGACATGTCGGGACAAATACACACATCACCCTTTTCCGTAATTTTTCTCATATTCCATTTGTCTCATCATATGTTTTATTGCCCAATGAGAGACGTTGAATTCTATTCCTTGGAGAAAGTTACCATAACGAAGAAATGGAGTCAACATTTCCATTGAGCTTTTCAAAGCCTCCTTGATCCTATTGATATCTTGCTTAAAGTATTGCTCCATTGCCTCGGTGACCAGTAACCACATTGCCTTGACCTGACCGGGATGAGATCTTAAATCTCCCATGAGCGGCCTCGGCTGCACTAGTTGCTTCCGTCTTGAAGTGTCTATACCGGTTTGTCCATGCACGTACAAATTTTTCCTTGAACTTATCCAACCATTGAGTCCGACAATACCGCACTGCGGTCGGATAAACTCGCTCCAATCGGCAATAAACTTCTCCAATCTCTTTTTCGTACATAACCCCTAAGAGACCAATAAACTTTCTCCCAATCTCTTAGAAATTCCAACCACTACTTTTATGATTTTCCGCATGTTCTTTGTCCACTCGCTCCCTTTATCTTGCCTCTCTTCTTCTTCTTCTGGGGATAGTTTGTTCTTTCGAACATCTTCCTCTAGTTGTACCATCATTCTCTTCTTAATATCCGCCTTTGTGGTTCAAACAAGGCATGGCAAGTTTTTATCACATTATTATGTATATGATATGTACATAGGAAATTTTGTGCGTCCCGGAAGACGTCGGATATTGCTCTCATTAATGCGGCATCGTTATCGATTTACGATGACCCTCGGAAGTTGATTTTCCCAAGAACAACTTCAATTGTCGTAATGCCCAATGATAATTATGGTCCCTCTCGTTTTCCATTAAACACCAAGCCAATGTGAATGTTACCTTGTCCGAGGTTTGCCCCCACGATGTTGAACAACGGCATATTGTATTTGTTTGTCTTGTAGGTGCAATCCATCAAAAGAACACCACAACATGTATTTGCCAACCAGGAAAGCAACGGATGCGAAATGAATATTTGAAGGGGCTTGTTGTCGGGCCCTCTTTTAATGATACGCGTGTAGTTGTTATCCCAAGCTATCTTCTCAAATTCTTGCATAACGGACCTCCCTTCCCATTCCACCCTCCCTAATAGTTGCTTGTGCACTATAAATTGTACGTAGAGAAGACACGTTAGTCTCGTCCTTTTCCTTGAAGCCTCTCGAGAATTTGTCTCGGTTTGATAAGTGCTTTGGTCAATCTCTTTACATCCTCGAACTCGTCAGGTTTTAGCTTCGCAACTAAGGAGTGACCAACAAAATCTTTCGGATCCCGATGGTTATGACACACACAAAACCTCACAAATCTCCAATTGTTCATGTCATTTAAACGGAATACAAGCTTAAAAGGGCAATCATTCTTCCTCGTACGAGTCTTGTATACCCTATTAGTCTTCTTTGGATATACATAATACTTTTCTTGTGGCTATTCTTCTCCTTGTATTTCCACTTCTCTCGCAAGCCATCTCAAAACGCCTATTCTAACCTTCGGTGTTCCTCACCAACAAACACATGTTCTTAAGAGCCGTCTCTTTAGCCCAAGCGATTGCTTCCTTTCGATCGGTTATTCCTACATAAGAACAATTTCGCATTCATTAGAAGGTTCACTACTAGCAATCCATTAGTAATGTTCAAGATACTAGGTGAAAAGTATTATTTGGTCACATACCGGGAGGGATTTTATAGCATTCCGACGTATCCCGATAAAGCGGCTTTGCATTTGTTGGATCAATATATGGCACCACCTAAGGATCGAATGAAAATTAGTTCCAAACAACATTAAAACACTCATGCCGAAACCTCGTGCCGGCATGCTCGACAATTGTTCCTAAGATAGTCTAAGTTTACCAAAACGGAAGACCAAATTTGAAACCTATTCGGCATATGTGTTTCGTAAGACTACAACGCGGAAGCAAGGATGCGGCATTATCGTAACATATTGTTCCAAGTTTACACAATTGCGGCATTAAAAAATGTCGATATTAAATGCCTAATTTAGCTTTGGAAAACATTTATTCCGCATGTTTTTTTAGTAGGTAGGCATTGAAAAGTTGTAACTTAACAACGGTTTCTTTGCCGCATTATCGATAGTGATGGTACCACGGTACTAAATTCTCGGCGTTAATGTTTATTAAGTTTGACGGTTTTTGGTTTGGGATGGAATTGTTTCCTCGTATGTTTTTCATTCAATACGGCATAGTAGACGATAAATGAAACCATGTAGGTTGAATATTCCGTAGTATATTCCTTGGTAGGTAAAAGGTTAAATCTGCATCCAAGATAGTTTTGGTAGAATTCTATCTTAGGTTGATAATTCAAATGGGGGATATAAGTGTACCAGGCATGGTCGTAGTATGAATACAATGCAGGTAACTTGACTAGCATGGAATTCATACAACCATTATGCCGGCACCGAGGTTTTCGGTTGAAAAAATGGCGGGTTTAAAGAAAAAATCGATTTTTTCGACATCTTAGCAGCCTTTTACTGTGTATTGGGATGCTAGTATGTTGTCAAGTTTACTTTCTTGTGTTGGTTCTTCATGAAACTCTCCATACTCGTCAAAATCATCATTCAAGGGGGTGTTGGCTCAACAATGAGTTGCAATTGAGAGTTGTTGTCGTTAGTCAAGATTCAAGATATGCTCCTTGTTGTAGTTGAGCTAAAGATTCGGCGTGACAATCCTCTCTTCACAATCATCCTCCATTTTCCACAAAAAAATTTTCTCTCTCAAAATATTTTTCCCTCCTTCTACTCTCACCTCACTCACCCAAAAACAAATAAACACACACTAATCATTTAACAAAATCTTAAGATTTTACTAATTATTATTAACCACTAAACCAGATTAGTGAGGGGTAGATTAGGATTTAAAAAAATACTTAGATAAGGGGTGACCCGAATTGATATTTGGATCCAGTTTTTGTCCTTTTCTTGTATCCCCCAATTACTTTTTATATCCCCCAATTGCGCGTTCAAACTAATATGGTCTTAGTAAGTGTTAGTAAAGCTTTGTTCATTTAGATTAAAGTTTATCCATCCCGTTACTTTCTTTCAAAGCCAACTAGAAAAGGGGCCAATATGATTGAGGCCGAATGTTGTAATTATGGGTGAGGATAGTCTCTTCCTCCGAACAAAGTGAATTCGTCTCTAAAAAAAAGCGTCAAAGAATTATGCAACAGATAAACAAAGCCAGAAAGGAGTGGATTTATGTTGTTTGCCTTTCCTAAAAGAATAAGTAATGTACGAGTACCAGTTCCAATTTTGTAAGATTTCGCCAACTTTTAATTCCTTTCTTTCATGGAGTTTTTGAAGTATTCATGATGTTTCACAAGCGGCTGGTGCTAATTAAAATAACACAAAATTGGTCAAAAAGACCAAAATCAATAATTCCTGGGTGAAAAAGACACTTAGGTTTTGATACTGTTTAAATAGAACACGCAATTGGGGGATATAAAAACTAATTGGGGGATATGAATTACTTCCCCCAACCCATGGTGTGTGCTAAGGGGTGACTTTTGGAGGCGAAAATACTAAAATACCCTTCCCTCAAAATAAAAATCAAAAACTTAAAATCAAAAAACAAAATCATATCCCCCCATTTCCATCTCCACTTCTTATTAATCACTTTCAGGGTTTAGAATTTGAAACCCAAATATTCCCCATTCCCTTTCAAATTCTAAACTCTCCCCACTCTCTTTCAAATTCTCTTCTCCTTCTCTGCCGGCTCCTCTCTTTGGAAACAATTTTTTTTTTTTAATTCGTAAGTGATGAAGATCATGCTGCAAGTGATGAAGACCATGCCGGAATTGATGAAGACCATGCGGAACCAAAAGCCCAGATGGTTGGTAACTAACATTCAATGTCAGAACTGAGTACCAAGATGCTCAATAGAAATTTATCAATGCCTAGAGTCAAGTGAAAAAAAAAATTGAAGTTTCCGGATACTTTTCATCATGTGCCGCATAAAATTTAATAACATACTATCTTGGAACTTAGGTGGCTTTGCATGCTCGAGAATTAACTACTTGTGTAGGAAGTGGGTGATTAAAACAGAAAAAACTCAAAACTAATATTTTTTACATGGGAAGTGATGAAGACCATCTCTTAGAAGAATTAAGTGTGAAGAACCAAGAACCACGGAAAATGGTGTGATGCTCGATAGAAATCTATCAATGCCAGGTAGTCAAGTGAAAAAAAATTGAAGTTTCCTGGATACTTTTCATCATGTTCCGGCATAGAAATTTAAGCAAAAACCATGCCGGAAGTAGTTCCGGCAATTTATAAAAATTTCCAACAAATGCCGGCATGGTTTTTTGGTTGAATACCATGCCGGCACCAAGCTTTTTTCAGCTGCAACAATGGTGGATTCAAAGAAAAAAAAATCAAATTTTCAACCTCTTAGCAACAATTCTCTCTTCACAATCATCCTCCACTTCCACCAAAAAAAGTTCCTCTCAAATTTTTTTTCCATCTTTCTACTCTCATCTCATTCACCCAAATACAAATACACACTAATCATTTAACAAATACTTAAGATTTTTACTAATTATTATTAACCACTAAAACTGATTAGTGAGGGGTAGATTAGATTTAAAAAATACTTAGATAAGGGGTGACCCCGAATTGATATTTGGACTTTTTTTGTCCTTTTCCTATATCCCCCAATTAGTTTTTATATCCCCCGTTCGCGTTCTCTTAAATAGCCAAAAATTAAAGATACAATTTTAAATGGACAAAAATTTAAAAATAGGCAGGATGTAACCCGGTTTCATCTTGTCCATTTTCAAATATTTTTCTTATTTTTATTTTACACAGGATGCATCCAGTTTTCATCCTTGCTATTTTTTTAAGTATAAGCCATGATGAATCCATTTCATCCTTGCTTTTTTTTTTGGCTATTTCACCCGTACTTTTTTTTTACTTGTCCATTTGAACCGTGTTTTAAATTTTGGACAAATGACCCATTTTCTCTTAAAATAATAACAAACTTTTTAATTCCTAACTGTAATTTTCACTTTCCATTACTTGGAGTGGATTAAGAAAGGAAAGAAGAAGCTTGGAAGTCATAGACGACCGCGTGCCCGTATGCCCAGTGCGATCTGAGTTTTGGCTGATAACTTGAGAGGCTTGCAAAAACACTAATACGCCGCACACTTGGAGGTGCAAACTATGTCAAGCCAGCATATTTATGGGACATATATCATACTGAAGTTTGAGCACAACGCGATATTGTACGCTAGATGGAAATTTAAGAGGATGCGAAGTACAAAGATAATATTGTAGCACTGATTTAAAGAATATTCCTCTTCTTTTAGACAATTGATTTGGTCTTCTGATGATGGTGGAATTTTCTCAAAGACGAAAACAATAAAATTTCATCTGCCCTGTAACAATTATATAACTTTTTTATATTTGTTTCTGGTCTTGTATCGGAAATACAGCCTATATCTAACTCCTTTAAAGCCTAAGGTCATTAGGCTCCACGTTGAACAAGTGATCCTCACCTTTCACAGAATTGCTCATTTCACTTTTCCTCAAAGGAGAGAAAGAGGAATTCCCACACAAATTTCGGATGCAAAACATAAAACCAAAAAAAAACACATACCAAACCCTAAGAACAAGTTTTCTGTTTCGCTCACAAAACATTTAAAAAAAAAAACTGAGAACAAACCCTAGGATATGCTTTGTTCATGGGATAATAATGATCCAAAGAAAAAAAAACAACCAGCCGGGGGACAAAGGCTTTATCGTTTACCGCACAAGGCGTTCTATGCGGATGAGATCGTCAGGACTTCAAACAACAAGAAAAAGATTCTTATTGTTTCTAAGAAGTTGTATTGTATCTTAAAATCGGTTGTTTCACGATTAATCCTAAACCTGGAAATCAGTCCTATTTTTGTTTGGTGTTGATTGTTTCACAACAATATCAATCTCGGTTTCTTTCGTTTAATTTTGCTGAGTTATTATTTAGATTTGTACACCTGTAGGGTTCTACTAAAAGCTCAATATGATCTCAACCCTCCAACTCTAAGTGGCAGTTCGCTTAAAAAGAAAGTAACTTTCACAAGATCACAACTTTATGCGAATCACTGTCATGCTTGCCATGGTTGTTAGGTAAAGACTTTTTGTCAATCCTGTTTTTCTATTTTAACATTATAATATCTCCATTTTTCATTTTTTCCTAAGAAGTTCGGTGCATCTCTAAGCAAATGGAATTTGTTCCAAAATAGTTGCAATGATTTGCTTGATGTATCACTCTACAGTGTATCAATTAGGCTCCAAATTTTTATGTTGTTTACTTTATGACATTCTCACTTGGTGGCGACGTAGCTGGCATAGATTACAGTTTGTGTAGCATTGATGGCCACACTTACAAGTAGGTAAGCTCTTGGTTTCCTTGTATTGCAAAATGCAGGAATCTTAGACATTTTAATTTGTCGTTGTGTTTGGACTTCGATGTACTCTATCCAGTCATTAAAAATCCTTGCATTTTGTCATTACGTGATCTCGCTTTTAGGTAATTTATTAAATAAGCTATCAGCCCTTGGTAGTCATTTTATTGAATAAGCTATCAGCCTTCTGGAAGATTTTTGCCTGTGATAGATATTCAATATCAGCATCTTGAGTTTTTGATATAAAGAAATATGTGTTCAGGTGTCAATTGACGGCGTTTTTATATCGCATTGTCGATAGGGTTCGAGATTCAATCAGGTCAATCTCGACGTGTATTTTCAGTTAAGTTGTCTTATCCTGGCTACTACTTCTAACCATGTTATCTCAAACTTTTTGGTCACTGGGGTTAGAGAAGTTGCCAGGGTAAGACAACTTAATGGCCATCACCTGTGCAAAACTAAAGAGTGGTGGTATAGAGCTGTATTTAGCAAGTGAAATCCTTAAGTTCAAGTCTTTAAGACCTTAATAAGGTACAATGGCTGCTCATTAGCTTAGTGAATTATTCTTTAGAATCTTAACTCTTTGACTCTGCTCCATTATTCCTTTCATAGCTTGGATATTTTCCAATATATATGTGTGCTAACTCATTCTTTATATTTCTTTCGCTCTTTCATTCAATTTTTGCAGGTGCAATTGTCTCGGTGGGTTAACGACTATCTCTTCCTTATTGTTCTCAACTACCCGTAGAAAGCACCAAGGTTTCGCTTCTTTACCACTGAACGTTAGGATTATTAAAATGCATCTATATTTCTTTATGACTTAGCATTCTTTTTGGTAATGAAACTTCGTTTCGGTTTTAGATATTTTGGGGACAATAAAGATATATTAAGAACTTTGGTTTCGGTTAACAATGGGAATGGTCCTTGGGTTTATAGCATGGTCCTTAAAGATATTTCAGGGAATTCGATAGTACAAGGCTGGATTTTGAAGATGATGGTTGTTGGCAAGACAAGTCTCTCCTTAAAGAACATGATTCTATGATCAGAAGAAATACACTACAGGTACACGCAAAAAATATTCTATTAGTGATTTATAAATGGTTGGTTGCATTATGTAGATCATCTAGGACCTTCATGGGTTTTTGTCTCTCACACTAACTTGTGGTTGTAACCACAAATAAGAATGATCGAGCTCAGACACAAAGAGTGGTGAATTTCTATAAGACTTTGTATATATGGTTCTTTCCAGAAACGTTTCCAATCAGCTGTATGTTAGATGACACATAGAGTTGAGCACCACCCTGTCGGCAAATAAAACTTGGCATAGAAAGTAACATTAGTGGGAGGGTTTTTTACTTTAGTGATATCGTTTGAACATTCTTCCTGGCTGCTCTATTTTCGTTACAGGGTTGTGTACATAGAGTGGACGTGGGAGTGGGAGTGCTGCCAGAAGGATTGCAATCATAATGATAATGGGTGGAGAAGGATTACGAGTCAAAAACATTTCTTGCAAAATTTGTCCCTAATAGTTTAGTATGCCATACTTTTGCTAAATATTGATTCCACTTTCCACTATGGATCGTAGCAATCAAATTTGCTATATTCTTTTGCATTGATAATTAGGTACAAGACACTAACCCCTTTTTCAAACTTTTCGTGTTAATGGAGGACATGCAACTGTCTTACATAATGCTCAAGGTATGCTTAATTAGTATTTCTACACTCTCCATGCAGTTTTCGGTAATATTCCTTGCTCTTAATCTGAATTTACTAATTTTGGTTCTTATATATAAAGATATATATACTGCATGTTGTTATACCCACTAATCTATCAAAGGAAGTGTATGGACTTGAGAAATTCAACACCACTTCAGAGAAAACCGAATGATGGAAAGCATTAGGCGACCTTGACGCCTTCTTCAAATGGAACATCGACATACAAAGTCCGGGAAAGCCATTCCACGACAAAAGTTTCCTTGATTACCTTCGACGAATCACACTCTAGACATATTCCATCGGTTTTTAATTGTAAATATTTTCGACGTATATTAAAACATCCAGTATTGCAGTGACTGTTTTTTTCCTTTGCAGATGTCTTTGAGGTGCTTGGGGTGTTGACATGCATAACCAACTGTTTTTTTTCTTTTGTTTACTTATGATTTTTTGTTTTTTGTTTTTCCAGTACAGCAGGGAGTGGTGATGTCTATATTAATGTTACGATGTTTATACTGCAGGTGCAAGATAATATACCGACGGCTAAGGTACAGAGATTGCAATTTACTGGGCATTGAAATTTTTGTTTTATCTGCTCCACATTAATCTTGCCTAATTGTGCAAAAGAAGTTCTCAGTGTAATTCTGGTATCCCATATCAGTGTAATTCCAGTATCCAGTATCCCATATCTGTAATTTGTTGTTAAATACAGGAAGACGTTCGCCTGCTAATTTCTCCATTGATCAATGACAAGTTCAGGATTTCGAGCGGAATAGGTTGAACCTATCTTCCATCAAAAATGAAGAGGTTCGGCGAATACGAGCTCAAATTGATGAGTTGATCATGCGGTTCTAAAATATGAATGATGGTGTACTTCTTTAACCGTCCTAAACGCCATGTTGGGTAAGATCATAAAAATGATATCATTGATATGTAGTCTGATCATCTTAAACACGTATTGTGGATATACACCTCCATATTCATCGGATAGGTGTAGATATATACATGGCTCTACATGTACTCGATGTCATATCGATTTGTACATGTTTAGATTAGTTTCTTCAATGGAGTTAGAATGATGCGTAGCCTTTAAGGCTAATGTAAAAGCTAACTTAAATCACATTTGGGTTGTATATCTGGACTATATGATTGACCAATTTAGTGATATTTAGACTTAAAATACTTTTATTGTGATTATATAAGTTTTAGTTGTATATGCATACGAGGGTAATGATATCTCAAAAACAGAAGGGGAAAAAAAACAAAAAAAAAAAACAAAAGCAGCGTGATATGACATAGACATGAGTGGTTTTCACCGCAAAGAAAAAACTGGGTTGGCCTGAATCAGAATAATAAAGGACACATAACATTTTCCAACGTAAGCTGAGGAATTCATTACATAGAAATGCAGGAGCAAAATCTTAATAAAGACATGGAGACTCAAATCCACAATCAAATTCCTAATAATGATATGGAGTCTCAAATCCACCATCTTGATCAACATGCAAACATCACGGATTGTGGGAAAACTAAAATAAGATTATTTCTTAGTAATAAAATTATTTGTCGAAGAAATATATTCGGCACTGTTAGATTTATATCGTGGGGAAAATTAAAGACGACCAACGGGACCTAGGGAAAATATTGGAATTCCTTAAATTAAAATGCATGGGCACAAATCAAAATGCACAGGGGGCGAGGCGAAGCCGAAGCTGATCCACACCTAATAAAAAATGTATCGCGACGCGGTGGGACGAAGCCCCACGACACTAATAAAAAATGCACGACGGGGCGAAGCGAGGCGAAGCCGAGCCACACCTAATCAAAAATGTATCGCGAAGGGGCGTGGCGAAGCCCCATGACACCTAATAAAAAATGCACGACAGGCGAGGTGAAGCCACATCACACCAAATCAAAAATATGGTTAAAATGAAAAAAAAAAATGCCATATCAAATCGGGACGGGCGAGGCGAGGCGAGGCGGAGCCGAAGCCGAGCTTTACCAAATCAAAAATATGGTTAAAAGAAAAAGATGCCCAGTGCGTAGCAAGGGCACAACTGTTCCATTCTATTTGCAGTTGTAGATTGAATTGGCTAAGCAAGTTTGCGGAGCCGCCCGAGCGTAGCACGGGCACAAAATCTAGTTTCTATTTTATATTCACAATAAAATTGAGGATACAGATTCAACTAACACGTACAGGCACTGTATACTTATCCTATAACATTTCTCTAAATATATATACGGTTTGTCTTAAATGTAATCCATGCATTTACTGATCGTAGCCTATTAAAAATAAATGCTTAAGCTAAGCAAATAGACCTTTATAATAATGCCACATAGCCTATAAATTATACATAACTAGTGTATTGCCCGTGCGTTGCACGGGATCAAGTTAATTGAAGTAATATGTGTGTTAAAAATGTTGCATTAAGAATCAAGTGAACCAATTTTACCCTTGTTTTAGGGATAAGGCAGTACTTACCACTTATGACCCTTCTAAAAGTGAAGCCTGATCTGGCCAAGTCTGTCACTGAATGCATGGATGTAGACATCACATAATTAATCTGTATATATATATTAGAAATGAGTTTGTCTTGCATACTTGAATATATGGATACATTTGAAAGTTCTAAGGATTCGTTAACTACCGACCTTCGGTAAGTATTCCGTAAGTGCTAAGATAATAATTCACAATTGTTACTAAGATAGTTCTCAAACATTTACTTGACATTCAATTCAAAGTACTAAAAATAATCAAGTTTCTCCAAATAATCAATAAGAAAGTAATTTTACTCAAATCAACTAAGAAAGAATGACTAAGAATGAAACTAAAAACGAAATTACTAAGAAAGAATAACTAAACATGAAACTAATAATAAAGCAATCCTAACCAAATCACTAAGAGAATCATATGCACTCTACTCATCCTCATCACCTTCATCTTCTTTTTCATCCTCGTCATCTTCTTTTTTCATCCATATCACTGGCCATATTATTATCTTCTTGAGTATCCTCATCATCTCTAAAAGCACACGCCGTAGCCTCTTTTTTTTGTTGCATTTGTTTGGCGTGTTTTATCCTCCAAAAGCATGATCTTTTGTTGCTTATCTTTTTGTGGTGTTTTCGGATCCAATTGCTCACTGGCGGTATTCTTTTTTTTCACCATAGTATGAACCTTCAAGACTTTTAATTGTCTGACTGTTTTTGGATGTTTTCTTCGGTTATCTTTAGCTTAAATCCAAACTTTTCTCCAATTAGTTTATCAAACACTTGTGCAGATTTTTCGGGTTCACCTAGCTACAAATCGTGTAACATTTCAGTTGTGTATTTTTTTTTTTATGAATAAAATATATTATAAGAGTAAATTTATCTCTCGCAATGCTCAGCGTACTCAGCATGTTCAGCCGCAGTATATTTCAACATCTTCTAGACATTAAATCCGAAAATTTTTAAATCTGCATATTATGTGTTATGCGATACCTGTTTCAACGAATAACAATTATCATATTAGGTTTCATTTTTTTTCATAGAATTGACATGCTTTATGTTATTCCCTTACCATGGCAGTACTTCTCCATCAAAGTTTTGGGGCAAGAAGGCTCTTGTTGATGGTGGATTTTCATTTAAGGTTAAATTTGTAAGTAACCAGAAAAATCATGCGCTGACATCTTGTAAAAGATAAAGCCATTTATAAGTGACGGATACTCCTCACTTAATTCACCAAGAATGGAGCATGTAGCAACAATCCCATTCTCGTGAATACATGAAATTCCTCCGGGTTGGAGCATGCGGCAACAATCCTTCCTCGTGAATTTCATATCGCCCTTGTATTTCGTACCCATTATAGAGTGTGGCATGACAGAGTGTTACTCTTGGCGCAGTAACACAAACCTCCAAGCACTATAATGAATCCATGTACGAAATACCCGCATGTGCACGATTCTCGGTGTGTTATACTAGCCCGAGACCTCTCGGTGTGTGTTATACTAGCCGAGTTGGCCCCTCTCTGTGTTATACTAGCTCCGATCGAGCATCCAGGACTCTGATCGTATCTCTGATATGATCTCGGACGGGCAAGTCATCCAACTCCACAAGCATGATTGGATGACCACGAGGATCAATTCCATCACTAGCAGTATGGAATACACACGGCCTTAGCCTGCCAAATATGATTCGATCGCTAGTCATCCAACTCCACAAGCATGATTGGATGACCACAGGATCAATTCCATCACCCCCAAGCGGTATGGAATACACACGGCCTTAGCACGCCAATATATGATCGACATCGCGGTCATCCAACTCCACAAGCATGATTGGATGGCCACGAATCAATTCCATCACCCCAAGCGGGTATGGAATACACACGGCCTTAACGCTAAAACCGTCCATACCAAGCATTATGGACGGAAAACCCTAAATTGTGGTTTGCGGCATATTACATGTGTCGCAAAACGGTCCTCAACCGTCCGTCTTCGGCAGCATAGATGGAGGGTGTAGATGTAGACTCAAAGGGCCAGGAGCATGTCGACACAATCACCATGTGGCCCCCACACGCTTGACCACCTGGCCAAAGCCAACCGTGGTTGGTTGTAAACAAAACCATCCGCCCAAAAGAGGATGGTCGCGCGGTTTTGAAAGCCAAAATTAGGGTTCAAGCCATCACGCGTCCATCTTCTCCGCACGAATGGAGGGTCACAGTTAGATTGAGCAAGAGTCGGTCACACCAAGATGACCACCGTGGCCCATCTACCTCTCACGCGATCGGCCAAGGCTCATCATTCGTTCGGCCAACCCCAAAACGCACGCCAAACTCGTGCGGTTACACCTCCCGAATCCTAAACCGATCTCGACCGCTCAACTCTCAGGATGATTTGAATGGCTTAGATCACGTTTTCATGGGATAATTAGGTATAGGTGTGAACACCAACCTACCACCTACACCCAGAGTATGATCGACCAAAACCAACCAATGGTCGCTTCAAACGCGTGCCCAAACTAGGGAAATCACGCCGGCTTTCCAACTCCTTTGCGGCAAGGGATTTGCCAAAAACCGATCTCGACCACTCCTCTTGGCCAAATTGAGTGGCCTTGGATCGCGCTTTCATGAGGGAACGGAATACGGCGCCTACACCATCATGCCGTCAACATGTATGGCCTGGGGTCTTCTCAAAATCTTCCCATGCTTGGAGACCAAGCTGAAGAGTGATGCTTGCGCACTCTTTAAAAACCCTAATTTCATCAACGATTCGCGAGATGAGTGTCTCAAACATCATCTCATCCGTCCGACCTCACCAGCTTGGTTATACAACCCCTGTCAGAGTTATTTGCTAGTGAGATCATTACACGTCACTTTACCACACCGTAATGCAGCACCCGCATAAAATACACACGATACCGCACAAGTATCGACTTTTCCGAATAACGCAATTATTCAATTCAAGATTACATGCTATCTTTCGTGGACCCACGATCCACATTCCGAGACATCAATCATGTCACAACCGGGGGATACTTATCGGGGGTATTGGTGGGCGGTTCGGCGTACGTACAGCAACGCGCCATCACAAGAACGTGTTAGGGAGTCATGGACGGTTAGAGATGAACAGAAAAGTGGGCAAGGCGGTCGTGCGTTACCGACACACAACTCCACTACTCCATCATTCCACTACCTCCACTTCCCACGAAAACGTGAATGAGGCTCGATGACTTGTATAAATAGGTTCTCCGCCCTATTTTCAAACAACAAAAAAGGAAAACAAGATGAAAATCGACATCCGCAGTCTCCTTACATTAACCGTAAGCTTTGCTCACTTTTCTCGTCACAAGTCATAAGCAAGCCAACACCTTCACAATCTCAACACCTTCTTCGTTTCCCTCCTAAGATCAACCCCATCTCCTTCACTCTCATGACGAAACAAGTCCGGGAACGGCCATTTCTTGGTTTAGCCGGACTTGCACAGTTGGATCTCTCGAATCTACAAGCACTCAACAAGGCATTTGTTGTAGGTTTAAGTCATTCCTCATCACACCCCAAATTACCAAATTGGCTATAGAGTAATTTTCACCCATGTGATCACACGACAGGTGGGAGATTAATCTCTACATTCGTAAAATCAATTTCTTTGAAATCCGATTCAATTTCATCAATTTCAAAAGGGTAGATCTAGAACCACCCGGGTCACACCTTCATTTCAAGATGGTGGAACTCGAGGTGCGGATCGCAATCAAGTCTGACGGAGCTAAGGCAGTGGATAACACTCCGTGTTGCTGACGTGCCCTGCCGGTGGAGCTACCGTGTGCCGACACATCTCGAGGAGCCGTTACCTCCGTCACCAACGCAGCGGAGCGAGACGCCCCAGCCAGTGTAACACCTCCCATCACCGAGCTGAGTGCCCGCAAACCCCGGCATCTTCGAGCTTACGCCTCCAGTGGATTGCGAGCAACAACTTTCACTCCTCCATCAGACGAGGGCCAGGAGACACAAGAGGAAGACCGCCGTCTAGTACCATTGCGGACTTGATGGAGAAACAGGGAAATTCTTGCTAAAACTCAAACAAAAGACATGGCCGCAACTCGAAAGAGGTACTCACTTTCCTTAAAACTTTGATCAACGACAGCCAAACAAGATTCACGGCAACCCTTGGAGTCGGCGAGAGATGCATTCAATACACAGGAGCGGTGTTTCCACTCGGACTCACATGAATGAAGAAACTCGTGTTGCTCCCGAGAAGCCAAGGAGAGAGGCCGGTCTTCCAACTTCATCACGCGTGGAAGATCTAGAGCGACTTCTCGAAAATCGAGGAAAAGGGGACCGAACGACGTACCCAACACGCCCGGCCGTACCCTCAAGATGTGCACCATTCCTCTCCGAGAGGTTACACTCTCCCAGTTCTCCTGTGACGAATCGGGTAATGCTCGTGAACACATTTCTCGATTCTTGGAAGCCTTGGGAACATGAATACAATCATGTTTTGCCTAAAAGAATTCTCAAAATCACCACTCTGGGAGGGCATACACCTGTACAACAACATTGCGCCTAACAAGATATCCAATCGGGAACGAGATGGTGATTGCTTTCTACGGAAGCATTTCTTCGTGCAGAACAAATCACATTTTCGAGATTCAGGAAGAATTCTCCAAATGTGAACAATGAACATCCCAACACTTCGTTAAAAAGATTCGTAAGCAAGCCCGACTGTCCGACCCGAATGTTACCGAACGACAATTGGTGGAATCATGCATCAATGGGATGATACCCATATACCGCGCGCTCTCGTTAGAGAATCCACGGGCTTTCAAACATTCTCCGAACTCCACGAAGCCGCGAAACGTTCGCAACAACCGCACTTGACATTACTAGAAAGAACCCGAGTTGTTCAAGTGAAGATTTGCGTGAGAAAGTCGAGGACGGGCGTCTCACAAACAAACAATAAAACACCGGCCCTTCGTGAGTGTGGTAAGCGGAGGAGAAAAGAGGAAAGCTTCGATAATTCAACAACAAGCGAGCTAACATCTCGGCACACAAGACTTCGTCTCGAAAAGGAGCAGACAAAACTCCCGCACAAACGCCAAAGACACGGGTTTCCTTTCCCATGAATGAAGTGATAGAGCTCTAAGCGTGGATCCAAGACGACGCCGTAAAGCTCCCCTATCGGCCTCCGACCGAGGAAGAGATGGAAGATCCAGGATCATATGCTATCACAGTTCGTCCATCATCCAACCAAAGTGCAACAAGTCAAACAAATATTCGGGGGAAAAGGTAGAGAGACAGGAGCTCCAGCTTGGAAATGAAGGTGTTCATAGAGATCCTCTACCATCGAAACTCCAGATGATTTCTCGGGGACTACGCTCGCAAGACCGTGCAATCTATGATGGAGCGCATATGTGAGATCTTGTATTTCTCCAGGGACAGCGTCAAGACATATTTGCGCCCTCAATCACGTTGTGTCGCGTTTGCATCAGGGAGCAGTTCAAGAACCTCGGACTCTCTGCAAGACGCGAGCAAGGGAAACCGGGGACCCTAACCGTCGCTTGTTTAAGGGGCGCAAGTTCGATAGCGTCACACTGACACGGTTTCCGAATTTAACATCATTCTTGTCAAGACCTTGAAAGCGGCAAAGATTCCCGAGCGAAGCTACTCGTCACCCAACCGTGGTCAAAGATTCGGGAGGAGAGCTTAGAGATGCGTATGGATACGTCGATCTTGAAATCAAAATGGAGACGTACTCGACGCAAGCAAAATTCTACGTGGTCAAAGATCATCCTGGGCTACGACATGATCCTAGGACGCTCTTGGATACGGGACAACAAAGCCATACCGGAAGTCAGTTCTCTACCTGGGTCTCGGTCACTGAAAGAATCTCAACATGCCTGTTGGACCACCCGATGATCGTCATTGCTAGCACCAAGAATCTCTTTCCAACATGACGCGACTTCCTGAGAGAGCTTTGTCGGCATACATTGAAAAGTTCCAATCTCAAGTAAGTCTCAATCCACGCAACCTTCCTTACAACCTACCGCCCCTCATTCCGACAAGTCCTGGGGACCGCTCCAACCAACAAGCCAACCCGCTAGAGATGTGTGAATGGGAAGCCTACTTTCAAACGTTTTATCAAGAGCATGTAAATTTGTCTTGGTCAAAGACAACAAGGTCGAGTCCAAGTGTCCGCACGCTCAAACCCATTCGGAATTGAGACCCTGGGTGACGAAGATGACTACGTTCAATGTTGGAAGCATGACGGGGTAAAGATGATCACTCCACGACTCACCCACCAAAGAGAAGATGAACCGCACTGCAGCTAGAGATGTTATCCTGGGCGGCTACCGCAAGCTCATCAACGCTCGATAACCTCGGGAAGGCATAACGGTTCACTCGCGATGGCTCAAACCTTACCGCACTTAAGATACCGTGCTATCACTTTTCAAAGATCCTCCACACTTTAAAAACGCGTGCTATTTTCCAAACCGTGTCTCTTATTATAATTTCGTGTCACACGTGAATTCCTCCGAAAATGATTGCGATACTTGCATTCATAGTTAGGGTTTCAATTTTCAATTCTCAATTCAATTGAAGTATTATTTCCATCTCGAGAATCTCTACTCCTAAAGACACAAAGTCCGGGTCACCTAAATCAACCGGAGCAAAAGGGAAACCCTAAGCAAATATTTCGAAATAGGAACGTGTGCGCAAGAAGTGATTTCAGCCATCCGCCCAGCAAAGCCGGGAAGATGTTGCATCACAGTCCGTGGATATTCCATTATAGTATAACTTCTTTTATTACTAAGGATTACATGTGAAGGCGCTCATGCTATACTCGAGAAGTTTCTTCTGCGCCTTAACAAAGGATTGTAAAGGAAAACTTTATTCAAATAATCAAAAGAAAAACCTTGAACCCGGTCGCCACCGAGTACAAGGAAGATGCTCGAGTGCAGAATATACTTGGAAAGAAAAAAACAAAACAAAAGAAATTTCAATCATCAAGAGGGTCGGTCTCGCCCATCACCATCGCCCCCCACCTGCCGATGCACCTCCTCCTCGGATCTTCCTCAACTTCGCATCGGCATCCTCGCCGCAGGAAGAAAGATCACGCTCCATCCTAACATCATCAGCAGGAGCATCAAAAGGTACATCAACAGCAGGAGCCTCGCAGGTTGCTTCCAAACGTTCGGAGCTCGGCTCAGACGAATCAAGGATTATCACGCCGTCCCGAACCGTAATCACACTTGCCTTCATTCGTAGGTCGTTCATGCTCAACCCTCCGCCTCTTCAACCGCGCTGCAAATCTCTCGCCCCCTGCGCTTACTAGTGTTCTGAAGCTCTCGCCTCCGCCGCTCCTCCATGTCAATCGCGGTCGAAAGTGCACAGATACGTCCTACGACAATACGAAGGTGGGAGATAGACATCCCCCGTATAGCACACCGACTTCACGAAGAGGAAGATCGATCTTAGCCATCACTTCTCCATGCGCATGGTTTTCGGGCTTGTCAACTTCAAAACTTCTTTCCGGGGAAGCAACGGAATGAGCGTCTACCGCTTCCATGATAATGCTCTGAGAAAGAAGAGGTTATGAGCACACAAAAAAAAGAGGATCATCAAATCCATTGATCCGGTTAATCGAGAAAATCGGAGCAAGTATTCGAGATACCAGGATAAAAAAGAATAAACGACCACGTTGAGATGACTCTTTATAATCTCACAAGTCCACGTAATCCCGGAAAAGGAAGAGAAGTCTCTACTACCACCTATGAAGGCTACTAATTCGGGATAGCAATCAACAAGGCTTATCAAATTCACAATAAGGCCGTGCATAACTAAGGAAGTACACCAAGGAGCCACGAGCTCATACATGTACAAGAGGAACCAAAGCGACCACCGATCAAGTCCCGGCTCTTCGCATCCTTAATCAAGACCAACCAGTTCTGTGTGAAAACGCCCGACAATGTGAAACTATCCTTAAATATGTATTCACTCTAACTTGGTCATTTTTCGTATGTCACCATCTCATGCCTACCCACACAATAATGTAACCATTATGTGCTAGGCAGGGGACTTAATGTTGATGGTGGATTTTCATTTAAGGTTAAATTTGTAAGTAACTTAAAAATCATGTCGACATCTTGTAAAAGATAAAGCCATTTATAAGTGACGATACTCCTCACTTAATTCACCAAGAATGGAGCATGTAGCAACAATCCCATTCTCGTGAATACATGAAATTCCTCGAGGGTTGGAGCATGCGGCAACAATCCCTTCCTCGTGAATTTCATATCAGCCTTGTATTTCGTACCCATTATCGAGTGGCATGACACCGAGTGTTACTCTTCTGAGTAACACAAACCCCAAGCACTATAATGAATCCATGTACGAAATACCCGTACAAGCCGATTCTCGGTGTGTTATACTAGCCCGAGACCTCTCGGTGTGTTATACTAGCCCGATTGAGCCCCTCTCGGTGTGTTATACTAGCCGATTGAGCATCCGGACTTGATCAGTATCAGTCTTGGATATGATCTCGATCGCTAGTCATCCAACTCCACAAGCATGATTGGATGACTACGAGATCAATTCCATCACCCCAAAGCGGTATGGAATACACACGGCCTTAGCTTGCTAAATATGATTCGATCGCAGCCATCCAACTCCACAAGCATGATTGGATGACCACAGATCAATTCCATCACCCCCGGGTATGGAATACACACGGCCTTAGCCTCACAAATATGATCTCGATCGAGCCATCCAACTCCACAAGCATGATTGGATGGCCACGATCAATTCCATCACCCCAAGCGGTATGGAATACACACGGCCTTAGCTTGCCAAGAAACCGTCCATACCAAGCATTATGTACGGAAAACCTAAATTAGGGTTTGCAGGCATATTACATGTGTCGCAAAAACTGCCTCAACCGTCCGTCTTCGCGGCATAGATGGAGGGTGTAGATGTAGACTAAAGGGCCCGAGCATGTCGACACAATCACCATGTGACCGCCCACCACGCTTGATTAATCTGGCCAAAAGCCAACCGTGATTTGGTTGCAACAAAACCATCCGCCCAAAAGAGGATGGTCGCGCGGCTTGAAAGCCAAAATTAGGTTCAAGCCATCACGCGCGTCCATCTTCTCCGGCACGAATGGAGGGTCACGAGATTAGATTGAGCAAGAGTCTGGCCACACCAAAGTGACCACCGTGGGCCCATCTACCTCCTCACGCGGTCGGCCAAGGCTCATCATTCCCGGCCAACCCAAAACGCACGCCCAAACTCGTGCTGTTACACCTCCCAAATCCTAAATCGATCTCGACCGCTCAACTTCACCTGGGATGATTTGAATGGCTTAGATCACGTTTCATGGGATAATCAGGTATAGGTGTGAACACCAACCTACCACCCACACACTGCAGAGTATGATCGACCAAAACCAACCAATGTTGGTCGCTTCAAACGCGTGCCCAAACTAGGGAAATCACGGTTTCCAACCCCTTTGCGCAAGGATTGCCGCGAAACCGATCTCGACCACCTCTTTAATGGCCAAACTGAGTGGCCCAGACGCGCTTCATGAGGGAACGGAATACGAGCGCCTACACCATCATGCCGTCAACACGCATGTATGGCCTGGGCCTCCAAATCCTTCCCATGCTTGGTTTCGAATTAAGTCAAGAGTGATGCTTGCGCACCTCTTTAAAAACCTCTAATTTCATCAATCGGCCGGATGAGTGTCTCAAACATCATCTCATCCGTCCGACCTCACCAGCCTTGGTTATACAACCTCAGTCAGAGTTATTTGGTTAGTGAGCAGTCATTACACGTCACTTTACCACACCGTAATGCAGTACTGCATAAAATACACACGATACCGCACAAGTATCGACTTTCGAATAACGCAATTATTCAATTCAAATTACATGCTATCTTTCGTGGACCCACGATCCACATTCAGCACATCAATCATGTCACAGGCGGGGATACGGGGTATTGGTCTGGCGGTTTACAGCGTGCGGCGGCAACGCGCATCACAAGAACATTTAGGGAGTCATGGACAGTTAGAGATGATGAACGGGAAAAGTGGGCAAGATCGGGTCGCGGCGCACACACACAACTCCACTACTCCATCATTCCACTACCTCCACTTCCCACGGTAAACGTGAATGAGGCTCAATGACTTGTATAAATAGGTTCTCCGCCCTATTTTCAAACAACAAAAAGGAAAACAAGACAGTAAAAATCGACATCCGCAGTCTCTTTACATTAACCGTAAGCACCTTTCACTTTTCTCGTCACAAGTCATAAGCAAGCCAACACCTTCACAATCTCAACACCTTCTTCGCTTCCCTCCTAAGATCAACCCCATCTCCTTCACTTTGTGACTAAACAAGTCCTGGGAACGGCCATTTCTTGGTTTAGGCCGGACTTGCCACATGTTGATCCTCGAATCTACAAGCACTCACCGCGCAAGAGGCATTTGTTGTAAGGTTTAAATTCATTCCTCATCACCCCCAAATTACCAAATTCTAGAGTAATTTTCACCCATCAACAGCTCTCCATCCTTGTTTTTGACTTGCCTTTCCCCCATTGTCATAGGAATCACATAAATTTGCATTTACGTGAATTAAATCTTAAATGTTTGAATTAATATAGGTCAATGTATAACTGCTACATAAATTTGCATTTACCTTATTCTCATAGTCTATCAGCATCTGACTGGTTTCATATAGGGAAATTTTGTCTTCAAGAGGGTCTTTCTCCTGTTCAAGGTGTATCTCTTATATTTATCATGTTTCTTCTCCAATCCTCGTGTAAATGTGAGCATGATTTAATTTAATTGTGTTTATCCATACGGTAGCATGGTTTAATTCATTGTGTTTATCTATAAACCGCATTTAGATCGTATGTTTTGCATACTCATTCTAAATTTCAACTTGTTCAGAATCCAAATTCATAAATATTCTTGATGCTTGTGTACTGGAAAGACTGATTTAACTTGTAATAATAACAAATAAATTAGGTTAGTGGTTTTAAGTTTTTGTTTATGTATACGTTATATGTATTTTTTACCAATGCGCCTCTCGACAAATGTTCCAAAGTTGACAATGATGACCACTGCGACATTTTCGTCACTATTTGGCACTCCATCCTCTATCATAGTCGCTAATTCCAGCCCAGAGAGTTATCTTCATCGTCTCTCCCCTAATACAGGTAATACTAAGTGTATTTCTTTTATCTTATAATACATATTAAATTAGTTTGAAATGAAAATAATACTACGATATAAATCTCTCACATGTTGACATCATTTCACCATGTTCCTCAACTTGCTTGACAACGATGTTAGATATAGAGTGCAATCGCCAACTTTATATTTTTGATGGGTAAAACTTGGTTTATTCTTTTATTTGTATAGAAGTGCTTGTCGCTTTTTCCTTCCAGGTACCAACTCCAAAGGCAAGAAAATGAATCTTTATACTGGAAAAGTGGATGCATCCAGTTCTAGCTGTTGTAATGTGGCGTTTTTATTCATTCACCTAAAATAGTGGAAAGATACAATTTTGTATCCACCAGTAGGATCCTGGAGGGTAAAACGTTGAATGGAGTATATTCATCCACCCAAAATTTTCCCTCGAACAAATCAAATTAAATTACGCCAGATTACTCATATATGTATTTTTAGTTTTATTCATGTTTTAAATGTTTGGATTAAAAAATATGACTTATGGTGGAAACACATACCTTGGCTATTCTTTGGAAGAAACCTTATTCTCCACGTTTTTTCACCATGTAAGGAAATAGCGATTATGGGAGGCTTCATCCTTTTGTCAACGACGGTGTTGGAGCAGTTGTATATCTCAACCGCTTTTTCACCATTCATCTTTCCAAGTTAGGGCAATGCGCATTCATCTTTCCATCTCCTTATACCAACACGTATGTTCATGAAGCATATGTTCTCTCTCTTTGTTTTCTCATAATGATCACATATCTCGTTGGTACTACACGTGCTGCATCTACATCCTTTCTAATTAGTAGGGTCCGATTGGTGCTTTTTGGATTGTTACCATTTCATCATTACTATGTACAAAACCTTCACATGAAAGCTATTGACCACACATTACTATGCACCCCTGTATTAGAAATTAACTTTTTAAGAAAACAAAACATATGTATTGGTCGAATTACAAAGTGACTTGCAAATCTACCATTTAGAATCAAGAAACATTTAATCTTGATAAACAATCCAAATCTATCATTTAAATAACAATCCAAAAAAAATACGCAGCATGACCCATCAAGTACAGGAAACTTCAGAAAAAAAAAAAAGAACCAAATCAAAGAATATGCACCATAACCTAATTACAGGGAACTTGTTTAAAAAAAAAAAATCAAAGCATATGAGAAAACGTTCTCTTGGTCCTCCAAACACCCATTGCAATACTTATGAATCAAAATACTAACATTTTTCTCCAACTAAAAATATAATAAATCAGTCAACAGTACACGACCCATCAACTACAATGCTTCGCCAAAGGGAGATTCACGAAGAAAAAGGAGACCTTAATCCTTAAAGGAATTTTTCTTACCCCACCCACCTCTATTACTCACATCTGTATGTATGCTTGTTGGATTGTATCGTATAATCCCCACAATTGACAAAAAGAAAACGGGCCTGATCACCATCTCGAAAAAAGAATACGTGATCCTTCTTTGCCGAGCAAAAAAAAAGAATACGTGATCTAAACTATTTGAATCTCACGAATTTGAAAACAAAGTCTATCTGGATAAAAGGAGGAGTGATAGGTTATGTTTTTGTATTACCGTAGATTGGTAGCCCTCGATTTTTATTGGTAGGGGGCCAGAGCCTAGAATTCAAGCTTTGGCCCAACTTTCATTCCGGGAGCCGCATTTCTACTCAAATTATATATACAATTATTATGTATAACCAAAAAAATATTAAGATAATCATTAAAACCCTCAATCAAACAATAAAAGAAGTTAATTATCTAATTTTTATAATTAAATTTATATAAAATATTTGACCTAATTAATGTTTTTGAAAAATAATCAATACCCTTTAATAAATTTTAAGATAATCATGACTCCAGAAAAGAAAGAACGCGAAATCGGGGGATAAAAAAGCAATCGGGGGATATAGATTACTTTCCCAACCCATGGTGTGTGCTAAGGGGTGATTTTTGGGTATGAAAATACTAAAATACCCTTTGGTTAATTAAAAACATTATGAAAAGACCATTATACCCTTTCTCCTAAAACATTAAAATCAAAACCAAATTCATATATCCCCATTCTCA
>JAJJWW010007590.1:0-52523 GCA_023531295.1 Papaver armeniacum
CGAAGGCTGATTCAGAGGCGAATTTACAATTTTTTCCCTTGTCAAAACCCACCATCAACACCCGTGAAATCGAACGTATGTGTCGTACGCTACTGTCTTCACCCAATATTTACGCCACTGTCTTCACCCAATCTTTTAATAATAACGCTATTGCGTTTCTTATGATATAAAAATAAAACCGACTTAAATTATCTTGGTGAAACAAAGCTCCATGTCGATGCTCGGGATACTTACGTACTCTTCTTCGGACCTCACGCGGTAGAGCTAAATAAATAAAATTTAAGTCTTTGTATCCCTCTCATTCTATGATATTGATTGGTCTTAATGCCTTGACATATGACCCGGAATTAAGTCTGGACCAAAGATCTATACTTGGCGAGCCAAACTCAACAACACGATTTTGAGTAAAATCGACATTTGTACGTAGCAAGGTTGCAATATTCTTTCATCTATTCGATTTATTTTTCTCCTTAAAGTATTTACGATGCCTTTCATTTTGTAAGTTAGTTTTAACTAAGAATTATAAAGAACAACCAGAAAATTTTGCCTAGAAAAATTAGGAAGTAGAGAATATAGTGATTTAAGTAAAAATGGTTGAAAATAGATGAATTAATTTACAAAAAGTCTATTTGAACCGATGAAATAGACAACATCAAAACCACTCCTCACAACAATTTTAATAGACCCCACCATAAGTGACCCCACTTTGTTGTCCTCCATTGAGGGCCCACCTGGGACCCATCGTAAAAAGTGTGAGAGCTTTTAAAATGTTGTTTTTCCGTGGTTTGGTTACTCGTTTCGTTAAGAACAGCTGATTAATTTATAGTGTTTCGAAATTAGAGCCATTGAAAACATACCCATTGACGACCCTTGTTCAACCCTCCACGTCCCTTGTTCAACCGCGTGCCGCTTAATTTCAACCGCCAATGACTCAATAAATACCGCGCATCCCGATTTATGTCGTATATCTCTCCTGTTGTCGCCAATTGAGTTTTTCCATAATAGGAAAACTCGTTTGTTCATCCGGATATTTGAGCAAAATTCATGACTTACAAATTCCCATAAAACCGCCCTTACATATTACAAGTATTTCTTATGGCTCCTCACACCTTGAGTAAATCATGCTTCAAAAATAAAAATAAAGAATAGCCACGTCGGCTATAAGTGTTAATTTAAAAATTATAACTCATTCTTATAGGTTAAGGAAGTAGATGACCTTATCCAGAAATAGAAGTCAGAAATAAAAGACGGAAACAAAAAAAAAATTGATTCATAAAATGTTAATCTTTTTTGTTTATTTTTGGAAATAGTTCTTAAATTTTATATCACAATAACTTACCGTGAAAATTACTTCTGAACATACATTCAAACAAGTTGCAGATTGATTTCCACGGTAAAATGGACATCCATGAATACCCTGTTTACACAGTAAATCCAATTATTTTCCACGTACCTGTTGAGACCTGAGAGATTTTTTTTTTTTTTTGGGGGGTTGGCTGATAGCTCATGTAGAGCTATGTAGGATGGGCACACAATTCATAGCTGATTCGCGACCTCAGAGTCACTTGAGACCGATAATTAAGTTGGGTGAGAATCTACAAATTTTAAATGTTTGTGCGTGACCAAAAACACTGTTCCCACTAGCATTCATATATTGATTAAATCCTATCCGTAGATTCTATACTGCCTCCACATAAAAACCGTATGTTCTCTCCTTTTCGGCCGGGGTCACCCCAAAAGAAAATGGAGCTAGAATCAAATATGTCTTCGTTAAAAAGAAAATTGCATATCTTTCGCTCTGCACATATTTTAATTTTCAGCGCACAAAGACACAAAAAAAGAAAAGAAATAAAAAACACTGAAATGACACAAAATGCGAGTTCAATTGAAAAGGATGATCCCTGAACGAAGATCACTCCCCCTTTGTACTGTCTATAAAAATATGCACCACATCGTCCACATTACTACTACTACTGCTAATACCGATACTGCGATCGCAATATCCACATTTTCGCCAACACTCAAAAATCTTTAATGGCAGCTCCAACCATAAGCTTCATTATAGGTGTAATTGGTAACATAGTATGTATGTTGCTTTTTCTATCTCCAATGTAAGTAGTACTCAAAACCATTCTTTGTTTCCTTGGGGTTTTTAATTATATTTTGATCTGGTTTGGTTTGATGTTGAATGAACAGAACAACGTTTAAAATTATAGTGAAGAAGAAATCAACAGAGAATTTCAAAGGGATACCGTATATTTGCACATTATTAAGTACATCATTATGGACTTACTATGGTCTTCTTAAACCTGATGGTATGCTTATTATCACTGTTAATGGTGCTGGTGCCATTCTTCAAGCCATATATGTTACTCTTTTCATCATCTACGCGCCGAAAGACTCTAAGGTTTGTCGTACATATTTAGACTGATTTATTTATCTTTATTTTCTCTATAACTAAGTATGTGTTGTGGTTATGTCTGCAGATTGCGCATTTGAAGTTAGTGGGGATTTTGAACGTTGGGTTCTGTGGGGCTGTACTACTAATTACGTTACTTGCTACACATGGAAGTCTACGGCTTACCATTGTTGGATTCATTTGTGCAGGAGTAACTTTAGGAATGTATGGTGCTCCATTAGGAGCCATGGTAAGTGCCACAGTACACATCTCCCCGATGCATATATATGTTGCAATTACTCATGCATTTCCCCGCGATGCATCTTATGTTCACTTTCAACTATAAGCTAACGGTATACCAATGTACAGAAGAATGTGATAGCGACAAAAAGCGTGGAGTACATGCCTTTTATGTTGACGTTTTTCTCTTTCTCAATGGTGGCGTCTGGTGTGTATATTCAGTACTCATTAAGGATTTCTTCCTTGGGGTAAGAATAATCTGTAGATCATTATACATACTTCGTTGGAATAGTGTGAAGGAACGATATCTCAACACTTAGTTGGCAATATATGAAATGCACCAATTTTGATATAAACAATGCATGTAGGTGCCAAGTGTGATTGGTTTTGTGCTAGGATCAGTTCAGTTAATCATTTACGTTATATACAACAACAAATCAAAGTCAAAGAAATTATCAATGGAGAAACTCGAAGAAGAAGGATCAGCTGATTTGGTACATGGAGCCGTAGAAATGGACAAGTACAACAAAGAGATGATGATGACGACGAAAGAAAGAAGCCTAAACAAAGGTGGGATGTATTCTGCTACTGATGTTGAAGGATGTGAAGATTTAGAACGGGACGTGAGGAAGGAGACTAGTGTAGAATGAGATGTTGTTGAGAGTAAGAACGGTGGTGGTGGTGGTGTGGTGGTTTGAGGTAGTTGTTCAGCGAGGCGGATGATATCTGTGTTGGAGAGGGTTTGTGGATTCATGGGGGTGGCAGTAGCAGCGACGGTTTCTCTGCAACTTACGTACTTAACTTCGCGCGGGAAATGTTGGTAGATATTTGTGAGTGAGAGTGTATCAGAGAAGGAATAGAAGTGCCAGTGGTATCAAAACCGTACTTGGGAGTACGTCGGAATGGTTTGGATTCCACCACTAGACACTAGCTTATTCCAAAAATTTTACATTTTGAGTGTCAAGGATGGTACCATAAAACTTTATTTTACAGTGTAGATTCTGAATGGCCTAAAAAAAAAATTGGATCTTGGGGAACTTTTGGGTGATTTAAACTTGATTTAGCAAGGTAAAGTTGGGTGTGAACACGAAAATCCCGTAGGCATCCACGTGTTCACAAACAATCTTTGCGTGAATTGAATATACGCATTAAGGTGTGAATATAGCATAAAATACATAGATGTTGATTCATTGATTCCAAACCCCGCGGGTTTGTCATGATCTCATCAACATCCAAAATGGTAGATCTAAGAAGTGAACACATAAATAAAGATATATGAGTGCTAAAAGTAAAGGAGACAATGATTTACGTGGTTCAAAGACTAAGGCCTACATCCACGGGTCTGGGGTATTCACTATGAAGTAATGGTTACAAGAATAGTCGCAAGACTTTTGGTGTTCATCAAACCCGCGCAGTTGATGTCCATACTTACTTCTCACTGATTTCTCTCCTATACTCTCGTTCTCTCTCTCTCTCTCCTCCTCCTCCAATGTTTGGAAAGGACATGTATATATATAGCTAATCTAAGTGGGTCCCTTGGAAAAGAGTTGTTGAAGTCTTATCTTCTTGTGTTCTGTGCATAATCCGCGGACTTCCTTATCATTCCGCGCCTTCTAGTATTTCTGTGTTCATTACGCTGACCAGCCCTCGCTCTCTCCGTTGGTCATTTGACACGTGCCCCCTGAGCAGCATTAAATGCGAGTGGTTGGGGCGGTCCAGTCTTCGCCAGGCGGTGTCAGTCTTCCCTTGTCACGTCTGTGTCAGTTGGACCTTCCCCAGCCGTTGATTGTGCCTCATCTCGTGATGAGGTAAAGTGTAGCAGAGTAGTTCTTTGGTGTTATGTGGGGATATCTTCCCTTGATACTCCTTCATCTTCGACCGTTGAACTTGACAGATGGCACGCCGTCTAGATCCTATGGATGCCCCTATGTGTCATCCATTTTTATGACGTGGCCTCCACGTGGGCTTTGCTAGTACACGTGGTGAGGGAGATAAATAAGTGTACTTACAATTTGCCCCTCTTCTTGTGACTGGGCGCCAGCTTTAGTTGGGAGAAGAATCGTGTGGCACGTTTTTATCTCTCTCTTCATAACTTCTCCTAAAAAGGAGTTATCTGCATTTATTGTGCACGTTTCCCATATCCGGCCATAACTGCCCCTTGGGTAGTGGACAGTTTCTTTTGGTCCTATAAAAAAAGAAAAGGATGAAGGAATGTGAATTAAATTCACATTCTCTGTTTATCCTCTGCCCCACTTTCTTCTTCGTCTTCTTAACTTCTTCTGCCACCATTACTGTTGCCGCTGCTGCTGTTGTTGCTTCTTGATGTTCTTCTTCTTCTTTGTTGCTTATTGAAATTGTAGGATTCTTTATTTAGTTTACTCGCCATTCCTACCCTTGTTGAGTTCTTGATTTTCTGGTGATGAATCATGATGGGTTTAATCTTATGCATATCATGGAATTTGAAAGTTGATTACTGGGCCGTGTGTTTTTCCGGCCACGTTTGATTCTCTTTTTTCTTCTTTTGTGTTTGATTAATAGCTTGAGAGATTAAATGGTTGTAGATGAAATCTAGGGTTTTCCTCACGTTCACGCTTTGTTCTTGAGATTTTTTTCATTTTTCGATCTTCCTTGACTCTGATTTGTACTTCTATTTGTGTTTGTGTCCGCAGATATGTCCGATCGTCCGCGGGTTCCTTATCAAACTCCTCCGTCAAGTCCTCATAGATCTCCTCGGAGGGATTCCAACATTAGGGGCGGAACTTAGGCTCCTCTTACGCGGGGTAATCCTCGGGATAGACGAACGTCCTCGTCCTCTGGTCAGAGGCCTTCGCTCAAAAAAGGTGATCCGCCGCAGGGGTCTAGGTATGCCGTGAATCGTCCTAGAGATGGGTCTCCTAAGAAACAGCAGAATCCGCGCGGTGAACTTCTAGATGTGCAGCCTCTTCGCGCCATGCCTCCACCGCGGACTAATCTTCCTTTGACTCCATCTGTGCCTAGTTCAGGCAAGTCAACTAAGAATCAGCCTCCGAAGAGGAAGGCTACGGAGATAGAATCTTCGGGAGATGTAGTTCCTCCTAAGAAGAAGGTAGCGGGTTCTGCGGAGGATGTTATGGGAGACGTTTACGAGGATGACTCTTCTGTTACCTTTCGTCCTTTACCTTTGGGTAACAAGAAGTTCACTTTCAGACACATCGATCTTGAAGCCTTCAAATTGAAGCACGGTCTTCAGCACTTCCAAGTGCGCTTTTATGCCCCTGATAAAGATATAACCTATGAGATGGTTACCAATTATCAGTACGATGCCTTTCATTTATTGACGACCGTGGGTGCTTTCGAGGCTGGTTTGATGTTGCCTTTGTATAAAGCTGGTGATGATTTCTACTACCGGGTCTTGTCTAGCCGCGATACTGCTAAGAAGAGTCATAATCGGGGGTGCGGAAGTTTGAAGAAATTATCTTTGCCATCTCCGAGAATGCTATCTTCGTAGCAAAGGGCAAACGATGATGACCTGCTATACCCCAAATTAGAAGAGGAGAAAGGGTGGTATACTCCTGAAAATTTAAACAAGTCCTTTGGAGATTATGTTAACAGGAATACACGTAAGCCGTGGTCTGTGAGTCTGCGGAATATTGCTCCTGGTAAGGGGGAAATTCGCCTTTTGAGCGAGGTAAGTGATTCCAAAATGGCGAGGGTTCCTGGTGCTGAAGGTCTTCCTATTCCTGCTGATGAGAGAATTAAGCGTGATCATGATTATGAGTGGTCTGCCACCGTTCTTGAAGTTGTTGGTCCGTGGGCCTATGGTTGGGTCCCGGACCCCATGGTTGGCAGCCTACTGTTGACAATCCTTATCGCGAAGCCTCTCCTTCTCGTTATTCCCATTACTGCCCTTGGCAGATGAGTTTTGGAGGTATGGATTTTGCTTACAATCGTGATGTTGATGATGCGGAAGATGAAGATATCTCCGATGCTAACCCTCCTACGCAGAGTGCTATTATTGCTAAGGTGTGTTGTTTGTTTTCTACGTACATATGCCCCTTCGTTTTCTTAAGTAATGTTGATTATGCTAAGGAAAGGAGATACAAATGGCTCTTTTAACATTGTCTCTTTATCATTATGTTTCTTTGTCATTATGTCTCGCATGTGCTTAGAAAGAAAAAGATCAATCCCAAGCAATCGTCAAATTCTCCCACCGAAGATTCTACGCACTTCGAGGATGTGAATGATCCGGTGGATGGTGATGAGGATGTTTCCGATAAGGAAGAGCGGATTGAGACTTCTCCGCCCTTTCAAGAAGGAAATAGTGTTCTTTGGTGGGGGCTTTGGTAGAGGTGATGGTGATCAGGCCACCGGTGGTGGTAGTGGTGATCAGGCCCCTGGTGGTGGTAGTGGTGATCAGGCCCCTGGTGGTGGTGGTGATGTCGTGTCTGGGGGGCTGCTAAGTCAAGTGGGGCCGCGGGTATTGAGGTTGGTGAAAATATGGTCGCAGAGGATAGTGGTATTGGCCTGCAGCGGGCCGTTGTAGACAAGGGCAAGGGAGTTGCTCTTGGTAGTAGTGACAAGGATGGGGATACTTACTGTGAGTTCTCCTTTGGTAAGGTTTTATCCGGGGAACAATCTTTTGACATGGCCGCAGCTATAGGGCTTGTCTCGGATTTCAATCTGCTTTCCGCTGGTGATGACTGGGATGTTCTTCAAGGTAGCTGCGGAGGTGGGTTAGTACGCGGATCTGATGCTGAGGTTTTGGTGGTTCATCCAGAGGGTTTTGTTGGCACTTCCTCCGCTGCTGGCGGGGCTTTGGTGCAAGGTAATACTGGTGCTTTACTTGGTGGGAAGCCCTCAGATTCTTCCTCAGATGATTTCTCGCGGTCATTGACCGCGGATGGCGATGATGCTATTTTGGCTTGGCTTAAAAAGAAAGACTTGCTTGTCGTGTCGCATCCTGCCCCTGTGATTGAAGGGGAAAAGAGTTCGGACTCTTTTACTCGCAGGCATATGGAGCTAACCTCTGAGGAGGTGGTAGATGAAGAGTGGGACAAGAATCTTGTGGCCAGCGGGATTGATCTCGTGGTGAATCCTCCCTATCAAAGGGTATGATGGCTATTGCCGATGGGTACCAAGACAGCTTATCCCCAAAGCAAGGTTATTGGAGGTTTGCCCCGCTCTCTTTATCCCTGATTTTACTTAGGTGTGTTATGTGAACTAATTTCCCTTTTTGATCGATAGATGATGAGGAGTGAGTATTGCAACCATAATCTTTACCGGCTCTTCAAGGCTAAGTCTCTCAAGCTAGAAGCGAAACTCCGCCATCGTGAAGAGGTGCTTTCGAGTGTTGAAGCTGCGGCTCTCGCTAAAGATAAGGAAATAGCAGAGTGAAGGGTCTCGCAAGCGCAAGGAGCAGCAGGACGTGGAAGAGGCAAAGCCGCGTTATGAGCTAGCTTTGGTCAAGGGCGGGTTAGAGGTGGCTGAGAAGAATTCTTCATCTATTTCAGGTCTGCGTCTCCTTCTCTTTGATTATTAGATGTTCCTTATATGTTCTGAGTTATCTTCTTCTTCCCTCCTCCCGCTGTACTATCTTCAGTGGGTGGAATCCCTGAGTTGATGTGGCTTCGGGGTGAGAGAATTCAAAAAAGGTCGTATTCTTTGAGTTAGTTGAAAACTCAAGAGTGAATCAACGAAATGGAATGCTCGCGCGGATGTCCATAATGCTATGGCCGAAGAATGGCGTAAGAAAAAGTTTTACTTGGTAGATCTGCAAAACCAAAATAACCATGACCGTCATTTATTCAACGGGGGCTCTTTTATGGACGCGGATAATCTTGAGAAAGCCCACGCAGATTTCCGCTCTAGAAGTTAAGCTCAATGTCATGGAAGAAGAATCGCGGCAAGCGCGTTTTTCTCATCCCTCGATGTGCGGGGCTTATATGCAACGCCTTGCTAAGGAAAGAGATGACGCTAGGGCGGAATCGGCGCTCTTAGTAGTGCTTTATCCGCGTCTCGAGCTGATGTGGCCCGTCAAAGTTGAGTATGAGAAAACTTAGAGGTGACTATGTATCGTCTTAACAAGGGTTTGGAATCGAAGAATGATGAGGTTAACCGATATCATCATTCGAACTCGATGCTTCGAGACGACCTAAGCGCGAAGTCAAGCATGCTCATAATCTTCTCGCAGTAGATTATGATAGGTTATCAAATGAATATGATTATGCCGCAGAAGCACGGGACTCCGCGGTTTATCATTGTGAAGGTATACGTCTTTGTCATCGAGTGTGCTTTGTGTTGTATTTGTTATAATTGTCCTTTTCTAATATCCGCAGAGCTCCAAGGACAGCTTCGAGCTGCGGATGGCAAGTTTGCCGAAGCTCAGGCTAAGGTAGTTCAATTGAGGGCCAAGTCAATTACCATCATGGTCTGGCCTTGTCTCAGGAGGAAGCGCTGAAGCAAGCCAATCAAAAGGTGGACCATCTTTCCACTTCCCTAAATCAAGCTGAGATGAAGAGTGTAGCCATAGGCTTCGTGGCTCGTAAGCAATTGGCAGAAGAGATTAACAGGACTCTTGGTGAGATTGAGTTGGATCTCAAGAAGAACCATGGGCTAACCAAGAATTATACTCGTCGTCCCGTGCCCGTGCTCCCTTCAGGTTCTTCTGGCCCTTCCTCTGGTGGTAGTGTTCCTTCGTCATTGAAGGATAAACCCGCGGATAATGCTCCTTCTCAGTAGATCATAGCTAGTATGCTAGGGATTGATCTCGTTGCTTATCCTTTTGGCGTTTTTGCTACTTTTCTTGCTAGGCTTGTAATCAATGCTGTGTACTAGATCAAACTTTAGCGTTTAAATCTGAATTTGAATTTTGTTGAATTCACATCTATTGGCTTTACAAATCAAGTCAAGTTAATATAATGATTAATTCCGTAGTGTTTGTAATCCGAGGATGTTGATCCTTGGAATTTGAGAAAGTGTATCGTTCGTGCAATTCCGTAGGTTGATATCCCCGGAATTGTCTTGTGACTTGCACCCCGTCCGCCTAATTCCTTGGCCGAGGATTTCTCGAACGGTGGGGTCTGGCCGACGTTCAAGGATATATTCCATTGAGTTCGCGGCTTATAATATTGCTCGGGTATCCCGTTCTGTGGGAAGTCACCCTGGTCGTACACTTATAGACGCTTATGGGGGAGTTCCGAGAGATTGCATGTGTATGCTTTGTGCAGGATATTCCCGACATATTGTAGCTGGGTATGATCCACGCTTTGTGCGGGACATTCCTCTTATTAAAGTATAATGCCGGTTCTTAATAATAGTAATCGCACAATGATTTACGTGGTTCGGCTCTAAGGCCTACGTCCACGGGGTAACGATAGTGTCGATATTTTATTAAGATGTGACATGGTTTTCAATGTACATTCATATTACGTTCCTTTGTTGATCTTCCTATGTACAGATGGGTATGTAAGTAGTATATACATGTGTCTCATATGGTATAGGTTGTGGGTTTTGAATAAATTGAAATGCGTGTGGGTAATGAATAGAATATGACACTTGAAGACGAAAGCTTGGATTGATTGAAAAGTTAAGGCGCGTTACTCCTTCATCAGAGATAGAAACATGTGGACTTGTAAGTCAATTTTCTTCTTCTGAAATGCATACGCAGGTGATAGATTACGGGTAGTATGGCTTGAGATATTTGGCATTCCACGGATGCATGAGGATTTCCCCTTTCAAATTACGCAGATAGTAAGAGCCATTTCCCGCGATGTCGTGTATTACGTAGGGTCCTCCCCAAGTTGGTGCTAATTTTCCCCACTTCTTTTCTCGCTGGTATTGGGGAATGGTCCTTAACACATACTGCCCTTCTACAAAATTCCTAAGTTTCACTTTTTTTGTTATATTCTCTGGCTAGCCTGCGCTGGTAGTTTTCCATTCTTTGTAGTGCCGCTTCTCTCCTTTCTTCGAGATCGCTGCTTTTCCAACATCATGTCCGTGGTGAGGTTCTTCTCCCATGCTTCGTCTTTGTTGTTGGTAGTAGAATTTCCGTAGGGATTATCGCTTCGCTCCATACGTGAGTAAAAACGGAGACTCTCCCGTAGCCGATCTTCGAGTTGTCCCGTATGCCCACGTAACGTTATGTAATTGCTCACACCACCGCCCCTTGTACTCGTCTAGTTGTTTTTTAAGGATAAGTGCCAAAGTTTTGTTCGTGGCTTCTGCTTGTCCATTGCTCTGTGGGTATATGGGGGTGGATTTGTTTTTTCGAATTTTGAGAGTGTCGAATAGCAAGTCGATATTCTTTCCTTGCAGCTGTTTACCGTTGTCGGAAACTATCTCTGCGGGGATGCCAAACCTGCAAATGATATTTTGAAAAATAAAAGTAAAGACGTCGAATCACGAATTCTTGCCGATTGCCTTGGCTTCTACCCACTTGTCAAGTAATCCGTTGCCACTATTAGGAATCTTCTTTTCCCCGGTCCCTGATACGAACGGGCCCACTATGTCGATACCCCATTTTGCAAAGGGCCACGGACTACCCACAGAGTTCAACTTTATGGTGGGGTGGATTTGTTCGTCGCCAAATCTTTGACATTCCTCGCACCTTTGCGCCATTCTGGTCGCGTCTCGGATCATGGTTGGCCAGTAGTAGCCCTGTGTCTTTGCCTTATCTGCAAGGGACCTCATTCCGCTGTGATTCCCGCGTCTCCTCTATGGATGTCTTTCAAGATGCCATGTCCCTCGGACGGGACAGGCCCGACGAAGTGGCCCGAGGAATGATTTTCTGTATAAGGTTCCGTCTCTTAGCTCGTACATCCCTGCTCTGGATTGCACTTTCCTAGCCTGTTTGGTGTCCTGGGGGAGTTTCCCTTCCTCGAGGAAAGAATGGATTTCGATTCTCCAATCTTCTTCCTGACTGTAATCGTCGCCCCTCATCCGCTTGTCGCATGATGTCATCGTTCTGGAAGTCGTCGAATATGTGCTCTCCGATATCATCGTCAGAGATATCTTCCTCCCTAGACTTGCGTTGGTTAGCCGCGCACATCTCTTGGGGCTTGATGGATGGTTCGTACACTCTTGTTATCTTGATTGCTTTGACTTCCTCGTTCTTGAGCATGGCTGATATATATGCCAGGGCATCCGCGTGCCTGAGCTCTTTTCTACGCAGATGGCGGAACTTGATTTTTGGTATTTGGGAAATCAACGTTTGCACCAGAGCCATGTATGCCATTAGTGTCTCGTCGTACACATTGTATTCGTAGCCTATCTGTCGTATGATTAGTTGTGAGTCACTTGTCAACCGCACTTCTTGTATCCCCATTTCAATTATCAAGCGGAGAGCATGGACCACTCCTTCGTACTCTACGATGTTATTTGTATGGCCTTCAAATTCCAATCTGAATGCGTGTACGATCCTATCCCCCGCGGGTGTGGTGATGACGATGCCTATCCCCGCGCCCTCTCTATTTTTGGAGCCGTCAACAAAGACCTCCCATTGTCGTGGGTTTACCGGTTCAAGAATATTATTTGGCTCCTTTTGCTTTTCTATTTTTGGGGTGCCCGCAGCCCTCCATCCTTGTATGCGCACCTCTTCTTCGTCGTCCAAAAGTAGGTCTGCTAGGAAGTCTGCTAACACTTGCGATTTCTGAGAGTGTTGAAGCTCATAGTGGATGTTGAATTGGTCGAGGTACGTGCTCCATTTTGCTATGCGTCCTACCTTTCCCGCCTTTGAGGATGGCTTCTAAGGGTGCTCGACATGGGATACGTATGTCATGCGTTAAGAAGTACGTCCTCAGCTTTAAGGTAGACCATACGATGGCTAAAATCAGTTGTTCGATTCTTGTGTAGTTTCTTTCCGCGGAATTCAGGGTTTTGCTGACATAGTAGATTGGCTGCTCCTCCTTTGTGTGGGTCCTGACCAGTACTGCACTTACCGCATCGTCTGTTGCTGCGATGTACAATGCCAAGACTTCGTCAGGGTCTGGTTTCTGAAGGATAGGGATCTCTGCTAGGTATTGTTTGATGCCTAGGAAGGCTTCTTCGCATTCTGCGGTCCATTCAAATTTCGTCCCCTTCTTTAGTATGTTGAAAAAGGGTTTGCATTTATCCGAGGATCTCGAGATGAACCTTCCCAGAGCTGCTAGGGATCCATTGAGCTTTTGTACTTCTTTTTTAGATTCTTGGGAGATGGCATGTCTACTATGGCTCGGATTTTGCGGGATCTACTTCAATGCCCCTTTTTGTCACCAGTACCCAAGGAATTTTCCGGATGTTACTCCGAATGTGCACTTCTCCGGGTTTACCTTCATATTGTGTTCTCTCATGGCTTCAAGATGTCCCTCGGGTCTTGGTGATGGTTCTTCCTCAATCGCTTTTTACGAGCATATCATCAACGTAGACCTCCAAGGTCCCGCTAATCCATGGCTTGAAAATGGCATCGACCATCCTTTGGTATGTTGCTCCTGCCCGAGCCCGAAAGGCATCCTCACGTAGCAATAGAGGCCGTGGGGTGTAAAATGCCGTATGTTGCCGATCTTCTTCGCTAAAAATAGTTGATTGTACCCTGAGTATCCGGCCCATGAATGATATCTCTTCGTATCCTTCTACCGCCGACTAGTTGATCAATGCTTTGGGTAGTGGGTAACCTGTCCTTGGGGCACGCTTTGTTCAAGTTGGTGAAGTCGATGCATTTCGACCCCACCACTCTTCTTTGGCACTATTACCATGTTAGAGATCCAAGTAGGATATTTGACTTCTTTTATGAAACCAGACCTCCAACAGCTTTTGCACTCATTTTTTTCTTTCGCTTTTGTGATACTCCGTAGCTACCTTTCGTATCTTTTGTCGTACCGGGGGTGTGCCAGGTTTAATGCGCAGCTCATGTTGTACTGTCTTTGGGTCTATTCCGGGCATGTCAGATAGTTTCCACGCGAAGATGTCCGCGTATTCCTTTAGTAGTTTCACCGAGGCTTCGTTCTTCGTCCATTAGAGTTCCTATCTTGATATTTTTTTGGATTCTCCTCCGTCCCTATGTTAACTTCCTTCACCGCCTCCAAGGATGTGAATGTGGGTTTTGGTTCCCAAGGTGAGGAACTTTCTTTAATTGCTATTTGGTAGGCTCGGATTCTTTGTCATGAGAGCATCCTGGTTAGCGGTTGATGTTGATGCTTCCGTGTTCCCTACTTGAGTTCCCTTGACAAGCTTTTCCCCGAGATTCCTTCCAAGTATTCATCGATGGCTTTGTCTTTGGATGTTGTCTTGTTCCGAGTCCCTACGGGTTCTTCTTTTCTCATCTTCTTCATTGTTGAGTTGTATTTGCATTGCCTCGGCATTCCTTCATGAAGCTTGATCACCCTTGATCTCCATTACTCCTAGGGGAGTAGGAAACCTAAGGTATTGATGGTAGGTGGCTGCGACTCCCTTAAGCTTGTGGACCCATCTTCGTCCAATAATGGCATTGTAGGGTGAAGGCGCGTCCACCACACTGAAGCGAGTGTCAACTTTCATGGGACCTGCGTCCACCTGCAAAACAATATCCCCGAGAGGCTTCGTGAGCCGTACCCATTGAACCCATAGATGGTATAGTGCGAGGTCAAGAGTTGCTCGTCATTAAGCTCCATACGTTTGAAGGTATCGTAAAACAGACATTTACGGAGCTCCTCCATCGATGAGGATTTTCTTTATGTTGCATCCTGCGATTGGCAAGGTGAGAATCAAAGGATCATTGTGATCTTCCATGTCATCCTCAATGTCCGCGACCTCGAAGGTTAGAGGTGCGTCCATCCATTCTTCGTGATCTTCCACTTCTTTCCCGTCTAAATTGTAAAGCTCACAATAGTCTTCAAATTGCTTCCTCAATCTTTTCCCTATTTGTGCAGTTAGGGTTGGTTTTTTGCTTTCCGAGCAGGATATAGTATTCACCTAGCGATTTCCCTCTGGTAATTGGACCTGTTTGCCGCGTTTGGTTCTGTCTTCCGCCCCAGCCTTCTCTACATATTTTTTTGAGATCCCCTGCATCTATCAGCTTTTGTATCATTATCTTGAGATTTTTGCACTTCTCTGTTGGGTGCCCGTAGAAGCAGTGGGAAATCACAAGACTCTTTGGATTCTTCCGAGGCCGGTGGTTGCTTCCCCTTAGACCAAGGCAGCCTAAGTTTTCGCGGTCCTTGATCTCCTTTAAGATGCGTGAGTAGCTGGTGTTGAGCTTCGTGTAGACTCGGTCTTCAAATTTTCTACCACTCCTTTTGTGGTCGTCTTTTCGATCTTTTCGCGCCCGCCGGGTCTCGTTTGCTTGTTCCATGGAGTTGGTCCGTGGAGGTCGTTGAGCCCGTGCTCTTGGGTTCTCTCGTTGAATTTCTTCCAACCTTGCATGTTTTTCGATGATGATCCTCAAATCTCCTCTCGTGGTTGGGGTGGTACCGTGATTTCGACAAACAATGGGCTCATCCTATCAAGTCCCCATTTGTAACAGCTTAATACTCACCACGGGGTCCACATGTCCTATGGCTTGACATATCTTGTGCCACCTATCCGTGTATTCTCGAATGGACTCCTTATATTTGATTGCAAGCGAGAAGAGCTTGTCCATCCCTGTGTTTACAACCTTGTTATACATGTAGGTGGCCAAGAATTTTTCGGTGAGCTGATCATACGAATCAATGCATCCTGGCTTGAGGTTATCAAACCAAGATAACGCGAGCCTTCAGTGCTTGAAGGGAAGTATCTCGCATAGTATAGCCGTCATGGTCCCACCTGGCCATTACCCCGTTGTAATATCGTAGGTGGGCGCGAGGATCCGTGGACCCGTCGTAACACTCAAAGGATGGGACCGGACACTTCGCGGAATGGTAGCCGTAGCCAACCGCCGTGCTAGTGGGGTAGTGTTGGCCTCCTTCATAACCTCGTTCTAGTCTTCCACCTCCTTGCCTGGTCTTGATTTGATTGATCTCTCGCTAGCATTTCTTCACGAAGACTCTCCATTGCCGAGATAGTGCTTTGTCCTGAATAGAAGACCGCGTCTTCCTTGTAGGTTGTGACATCGTGGCCTCCTCTTCATCATAGTAGTCCAAGTTTCCGGATGGTAGTCTGGGTCGGACCTTCTATTGTTCCGCGCACCTCTTTGGGGTATTCCTCTTTGATTGACTATCGCAGGGATGTTTTCGAGGATCATCCTCCGGTCTCTATTCTGTACCGCAGAGTTAGCCTCGTGCTGCTGATTCTCTAGCTCCGCGCTTTGGAGGATCTTCTCTTAATTGCTGGTTCTCTTGGGCTAGTAAGGCCACCGCGTCCGCGTATGTCTGCTGATTCCTTTTTAGGTCTTCTAGTTGCGCCAATATTTGCGCAGATGGTTTTGAATCTTGATTTGGCGTTCCTATCTCGTAAATCGAGCTTGTCCCTCGGGGGCCGCGGGTATTGATTTCATCCCTTAGCCGTATATCCGCCGATCATTCCGTAGGATCCCGCTTGCGTTGTGCGTTTTGTTCATTGGTCGGCGGCATCCCGTAAGGAAGGTTCTGGATTACTGATTCTGCTATTGCTTCTCGAGGCTCAGTGGGTCTGGTTGTAGCTGTCACTTTGGAGGCGACCACTTGCGAAGCTCCTACGTTAGGTGTAGCAGCTCTTGCCGCCGCGGCCTTCTTTGCTTCCATTGCAATGATGCCCGCATCTAAAAGTGATGTGCTTTCCGCTCCATTCTGCGTCTTGTCTCCTGGGCTATGAGTCCTTCACCCCTCGTTTGCTCCTTGTTACTACTGACATAGTCCTAGGCGCCTCTTTTGAAGGTACCTTTGTCTTCCCTGTATCTTTGTTCTTTTCCATTGTAATATTCTGCAGAGAAAGCATGGAGGTAAACCGAGACAAAAAATCCATGGGTTAGCTGTTAGTTCAAACTCGATTTCATAAGCTCGATTTCTAGTGGCAAAGAGTGTATTCAAGCTATTGGTTTAGCGAATAATATGAAAAAACATAAAGACGGATGTGCGGAATTAATTGGAATAAGGTCCATGGGTGTTGTTTGCAAAAATCCCAGATCTATTGGTGGGAATTATGTGTGAAAGACTAGTTAAAACATAGATCCGTTGTTAGAAGTTACACAACGCCCCAGATCTGTTGGTAGAAAATATAATGGACATAAATATGTGCGAAAAATAGCCCAAAATACAGATCTGCTAGTTAAAGGTTGTAAAAGACCCAGATCTCGTTGGTAGAAAGTACAAAGAATATAGAAATGTGCAAAAATGAGTTTAAACACGGATCTATCTATGTTCTAAGTAAAATTTTTGAGGTAGAGGCTATAAAGCCACAGGAAAGATTAACTGCTTTTCTAGCGCCATATTGTGAACACGGAAATCCACGTAGGCATCCACGTGTTCACAAACAATCTTTGCGTGAATTGAATATACGCATTAAGGTGTGAATATAGCATAAAATACATAGATGTTGATTCATTGATTCCAAACCCCGCGGGTTTGTCATGATCTCATCAACATCCAAAATGGTAGATCTAAGAAGTGAACACATAAATAAAGATATATGAGTGCTAAAAGTAAAGGAGACAATGATTTACGTGGTTCAGCACTAAGGCCTACATCCACGGGTCTGGGGTATTCACTATGAAGTAATGGTTACATGAATAGTCGCAAGACTTTTGGTGTTCATCAAACCCGCAGGTTGATGCCCATACTTACTTCTCGCTGATTTCTCTCCTATACTCTCGTTCTCTCCCTCTCTCTCTCCTCCTCCAATGTTTGGAAAGGACATGTATATATATAGCTAATCTAAGTGGGTCCCTTGGAAAAGAGTTGTTGAAGTCTTATCTTCTTGTGTTCTGTGCATAATCTGGACTTCCTTATCATTCCGCGCCTTCTAGTATTTCTCGTGTTCATTACGACCGACCAACCTCGCTCTCTCGTTGGTCATTTGACACGTGCCCTCTGAGCAAAGATTAAATGCGAGTGGTTGGGGCGGTCCGGGGCTCGCGCTGTGCGGTGTCGGTCTTCCCTTGTCACGTACGTGTCGGTTGGACCTTCCCAGTAGTTGATTGTGCCTCATCTCGTGATGAGGTAAAGTGTAGCAGAGTAGTTATTTGGTGTTATGTGGGGATATCTTCCCTTGATACTCCTTCATCTTCGACCGTTGAACTTGACAGATGGAACGCCGTCTAGATCCTATGGATGCCCATATGTGTCATCAATTTTTATGACGTGGCCTCCACGTGGGCTTTGCTAGTACACGTGGTGAGGGAGATAAATAAGTGTACTTACATTGGGTGTCAGGGTAAATTTTAGACTAAAAGGGAAATATTGGATCATGAATATTTTAGTTCAAAGCAAACATCGAATCACAGGATCACAAGGTAATTTATTGTTGCATGTGAGGACAGGTTACTTGGGTAGTTTTTTATGTTGTTATGCATGGTTTTCCAGGCAGTGCTTGGGCTGGGCTGAAATCAACTATTGGGTTCACAAGATTGAATTTGGGCAACATACCAACTCAAGGCCCTATATAAGTTATAACTAAGGGTGTGCAACGGACGGACGGATGCGGATTAGGGGTCACCCGCGTCCAATCCGGAAAATCCAACCGTGTCCGACCAAACACCTGCGAATTTTATATCCGCGGATTTGTAAAAAAGAAAAAGGAATTATAGGATATATATATATATAGGATGCATTAAAAATTTCACCAACAGTGTACGGGTCACTTCAACATTTAGATAGCCTCTTGAAATTACGGGGGACAGAGAGTAAAGAAGTCCTGAATCATATATCCTTTATTGAGTGACCTTAAACAAATTAAAAATAGGACGGAGACGGCTAAAGAGCATTTACAAAAACTGAATGTTAATAAAACAAATATGATATTGGAAGCAAATAATAACCTCATTATCCATTGGTCTCGTTTATAAAACCATTTGCTCTTGAAAATGTAAGTACTCTTTTAATTGTTATCGAAATGTATAGCATATGTAGAACCGAAGGCTAGAATCAAGCAGGGTATGAAATTGCTATGGATGCTCCTGCAAGTTCACCATGATATAAAAATCTGCAATTCTCTCATCAGAACCAAAGACCAATTAAAAAAAAAACATTGTTAAGAACATGTGCGGGTGAATCCAGCTGATTTCAAAGTCCAACCGCAACCAAACCGTTAAAAATGCGGATTTGGAAAATCCAACCGTGTCCGGCCTATAGATCTTGCGGATTGGGTTTTACCCGTAATTTTACGGGCGGATACGGGTGAAATCCACGGTTCCGAACTTTTTGCTCACCCCTATTTAACTTATAACACACTGCGTTTCACGGTGGCCAATTTTTGAGTCACATTCAAATTTTCTTCTTGGGGTTCCATGTCTAACGCCATAAGATATACTCGGTGTCCCTAATTATTTTCCTTTTTGGACTGGTGAATGGTTATCATTTTCCTTTTTATTTTTGTCCCAAATAAGTAATAATTTCCCTTTTTATACGATGATATAGTTCGGAATAAAATGTTATTGTTGTTAAATTCTACTAGATTTTGTGCCCGTGCTACGCCCGGGCGGCTCCCCAAACTTGCTTCGCCAATTCATCTTTTTCTTTTAACCATATTTCGTATTTGGTGTGGCTCAGCTTCGCCTCGCCCGTCGCTTAACATTTTTGATTTGGTGTGGCTTGGCTTCGCCTCGCCCCGTCGCGATGGATTTATGATTTGGTATGGCTCGGCTTCGCCTCGGCCGTCTTTTAAGATTTCTTATTTAGTGTGGTTCAACTTTGACTTGCCCCTGTTCCGATGCATTTTTTATTTGGTGTGGCTCGGCTTCGCCTCGCCCCCGTCCCGATACATTTTTTATTTGGTGTCGCTAAGTTTGTCCTACAATTAAGTCGACGAAGCTAAAGGTGTCAGATTCGATAGTGGATTGATGTCTTTAGATTTCTATTTTGTTATCGGAATCATGTAAGGTTTTAGCCTACTTAAATAAGAATACCATCTGTGGGAGTCGAACCGCACATCTACATGGTTGAACTCTTCCATTTGAGCTAAGATAGCAAGTACTCAATATAGGAGAAAAAGATTTAAAGAAAATATCGTTACCTGAGCTAGTTCGAGATGTGATGTTCAAAATGGAAAGCTACGACAGTTATAGACAAATGCAACCTCATATTAATATCATATGGCATATCTGAACGTATGACTAATAGTGGCCATGACTTCCTCTTCGCTAGTTGCTAAACTGTATTTTAACTTGTTCTTTCTTATGGTAAAGGAATCAACTTCTAATATGCATTTTAAACGTTCCGTTCTGCATAATATTCAATAAATCTACAAAACAGTAGTCTGTATTTGCATGACATATATGAGGTGCGGTAAAAAATAATGAGACACTCAGGCAATGAATCTAAAAGAAGATTATAACATCTTAAATTCCAAATTAATTTAACCATTCCACGACCCATTCGACAATCAAAGCAAATAAATGATCATGAGAAGGTGCATAGACTCTGAAAGATAAGATAAAACACAATTTTGTATATTTAATTAGTATCTATAAACAGCTGTAAATGGCAACAACACAACGTACAAATCGACTCTAACATCCTTTTTGTACTTAAAGGCTATGCATTATGAAACTGGACAACCCATGAGTAAGCAACAAAATGGAAAGAGCTACTGAAACTCTTTAAAATTGAAAAATGAACAAACAAAATGTGGTAATTTAAAATGCCATACATAACTGACTGAGAAATAATATGTGCAATGGCAGCGCCACTGACACCCAATAAAGTGAAGATAAAAATCGGGTCTAAAATGATATTTGTTACAGCTCCTGCCACTAAATTGATTCAATAAAAATGAGTTAGCGCTATATTTAATATTGAAGACAAACAAAAAAGATGAAGCTAAGGAAACTTGCTTAAAGACATCTCATACAATATTAGCGCGCAATATCAGTGCTATATACCCAAATATTATTTTTTTAGGGTCGAATCGTGGTTCATGTTTTGAAACTCAGATAACCAATAAAAGGATTTTTACATTTTGTTTGTGCTTACTGGTTATAAGAAATATTTCGTTACTGAAGGATTGACTATGTCTTACACTTATATTCAGTCAGGAGTCATTGAAGTGCACATAAAACGGTTCAACAGTGGTTTCAGTACCGAAGTATGAATCCTATAGTACTTGGTGGAGAAAAGTCATTATAGCAACAGAATCATAACATGTTTTGTGGATGTTATCTTACCCGTAGTATTATATAAATGTGTTGTTGTATCCTTGAGTCCTTGGAAGATCCCTTCCATGGCTAAAGAGAGAAGTATAATCCGAGCATCAAGAGACTTTAATATCAAGTATCGCTGTGCTGGGGCTAGCATAGGAGACCCCTATATTAATTATTAATATAAGTCAGGAAATATCATACATTTTCTGAAAAATAAAAAAATCAATCCCAATTTATCATGCAAGATTGCATCTGTGGTCTTATATAGATGATTGTCGTTATTAAGTAAATATTGAACTTGATTAGCTATCCAAATCCACCTTCCAAAGCCAGGCTAAATTATATCTGCAATTGGGAAATTTTAAAGATATGAACTTTGTCGTGGCAATATAAGATAGCCATTTGTACCTAGAAGTATGGTATAACATCTAAGCTACTATACTCATTTGTACGTTTTATACAATTATGATCAGAAGTGGAACGAAATGCAAGTGCAATATATAACTCACCAGCTCAGGCCGTCAAGTCCAGGTGAATATCTTAAGCATAAAGGCATGATGATCTGTTAGTCGAGAAAACAACAACTACACCATGAGATTATTATGCCAACTACAAAGGGAAAGAACCTGACTGTGGATAATATGTGATAAATAGTAAGAATAAGAAAAATGATAGTTCATATAATGTGATGAACAATAAATTATAATATGCATTGTTGCCCATTTCAAAAAGCAAGTTCTTTGAAATAAAATAAATAGTGTCTCTAATATGATGCCAATATTGAATCCACAATCTGCAACGAACATATCAAAACTATGAACAAACGAAACCGCTACACACCATCTTATACCTTAACATATAACACACCATCAATCATAATTAGTAATAGTAGACTGATCCAGAATCGGAATTGCTTCTTCTTTAAGTGAATGAACATATGCACTTCGATCAACAAATGGAACCAATAAATGAAGAAGTAAGGGTTTTCTCATACTTTCCAAATCTTTCAATAATAAAAGCTTTCTTTTCAGGTATAATCCGAACACCCCAATTCGTCGGTGGAGTTGCTTCAAATCTTCAATACAAACAACAAAAAAATAATTTGCATTTATCAAATATACCCAAAACAAACTAATGACAAAAACTGAAAGGGTTTTACCTGTAATTTATGACATCACGATTGTTACGACCGGCTCTGAAATGTCTAACCAGATGAATCTAAACTGAAGGATGGGTTTATCTGAGATATGGATGTAGATGAACCTACAGATATTGCTCTAAACTTTCCTCTAAATTGTTTGTTAAGGATTTCAACGTGTTAAGAGAACTGATCCTCCAGATACCCGTATTTTGTTTTAATATTTTTAGAGAAAAGAGATTGGGGATATTTTTTCGTCAATTTAGGTCGAAGAAATCAAAAAACCTAGCAAAACCCTTCGTTCTGCTCCCCTCTCTGCGAATCGGAAAACCCTTGTTGTTAAACTTTTAACATCAGTAGCCTATTTAACCAATATCCTCCATTAATTTGAACCCCATCTCCTCTTAATCTCTAGGTTTCAATAACATCATCTAATCTTATTTCTTGCCCATCTTCCTATTAAAAGCAAACCCAACACCCTCTTTATGATCAGCAGCGATACCATGTTATCGATCAAAACCTTTCCTCAGCTGCAGTGGGATGAAATCGGGGAAGAACATAGAAGAAATAGTACGATCTATTACTGTTCCGGAAATCATAGATCACTATGGATTAGTTGGTTTTAGTTTGATTTTTTTTTTCTTTTTCCACGGAATATTTGGAGATGGTTTAGTTTTTCACGGGAGTTTCGTCCACTTTGACGGTGTTACTTAATGTCCAGTTAAGTATTCGGTGTAAACAGAGTGTAACAAATTATTTAGGCACAACTTCTGACAGAAGTACTGTCCACCCACGTTTTTGCTAACGGGGTTACAAACGGCCAGTTAAATACATGGTGTAAATGGAGTGTAATTCAAATTTTAACGCCCCAACCAATAGAATCCTGCCATTTGTCCTCTCCAGAATTGCTCTGTGTGAAAGCTTTTATTTAATTTAATTTGAGGGGGATGTCATACTCACCGTGCGACGTGAGAGCTCATATGACTTAGCATTTTAAAGGAGGGGAGATTCTGATGCATGTTTATAATCAGTAGGTTTCACATAGATTTTTTTTTTTTTTTTTTTTTGGAATGACATAAAATTTAAAAATTTCCAGCCTCTAGTTTGAGAGTCACTTTTAACAGGAGGTTAGTCAATTGAGATTTGTGGAGATGTTGAAAGAATATTAGACACTTCTAAATTCTTTTGTTAGCCAATAAAGAGTTCTTCAAGATCTCAAACAGTCTCTGTTATTGGATCGTGACTTTCTAAAAGTCTTCATAATTCTATGTTATTGATTTGTAATTTGAAATCAATGATTTATGGTTTTGAGAGACTTGTAGAGACTTTTTATTACAAAATATTAAAAACAATAACTAAATAAGATACAATTAAATTCATAAAAATGAAAAAAAAATTGTTGTCTTCCAAAACCAAATCAATAACCTAAACACCCAATCCCATCTCTCACACCACGTCGAGAGTTGCGAAAACCTCCCCTCCCATTGGCCGGTGAACGAAACCCTCGCTCCTGATTGGCCGAAATCAAAGTTAGCCCCCTTATATTTCGTGACCGTCAATTTTTAATAGAATATGAAATCTGGACCTTTGGATTAGCGGCAAAATCTACAAATATCTTTTGGGAGGGCCCGGTAGATTTATTTTTTTGGGGAAAAAAACGAGAATTACCATGTAAAAGGAAAATCAACATATATAAGTTTTTTTACGAGATTTACATGCCAAAGAAAAAAAACTTAGAAGATTTTTAGGGTAATTATTTTTAGGAAAAATCCAAGAATTTCCATAAGAGAAATAATTTAAAAACGGCATGTATTTGCTCTTAAAGCAATAAATCTTATTAATTCCCATAAAAAAGATTTTTATACAGAAATATTGGGATAAATATTATTAATTTATATATTTTGATTTTATATGGAGTTCTTGATCTAAAAAAAACTTCTTTTCTTTTCTAACGAATAACTTTTCTCCGGTGATTCTAATTAACTCGGGAACAATCAATCGCCACAATCAACAACGATCGTTCCCTGCAAATCCACAACTGATTGTTTATCTTCATCGACGATTCGTTATTTTACTTGATTTTGAATCAGAATAGAAAATTGGATATTAGTAAACAACGAGGAATTGAAGTGGTTTTGATTGAATTAGGTTTGGTTTGTCTCGAATCAACAGTTCAGTTCAGAGAAGATGATAATTGGAGTTAGGTTTTCTGATGAAATTAAGGTTTCATATTTGTTGTTGAAGAAATTAAACAGATGGGTTTGTGTTGGTATACCGCTTGAGATGTCTTTTAAGGTATCGCACTTTTCTCTTTGCCTCTCTGCTTTCCAATTCTAAATTCTATATCAAAGTCTTCTCTGTTGCCTTCTGCAAACCATTATCAACCAGGGTTTATTTTGACTTCTCTGTTGTTCCATTTTTTCTTAATGGCTAATATGATTTTTTCTTTTCGGTGATTTTTTCCTCGCCTCTCTGAAATTTTTTTCTGTATTAGGTTAGGGTTTATTTTGATTTTCCGCTACAAGAAGTTGAAGCATGGCGAGAAGAACTTTAATCTATTCAATGAAGGAGAAGAAGAAGCTCCCCTTCAATTATCCTCCGTGGTTAGTAATTAAAATTGGTCGAAGTATAATTTTTAACAGAATCATACAATTGATTCTATTCAACTGAGTTTCTAATCAACCCAATGAACTAAGTTTAATTTTTCATGTAGGGCAATTCTTTCAACAGGATCTCAACAACAACAATTCCTGCCAAAGGTGTTCGTCTCCGAAGAATAGAATAATTTCTTGGCTTTGTTTCGAGGAGGATTAATCTATAGTTGCTCCTAATTGGGATTGTAGAATCCAGAATTTGTTCGAATTCACCGTAATTGAAGACTTCGAATCGAGTTTTGACACCACCTCTCTAACTGCTTTGTGAAAGAATAAGGTTTCGATAGAAAAATATGTGAACCCGAAACCCAAATCAAGGTTCTGTTGATCCTTACAATGTCAGGTAATCAAAAAATTTTCTTTTTCTAATTTCTAAGGTTCTGTTATTAGTTGAGTGGTTATAATTTTGTAATCTTTATGTGAATTGGTTTTGATTATATGTGAGCAAGAAAGATTCCATGTTATTAGTTATTTGGGCTTCAATTGATTTGGTGTTGATTAGTTCTTCTTCTCAATCTCCCAGTATTGCAGCAAAAAATTCACGCAATGGATTTTACAGGATAATTAATTTCCCATAGAATCCGTTTGGGTTCTCAGATAACAACCACTCTAATCTGTTATTTCTTATAGACTCTGTAAAAGGCAGCATCGCCGCACCATTCGTAAACTACTGGAGCTTATTTTGAAAGGCAACAATGGAGATTATTTAATGGGTAATCAATTAAACTCAACTATACTTCTTATTCTAAATAAGCCAGAATCTTATAAAATTCGGATTAAATTGAATTCAGCTTCTTTTGCTACTAGGTTAAAGCTAAATGCTAGATTGAATTTAGTGCTACTAGGTTAAAGTTGAAGCTAAAGCTCAAGTCCTCAGTTATTTAAACTGAAAAGCAATGGATTCGAATCGGTGATATATGATTATCTATTTTTTACTAATTATTTCTAAACTCAATTCTACATTTCTTTGCTGATTCTTTCCAAATTGTCGGGGATTTAAAAGCCCGGAATTCTTATCCAAATATAAAAGAGAGGGTTATATGATGGGTAGGTTGATATATACCCTGGATGTGTTATCATGAAACTATAAAAGAGAGGGTTATATGATGGGTAGGTTGATATATACCGGATGTGTTATCATGAAACTATAAAAAGAGAGGGTTATAGGATGGGTAGGTTGATATATACCCGATTTTTAGTTTTGTTTCAGCTGATATTTTACACATCCTTTTCTTAAAGATTTTTTTTTCTATTTGATTATTTTGTTGTTTTATGTGCAGGTGCTAATACACGTACGGATGGAAAAGCAAAACATAGTCATTCTGGCAAAACATAGTCATTCTGGCTTATCGATCCTGTTCTTATTAACTGAAGCATGCAATATGTTCATGGAACTAAAATTGGGTTTTGCTCCCTTTTTATTGATTAATTTGATGTGTTTTGTTTTTGCTGACGAGGGTCAGCATTGGAGCTACCAAAACATTGGGGGTTAAAGTTCCGCTGTCTTGTATCCCGCTTCAATGGAGCCTGATGTTGAGATTGGTCCACAATTCATACTTTACTCAATTATCTGGGTGTGGAACAACTTTCCTCTAATTATCCGAAAATATACAGGGACAACCATTCATGCTTTAATATTTGTTGCAGGTGTTTTTCAATACTCGCTTAACATGCCCATTTTTTTTAAATGCAGATTTTTTAAAGGGGGCATGTAATCAGCATGAATATGACAAGTCTATGAGCAATTTTCGTTGGATACAAGAACCTTCTTAAGAGTGCATTGACAGGTATGTCATTAGATAGTTTGTCATACTGAATGACAAGACAAGTTTTAATGTGTATTTCTTAAAGTTGCAGCTATACTCATTTTGGCTCCTGCTCTTTCCCTCTGTCTATGCAACCACTGAACTTCGCTTCTTCATCTTCACATTCGTGTTCATCCTCATTCTCATAGTCATAATTTTCTTCTCATGTTACAAATTTACAGGTGGTTGTAGTTGCTGAGATCAGTCTGAAAATAAAGGAAAAAGGCATGAGGGTTAGCTATGAAACTCCAAAGAGCGTTACAACAGCAATTGGATATGCGAGTGTCTATTCACGTGGCTTAGAAGGTAAAATTTCAGTTATTATGTGTTTTTTCCCCTTTTAAATCTCCTGGAAGGGATGTTAAAAATCTTTGGATAATTTCTGCATTGCGCCAACACTAACTTGGAGAGGCCTTTGGTGTTTTTACTTCATGAGTAGTGCAGGCTCTTTGTATAAACCGTATACTCAAAATATTTGGAGTTATCTGCAGCAATACCTAATTGAAGGTATTTGCCAAAAAACCGTATACTCAAAATATTTGTCCACCCATACACAAAAAATATCTTGGCATTTTAAGCATCGTTTTACAGTTGATTGACTGACATAGTTAGCTTTGCCATTTATATTTGTTTTGGTATCCATCCTACCAAATTAAAGCTACTTTCGCACCCTAACACATTTTGTATGGTGGTACTCATAACAAACACCTGTTTTTATGTATGCCCAAATGATAGAAGCAGATGAGGTGAAGCTATCGATTCTTAGGTGAGAATGAATTCAACTAGATGCACATGCGGGACCCTTATATGTGGATTACGTAAAACTTGGTAAGTCGGTCTTGATCTATTCGATGTAACGAACCCATCATCGTCACGTCATCATTTGTTTTTAGAGGTTTACCATCTTTAAGTGGGTACTCATAATATATTTTAAGTTCATTCTTATGAATGTTTTCTAGATAATCAAATGAGTAAGTTATCTTTCAGGAATTCAGTTTGGACTTATGTGACTTTTTATACTAATTTCGTATGATGCATCTCATAAACCATGTGTGACAAGAACATGATTCATAGATCGTAATTATGAAGATTATGTTCTTTTTGTAGCTGCAGTAGGGTATGGGAAGGTATCTGTGTCAACTTTTTAGAAGATGTAGAAATATCCACGGGGCTAGAGAGGCTGCTCTACAATGATGCAGCTGCATTAGGGTAGGTGAAAGTTGGCTATGGTATGGGAGATACAGAGTAGTGGGAGTTGGATTTACAAGATTTTATAGTATACTGTGTAGTTTTTCCAATGGGATGAGAGGCACAAGAGTATATGTTGGTGGCTTGGCTAATGGGGTTGGAGGTTTAGGAGTCTATGGTGGTGTCTTTGCCACGTGATATTAAGCCATGAAATCATGCTTAATATAAGTCATTTTGACTGAAAATGCCTTCCAAACGTTGAAAAAGGATAGCTGCGGGAAAATGCTATCGGTAAATCTTATTTATACTGGGTTCAATTTAAGAGTAGTCATACAGTAAAGCTTAACAGATTTGCACCTTTTGGAAAGACGCGTCGAGAAATTGATTATTCCAACATGATCTTAGTTGATTGTTATAAATCGACATTTCTATGTTTTAGACTTAAATGTGTGCGTGCAAATAACTATAATTGCGCACAATATTACACAAACTGACAACTTTACAAGTAACATAACTAAGGGACCTTGATTTCACTATCATGTGGGATGTGGAAGAATGAGAGGAAAGCCAAAACTTTTAAAAAGAATCACTATTTTAAGATAGACAATGATTTGGGTACCGAAGATAGGTCTTTGGTTTTGGCTTTGGACTGCGGATTACGGACACCGAATTCATCTCAACTTCTCTGGAACAGTAGAATATTGGGATTCATTTTTTGCTTAATGTTCTTTTAGTTTTGTTTTTGTGCTTACCTCTGGTAGCTTTTGTAAATTCTTCTTGCCTCTTATTATATCTTCTCTTTCAATTAAAAAAAATAAAATAAGTGGGATGTGGAAGATGTTTCAAAAGCAAATGATACCTCTTATTATATCTTCTCTTTCAATCGAAAACAAATGTGGGATGTGGAAGATGTTTCAAAAGAAAATGATACAATTCTTTCATCTACATTTTGTTGATAATTTACAGGGATAAGTTTTTACTAACTAAAAATCTTGAATGTCATGAGCCCGTGCTATGCATCGAGTTTAAATATCGTTACGGTTTAGAAGACCTTGAAATGTTGCTTGATTTTAAAATCTTGAATGTCAAAAGATGTAATTTTTCTTATTTTAGGCTACAAGACATGCAAGACAAAGAACTATGCATGTGGCCTTTATTTTTCTTATTTTAGGCTCTTATTTTAGGCTACAAGACATGCAAGACAAAGAACTATTCATGTGGCCTTTATCCAATGGATAATATGCACAGGTTGTTGTTAATTTCCTATATTATCTTTGATTGATTTAGCATTAACATTCAGTTTTTGTAATTGCGCAATGTTTTTTTTTCTTCCGGATGTCTTCACTCCTATTTTCAGATGTTTAAGTCTTTCAGATTATCAAGAAGATACTCCCTCCATTCCTAAATAATAGGCTGGTTTCTATAAATAGATGTTTCAAAAAAATAGGCTGGTTTCATAATTGGGAAAATCAAATGTTACCAGTTTTAAGGGACCACTTTTCTCTTAACTTCTTTTGATGACAAGTGTCATGTGGACCATTTCACTTTACTTCTTTTGCTGACAAGTGTCAAGGGGACCATTTCACTTCACTTCTTTTATTGAAAGTGTCATGAGGACCACTTTTAATGATTAGTTCTCCTAATTTCCTTAATTTTCTCTAAAAACAAAACCAGCCTATTAATTAGGAACGGGGGGAGTATATAATTCGGGACTTTTTACTTTATATCGTTGATACTCTAATTTACTATTTTGAATTTCTTATTATATAAGTTTAAAGTTTAAGTGCATGCTATTCTTAAAGACAATAGATTCCTATGATGTACAATACAATATATTCATGACCAACGCTTAAGACTTTACATACCTAACAAATGTCACTTATGATGGTTTATTGTAGTCATTAAGAACATAATGGAATTTATAAACAATCGACAAGCTTTAACATCTGAACTAGATACCTATTTGGTTTTTGTCATGTGAAAACTAAATATTGACGTGGGAAAAACTTTGCAGTCTGTGTTGATCTTAATTGAATGCTTTATTTATTTTTTGATCAGGTCCAATTTGAGGAGGCTAATCTACCATTCAGTAAAAGTTAATAATTAGGCTAAACTTCACCCTTGAGTTTTTGTTTCACAACCCAATGACTTTAGCAATGTACTATAGTGACACCACAAAATCTGATGATCATAACACCATTTTGTTCATTTTTATCATTTACCATTACCTCAAGAGGATCCTAGGTTTGGAATAGGTAAGATCTTTCGTGCTTATCACATCGGCTGCTTACCCTTAGTTTCCTACTTTCTTTTTTCTCCGTTAAAAATACCCTTATTATTTTTATACGTGATATATTGGTACCTTTGGGCTGATGATTTTAACAATGTTTGTAATAAGTATCAAAAGGTTTCATGATTCAAAACGGTGTGCTCACATTCAGTGATGGGGCATGGTCATGGACTTCATGTAGTTTGGTTTAAGTTGGTTGGTTGCTAATGAAACCGATATCAATTCAGGTGTCGAGAAGGTTTAATGGTAGATACATTTAGAAAGGATGCTAATGAAAAGATATTTAGAACTTATTTTACCATCCAGGTTGATTTTCATATTAAGAATTTTTACCGAGGCACAAAGTCGTGCAATAAGTGAATGCGTGTTCTATTTGGGTTATAGAAGTCACCCTAGGTATCACAATCATAGTACTTCAACTTACTATGTCTCGAAACTTTGAACTATTGAGATCTTATGTGGTTTATTGTATTCTTATTTGTTTCCTGTAGAAAGGCGAAGCTACGACGATTTGATAGAGATGAAAATCACTATATTTTATAGGGATTAGACCTGTCCATGAACTATATTTTATGTTTGCAACTTCATTTTGTTCTCCGTGCTTAGGTCTACTTTGATTTGATGGCAATGTGGTTAATTGAAATTTAGTTATGGTAGACGTATTGCCAATTCGTGGATATTTAGTGTAATGTGGAATTGAGTTTGGACCAGTAAGGTAATTGGTGATATCGGTTAGATGTGCTACTGTGAGGATGCCGTTGTTGGATTAGAAGATGGTAAAGATTGGTACTACATGGCTTGCAAAACTTGCTACAAGCCTAGGTAGATTATGTACATGAACGGGGTTCTTGCGGCGAGTGTGGTATTGAGTACCTAGGAGGTGTGTCGTGGTATGGAAAAAATAACATATACCTCTCGTATTGATGGTTAATTTCTTGATCTTTTTGTAGGAATCTATGGGTAAGAGAATATAACATTCACTATCATAGGGTATAATCTGGAAAAATGCTAAGTGTTTGGATGCTCAATCGAAGTTGCTTTTCGACTTATGGAAGTCGAAAAATCAGAAGTCAGTTTGGCTATAATTTTTTAAAGCAGAAATCAGAAGCAGATTTGTATCCAAACGCGTTATAAAGTACGCTGCCGAAGAACTCTGCGAAAAGGTACATAGTTTTGCTTCGAGACTTAAACAAGTTGCGTTCATTGGTACACATGATCCGTTCTTGACCGGAGCTCGCCAAACCAATAATGTGAAATGGGTAAGAAAAAAGGCAATTAGCAAGGCAGTAATAGCCCACCTTATTTGCAAGGAATTCTTCTATGCACAAAAAGAGACTCAGAGTTTAATAATTTTCTTTCTAAGAAAAATAGATTTTTCATCGTATCGTCAGTGCACGAGGCGATAAGAATTGAGTGTTCAAATTAAAGAGGGTAATTTGAGGGTGCAAACCGGCTGCAAGGGATAATTCTATCATAGATAAGAACTGAGTACCTTAAATAATTTTGTGCAAGAGCGTTAACATAAAATCTCGGGTGCGAGTCTTTACAACCATAAAAAGCTAAACAATTTTGGTGCAAATATTTGTTATGAGAAAACAAATTCTCATCTTTATCTACTATGAAATTATTTATTTTTAGATAAACAACTATGAGAGTTGGAACAACTGGAATATTAGTCTAGAACAAACAAAAAAAAAAGGTTTACAAGAAAATGGCGAGGAATCTAATACTGAGCAAGCGAAAATTTAAAACAATAAAAAAATATATCGAATCAAGAAAGTACAAAATCAACATTATGTTAAATATTTTTCAAATATGGTTATACTTCCGTACATAAACATAATGGGAAACCTGAAACAAAATAGTAACCATGTTAATATAGGCGCGGTGGTACTTCAAAACTCACATATTCAGTTTGATCAACCAACAACGTTTCAAAATCTTTTCAAGCTTCTATACAATTTGATCAAAACTTTGGCCGTATCAATATACAAAAATTGGTTGATGCTTTGAGTTTCCATTACCAAAGGTGTAGGAACAAAAAACATATCTAGAATTGATATTCAATTGTGGTTTAAGCATTATTAGCACATAATTCTTTGGTAGATAACTTAAAATTTCAATCTTACTTTCGCTATGTGTTTTTTCAAAATATGCATGTAGCATATATAGTTTCATTATTAAAGGATATCATACGTTCCTATCTACTAAAATTTCCGATTAATCCATATTTTTATAGATGTTTTATAATGCATTAGGGGGACTCGGAAGGGGAAAAATTTAGTATATTCGAACATACTATTTCTGGGAGTTCTCTTAGGTTTTTACATTTAAATTTGGATTTTTTTTTTGGTCGGTAAAGAATTTGGTGTTGGCGAGTTTCGAACTTAAGTCTTTGGTTTCATCACTCGGTGAATTTACCACTGTACTACTGATGGCACCGACAAATTTTGTGTAACAAGATACTTTGTATGCAGTGATTTTCGTTTGGCTATGATTTCAAACACATGTTTTATGGTTATTAGCATTCTTTTTTGTTTTATTCTTTTAAAATGAATAAGAAGATTCACTATTTCTTGCCATACATGTATGTTTTAAACAAGGGAACATTATTTAAATACCCTTTAAAATCTCCATTATTTTATAATAATGAGAACATGTATTTCATTACCATTATTAGTTTGCTTCCATGAATTAGATATCCCCATAATATATCCAAGGATATGGCCGTCCAAAACGTCCAAGGGTATCTAACTTTTATCAAACAAAAAATAATTTGCTTATCAATAAATTTTTTTAAATGTTCTGATGCATCCGAGGAGTGGGACGGCGCAATTCCCACTAGACGTGGTGCGTCAGATTTGAAAGTAATTCAATTTAAATTATATTTAACTACAAAGAAAAAAAGTTTATGAAAAATTGAATGTAATGTAGGGGCACAACATTCACCGTTAAAGGAACAATCGTTGATCTCCGTGGCATGTCCAGTGTGCAAAGAAAGATACGTCTATATGAAAGGTGAGCCATGTTGATAGATGTGCGGTCATAGTAAACGCACTAATTCTACGGTAACAAGTAGAAATGTTGAGTTATAAATATTCATCTATTTCTTATTACATTTTATAAACAAAATGTTACTAAACTAATACATGCTTTGTGACAGTTACATTCTCCAAGTTATAGTACACGATGGTAATTACATCGGTATTTTTACAACAATGGGACAAACGGCTGAAGTGGTTACAAGTAACAATATAAAAGTAACAAAAATGATGGCATTGCCAAAGGTAGATTTATATGATATGTAACCAATATATTTATGATGAGCACAATATTCAAGGGAAAAAAATGAAATAATGAATGCAATCTCTTAAATAATAATTTTGTCTTGCGTAAAAACAGGATTGATCATTGGGTAGAAGAAATATTAAGCGCAATAGGGAAATCAATGGTCTTTAGATTCATACTTGAAGAAAGAAACTTCATATATCTCACTCGAAAAGCACATGACATATTTCATTATGATAATGCTTTGGAGAAAGCATATCTATTAAACAAAAATGAATGGATAAGTACAACTCCTGACAGAGACACCTACTGGTAAAAAAAAAACATGACATCATAGAAAACAATGATGACGTGCCAATGTTGACAAACCGAATGAACATGATGATGAAATGGACGAGATTATGGAGAAGGATCCTGACATGCCACCGGTGGTTGAGATAAATGAAGAGGGCAATCAAGTGTTTATTTATTAATATGGATTATAAATAGCATGAGTATTTATTTTTAGACACACCGCTTTTGAGATATATATTATTAATCTCCGACAGTATATTGTTTAAATTTTTTAAAACCAAAAACCAAAAACGGCAATATTAAGAAAATGGATGCGAATCATAATTAACAGTGCTACTATGGCGTTCTTTCTTGGGGACCAGTGCCAATTTTGGATAAGGCATATTAAGTTATATCATAGAACTACACATAAGTAGTAGTTCAAACACCACAGCAAACATGTAATGCTGACAAGGTGTTACGCAAATGTGGATTCAACATAATATTGTTACATTAACCGACTTTTTTAAATCTCAACATAAATAAAGCTATCTCTGCAAATAACATTGCATGCACACTTCTTGCATTTCACAATTCTCGTTTATTTTCTTTTGAAAAATTGCATTTCACAAATTTGCATGTGATATGTAACACCGTTTACATTGAATGTCAATATTATTATGGGGACATTTCTAGGAGAAGGGAGATGTTTGTAATGGCTGGATGTCGGCCGTTCTTTATCTCCCCAAAGAGTTGATCACCGTTGATTCTGGTTATAGAAAAAACACATAAATCTAGACAATGTTTTATAAATCGAGAATAAATCACGTATTAGTTGATCGATCACGACCGTTCTTTATATGCCCAAGATATAGAGGACGTCCAATGAAAAAAAAATATTGTTCCTTATAATATATAAGATATCTTCCAAAAAATTTGAGATAAAGCCACGGGGATATGACAATTTGTTAATAAAAAAAAAGTTGGGAAAAAAAACATGTAATAATTTCAATTGCAAATAATTATAGACATATACAGTAAAAACTGCATATATTAATAGTCTTGGGACTTCACGAAATTATTAATATATGGAGTTTATTAATATAGAGAGGCATACCAAAAGAAATGATTTTTTTGCTAATTCAAAGTATGTAAAAGATAGTGGATATTGATGTCTTCCTTAATCATCCGAATGAGCAACAAGTCGTATATACCAAAAGTTTAAACATGCCAAGAAGCTTTAAACATGCTCGATAAGTTGGAAATATTTTGGCTTCAAGAAAGTGCCCATAGTATTGAGATCTTACGCATCTGCAAAACAAAAGATGTCATAACAATCAAAAATTTACATCATTTCCTCAAACAACTATAAATTAGTATTTTATTTCATATTAAATTTCGATGTACAAGATATATAAGTTTCTAATAATGACGATTATATTAATATATGGAGGTAAATTTCTTATGACGGGACTAGAAAAATCTATTAATATTAAAATGTGGAGGTTATTACTATTTGTAACTGGCCCAAATTGGGACTATGATTTTTTATTAATATATAGAGTTTATAATATATGTCATTATCAATATCCGGAGTTTTTACTGTATAATTAAATTATTTTAAATCTTGAATTGATGGATCAGTTTTTTTTTTTAGCTATTTTAATATCTTCCCATAAAATTCATACATGAATTTATGTATGTAATATCAATTTTAAAATTATTAGATACCTAAAGGGTATCAAAGTTCCCAATTCCTTTAGAAAACCAAACTAATCAAAGACTGTTCGAAAAAATCTAATGCATTTTACCAGGGTCGAAGCCCGCCGCTCTAAATTAGTTGATCCCATCCATCCCGGTGCGTAGCACGGGTCAACACGTGATTGACTACTTAACAGGTTTTTTGAACGACTGGGATAGACTTCTTAATTTTTAAAGGTTCCCCAACTCAATTAGTGAAAATACAACGTGTTCTTAATTATTATTTTTAAAGGCTGTTGGACTCTTTCGGTGGATATCAAATCCGAAAATTGAACTTTCTCAACCACAAATAAACCAATTTATCTCAAAAACAAAACACTGTAATTAAAATCACGAAACATAAGCATAAGTGAATCAAAATGAAATAATATAGTTGGTAAATCGAGAGAATTGACTTAGCGATAAGCAGCATCCCAGAAAGCCATATTCCTACTAACATAAAAATTAACCCCTATCCTAAACCAAATGCATTGATCAACTTCTTAATATAATTGTGTTTAATTGCAAATAAATATAGACATGTAAAATTTAATTTAATTATGGAGTCAATTTCTTTTTAATTTTTTAATACCCGCCTATAAAACCAATACATTTACATGAATTTCTAATACGAAATTTAAACCATCAAATAATAAGACATCTAAAAGGTATCAAAGGTCGCTATCCCTTTAAAAATAAAACTAATCACAAATTATTCAAAAAAAAATACGAAAAATAGGTCATTTGTCCAAAATTTTTTAAAAAATGGTTCAAATGGACGAGTAAAAATTATTATGGGTGAAATGGACACAAAAAAAATTACAAGGATGAAACTGGATTCATCCAGCCTTAAACTTAAAAAATAGCGAGGATGAAACTGGATGCATCCTGATGTAAATTAAAAATAAGAAAAAGAATTTGAAAATGGGTAGGATGAAACTTGTTACATCCTGACTATTTTTATATTTTTGTCCATTTAAACAATATCAAAATCTAAATGTCTTTTTCACCCAGGAATTATTGATTTTGATCCTTTTAACCAATTTTGTGAAAAAAAATATTAATGCATTTGTCCACGGGTGCGGGGCGAAGCCCCGCCACGCTAAATTGGCTGATCCCACCAGCCCCGGTGCGTAGCACGGGTTAGATACTAGTTATTCTAACACATACAAATACAAAATTAAAACTTAATTAACAAATACCAAAATCATTAATCAAAACTCAATTTATTTTTCATCAAAATTAAAACTAAATCCTAATCAATCACAAACAACAATTAAAATCTAATTTACCTTTTTGGTTTGTAAAAAAAAAAAAACAAAAAAACACACAATTCAAGTGTTGAGTTGAATCCCTTTAAACCTTTCCTTCTAAGGGATACTCTACAATGATTTACCTCTAAATCTTTAAAATCCACTCATCAAGTTTTCTGAAAATCCATCCGTAATCTACTATATGTGCACCATATTAATCCGATTATGGCCTTAATCGGTTTTTAATGTGAACTTACATTACCCAATTCGGGGTGGATTTGATGAACATCAACTATAATCGGATTACATTAGTACACACATAAACCGATTCGGATTCATGTTCGGATCATTTTGCAAAGATATGTAATCCGATTTTGTAATTTAAAATCTTTGTATCAACAATCGATTACATTGTCGCATATATAAACCGATTCTCAAAAAGTCGCAAAGAAACTACCTTGTAACGGACTTCATAAACGTATTTGAAATCCGATTCAAGCAAAATTCATGAGTCCTAGTTACCCAAAAAACGAAACCACTTTCATTCATTAAGATACTCATTCCATAAGAAAGCGACAAAATATAAGCATCCGATAGATCAAGTTTTTAACATAAGGAAAATACTCATTCCAACAAATGGAGACCATCGAATTGATCCACACGATTAATTCCTCTCATCGCCTCATGTTGGGATCGTATTTTTTAGCCACTCCCTTGGTGACCTCCGAGACCTCATGAAACCCATAAACCGGTGGTAATGGACAATCATCACGTACTTTAAGACCGATATAATGTAAGTTGTTATGGTCGAATAAAACAATTTTCCATCCTTAAGCGATTCATCTCAAATGGTGTATTTTGGTGCGTATGTATAACATGATCCCTTACCAAATAGATGAACAACGCAACTCCACGTTTCCGCCAAGAGATGTCCACATAGAGGCATCTGCATCCAATGCTCTCGGGTAATTGGTCCATTCCCCTTGGCCCTTGTACTCTAGCAACCATTTTTTCAAAAAATCACTTCTTTGTCTTGTATTGTTTTTCCTTCCTTCATCATCGATATGTAAAATTCCTTGTCTTCTTGTAGGCGCAAAGCCATCATCTTTCTAAAGTATTGACATTGGGTTAGGTTCTCATCGTCCGCCAAACTTATATGGCCTATTTGTTCCGACGCAACGTGATAACCACAATTCCCATCCGCATCCACGTCGTCGGTGGATAACACATAGGCTTGATGATTTCTTTGTAAAGTTTCAGTAATACTCCTCGAATATGGTGTAACACGTTCGATGGGGTCTACCTCGTTCATCCCTAGGCGTGCTTCCATCACCAAGAGCGCCCTTATAGTCACCATAGAACCCTTTTGTCTTGCTTCCCCTTCCATGCACGTAACCTTGATATTCGTGTTGTACTCGCTTGACTCTCTTGAGAAGGAACAAATAGATTGTTTGGCCCTTGACTCTCTTGCGAAGGAGAGATGGATCCTCATGTTGCGAAGAAGCGATTGATCCTCATGTTGCAGAAGGAGCGCGTGTCCCGCTTTCTCCCTTCTTTGGTCGACCCCTTTTCCTCTTAGACGGTGCCTCTTCATTCTCAATTTGTGAAGGAACGTTTGAAACATTTGTCTTCCCTTGTACGCTACTTTCCCCGCTTTCTCCCTTCTTTGGTCGACCCCTTTTCTTTGGAACCTTAGCATCTTCATATTTAGCGTATTCCTTCTCATGTCGACAAAGGATTCTTTTATGACTCAACAACGAGTGTTTTTCCGCATCATTGCAACCTTAAACTCGTACCTTTCTTCCTTCCTATCCATGTTGGAAGGTGGTCTACCGTCGGCGGAAGCACCGTTGGTTCTCCGATAGGTACCATATGGGGTTCGCAGCTAGTTTTAAGTCGTACAACAAAACTTTTCTTCCCAAGCCATCCTTTTTTTTTTTTTCGAATTTCTCGATGATTTCTCTTCCAATATCCGTGTCCACAAAGGATTCGAGTGGATCTTTGGTTGGGGTGGTTTGAAAGTGTTGCTTCCAAAACGGATCAATGTTTTCAAAAGGAATTCCTTGTTGGTACTTCGCGATCATGTGACGACACGGAAACAAAGGTCGTCATCGTCATACATTTACATTCAATTCTTCTTCTCCCCATCTCCTTTTCCACATAATATTTGTAATCCTTCATCATAAAAATAATCGCCCAGTGAGACACCCTATAATTTAAATTTGTAATCAACTGATTGTGTTCCTTGTATCTTGTGATGATTTTCATCCTACTCTCTTCCATTTGAGCGGTTATCTTGATGATATCGGCCTTGGTGTATTCATGGATGGCTTTTGTAATGTAACCACGGTGTTTTGCTCCCTGAGCACGCTTTTCAAACGTCCATGAGATCCTTCCGCGATACTTGTCGCCTCATTCTTGTAATGCATGTGTTGGTACGTATAAGCATACACAAATTTTTCTTTGTACGGATCCAACAATTCCTTTAAGCAATAAACCACACATTTCTCGTAATCTTTCTTCCATAGCCCAATAAAACTCTCCAAGTGGCAATCGAACTCGAGCACGGACATTGAGCGTACCATTGAATCCCAATGATGTTGAAAAGCCTTCCATAGTATCTCATTCGCTTCATACTCCGATTTGCTTTTCTTCTTGTCCTCCTCTCTTTGTTCCGGAGTTAGTTTTTGAAGACGCTCATCTTCGGCTTTTTCACGATCGGTACCTTTTTGTGGCTTTGGATTTTGGATATGACCCCTATAATTACTTCTAATATTGCATTGTATGTGCCATGTGCAAAGAAAATGCCTTGCGTCCGGAAAAACCACTCCAATGGTATTCATTAGTGCTTGGTCCTAATCCGTTACTATGATCCTCGGAGTTTGATCACCACGGTATATCTCCTTCAAGGTCTCTAGCATCCAAGTAAAACTCACATCATTCTCCCGATCCATAAACCCCCATGCTACTGTGAAAGTTTGCTTGTCGGAAGTATGGCAAGCAATGTTTAACAACGGCATATTGTACTTGTTGGTCTTGTACGTACAATCTATTAACAAAATTTGATAGAAGCATTGTGCCAACTTGATCATCTCCGGATGCGCCAAGAAAATACGAGTCACTTTTCCTTCCAATACTTGCTTCCTCATTGTGTATCCGTGTTGATCGACTAACCATTGAGATTGTTCCATAACCGCTCTACCATCCCATGACCTCCTCCTAAAGGATGCTCTTGCCGTGTAAATTTGCCTCAAAGTGGACAAGTTATCATTATCATCCTCCTTAATCTTCCTAAGGATGTCACTTGGTTTACACGCTTTCATCGACCTCACCGTTTCCCATTGATGTGGTTTCAACCCACAAACGGCCGCGTGTCCAACAAGAGATTCCGGATCATGATGATTGTGACAACCATTCATCACTTTAGAGAACTTGTATACCTTACTACCATCGGGTCTCTTGGGTCTATTAACTATAATCTTAAACGGCAACCATACTTCTTTGATTTAGTAATGTATTCCCTTGTCGTCTTCTTCACGTACAGTCTTTCCTTTGCCCAGTGACTTTCTTGCTTTCCACCTCTCTCACAAACAATTTCCAAACGATTTTCACTTGAATGACGGCCTAAAACTAAGGCTCATTTGATCTTCCCTTGTCTATAAACCATTGTTTGCATCATTCCTTTCTTTCCATTCCAAATCGGTGTAATAGTGGGCAGAGGTATCAACACCTACGGGTTTGGTCTGATCTTCGTCGAACGCCGCAACAATCTACAACAAATATCAACAAGTTGATGATTCAAATTCGGTTTATATGTTACAATCGATTAAATCAATTTTCCACAATCGGTTTATATGTGCAACTATAAAGACCGATTAAAGATTTGTCTAAAAAATTTCAAAGTCCACAGTCGGTTCACGTCTCGTGTCATATAATCCGATTGTTGTTCACATTCTCCCGGGAACTTTAAGAATCGGATTCCATATACACGAAAATAAACCGATTGTCGACTTAAGTGATTATTCAAGTGAAGAAATCGGGTTATGAACATCACCAACAAAAACCGATTCTGGTCACGTACCCATCGCGTCAAAAAATTACTACAATCGGTTCATATGGTGATGAACAAAGACCGATTTTTGTACCCAATTTGGGGATTTCACCCAAAATCGGTTTATGTAGTGTTATCGAATAAACCGATTCTGGAAAACGATTTTGAAATTTTGTTCCTTTTTGGGCGATCGAGACGTGCAAATACATGTTTGTAGATCGTTACAACTCATACATGTTTATTAGAAGCATTATCACCTTCTTCTTCCCGACTAATTTGTTCTTGTGCTTGAATAATATCCTCAAGCATTCTTTGGTTGACATCCTCTTCTTCTTTCAAAAATTATCCAATTCTTGTAGGATCGAAATCATGATAACTGATGCACCCACTTCTTCATCACTACTAAAGTCTTCATCATCAGTATAAAGTTTCATTTTTGCTAAGAAAATCACAAACCCTAGTTTTTTCTATTTTCCCTCTACTTCTTCTTTCCTCCAAACCTTAAAAGAGGAAATGAATTTCTACTCTAATCCTAACACTATAATCAAACTCACACACTAATTAATTTAATTAATACTAACTTGATTAATCATCACTAATTTAATAAAGATATATTAGGTATTAATAAAAATAGTGGTTAAGGGGTTTCTAGAAATTACTTGTTAGTGACCCTATTTTGTCATGTAGCTATAGGCCCCAATTAAGTGGCATAGGCCCCAATTTAGGAAGGAATAATATCTCGTTAGAATGAAAATAAAAAGTTTGGGCCATTAAGAGCAAATACAAGTGGAGATGGGCGAATAAATTTGCCCATCCAACCGCCCACGCTAGGGTCACAACGCACTTATCAAAATAGAGATAGTGGCTCACCGCTTTTTTTACGTTAAAAATTATCGGATATCCGACAATTTCCTATGGAAATCTGAAAATTAATTTTGATTCCATTACGTTGGAGTTATTGGATATCAGACAATGTAGTTAATATCGGATATCGGTTTATCTCCGCCAGGACCGATACACTGGTACGACTTTATATTGGGGATATTATCGTTGAAATATCGGTATAATATTGGTTCAAAATTTTAGAGACTATAATTTTATAGCAAACATTTTCTTCACACATTATATAATAGATACCATCAATTTTATCAAAAACACAAAAGAGTAACTTCAATAATTTTAAAATACTTAAAATGATAATTAAACAAGTTCAAACTAGAAATGGGAAATAGGGTAGTAACTTCAACAACTTTAAAGTTTACTACCTAAAATGGTAATTAAACAAGAGCGATATTATCGCTAAAATTTCGTATCGGCTCATATCGGCCGATATTATCAGGGGAATATCGATCGTCATATATCGTTTATCGATCGCTTCGAGAGCGATATCCGAAATTTCGCCGATTTATTGGCCGATATTGACTACATTGATATCAGATAGTTTCCGATAAATTCCAGTATCTGACAGAAAAAAAAAAAAAAAAAAAAAACATGTTTTTCAGACTCAAATTCATCTCAAAAGGCGCTAAGTCAAAATTCATGCCACACAAAGTAAAGACATATAGATGTTCCAAATTACCTAGTTACATATTACATGTTCTTGCAAAGGAAAAACAAAAAAACTCAAAAAAAAAGTTGGATTCTTGGACTGAGATGTGATTCTTGTAAGCAACTTGTTGCAGTGCAACTGCAGATGCATTACTCTTTGGTCTTTTCTTACTCCTTAGTCCTTATACATCTGCATTTTCAAAGCAAATGTAATGTGTTAGTTTATTTAGCAATGGCAGTGCAATAAATATAAAAGGAAATGATCAAAGGAAAGTTACCAACCAGTAATACAACTATCACTATCATTGAGATCTGGCAGCCAATCACTCAAGCAAAGCAATGCATTAAAACGCTCCGAGCTCATGAACTCCCGTGAGTTGTAAGAACCCTACCACCAAGAATGAACATTGATTTTGATGTTACACTTATCAATGGAACAGCCCATACATCTCTTGCAATCTTTGCAAGAGTTGGGAACTTAGAAGCATGATTCTTCCACCAACTCAATATATCAAACCTCAATTCTTGAGTGGTTGTTCCTATAGGAAGAACTCGGTTCATCTAAATATCTCTCCAACTCTGACTTCTGAACCTCAAACACAATGTTTTCCATCATAAACTCATCATAACCAAAATCACTTCTTGTTGTTGTAATTGTAGAAATATCAAATCCAGCTGAACTCATTCCAATTATCAAAATAATTTGGAGTAGTAGTGTTGGATTCATTAGAAAAGAAAAGTGCATTGAATGATATTTGAAATTTATTATAGTGAGTTTGATAGTTAGGCACACCATGTACTCTCTTAAGAACAAACTCTACCCATCTAGCCTTATACCTAGGATCTAAAACAGCTTCAATGCCCACCAACATGCTACTTTTTTTCCCAATAGCTATCAAACTTTGACCTCATATTCAATCTCATGTTTCTGATATACTCATGTTCACTAGTTTCCCATCCCTTAATGCATTTATTAACCTCTTGCACCCCATTGTAATACAAATTTGTTGTGGGATACTTAATACCTGTAAATTTGTTGTGTGACATCAAATAATTCCAAACATTCACATATATGTATTCCTTGTTGCCACTCCTGAGAATTTGGTAGTATAGTGAAGTAAGTATCCAATTCATCTAGCCTAACAAATGCTTGTCTCAAAACAATTGCATCCGTAAGCATCTTAAAGGTGGAGTTCCATCGGCATCCACATCTAAACTAATAGACCTTCCAAAGAAGCTTAACTTGGGCCATAGCATTTGTAAACCTCTCCGTTTTTAGCCCGACTTGACATGATATATTTAACACTCTCTAATTGCATCTATAAATGAAGCAACTACTTTCATTCCACATAATACAATTAAATGCATGCTCAACCATATTGATTGGATAACCATGCTTACTAATCATCTTAGCAACAAGTATCGTAGTAGCATCATGATCATATTTCCAATTAGGCAACTTAGTTTGTTCATCACCTGTTTTGATTAAGTAATCTTTTTTTGTCCAGCTTATTCTCTCGGCTTGTCTTTGCAAAGAGCAAGATGGGACTTCAAGCGGTCGGTTACTTGGTACTTCAATTTTATTCTTACAATCTTTTCAACTATTGTTTAAAATTCAAGACATACATCAGACCTTGTTGAACGTAGCTTTTTCTTTTCTTCAGCTACAACTAGATCTTCCTCTACTTCTCCTTCTTCTCTGGGATGAATCGCATGTGTAACAGGTGTTGAGCTAATTCATGAACCTTGAACACATGTATGTTCTTGTACTTGTGATGCCACTGAAATTGAGGGATTGATTGAGGAACCAACATGATTGGATGCTCTTTCGCTTTGGGACATGATTAATTTTACGAATCAATTCTGAAAACCCTAATTTCAGAAACCCTAAATTGAAAATTGAGTTTTTAAGATCGAAATTGAACTCAAAAGTAATTTGAATGGAGAAGATGATTATTTTGCACTGAACTGAAGATGGAAGGCAGGGGAGGCGAGTTTTTCTTCTCTTTTTTGCTCTCTTTTGTGTCGACTGAACTGAAGTGAATCAAGTGATTCAAGCGAAGGGTATAGCCTAGGTATATATAGGATTTTGCACGTGTAGTATACACGTTATCGGATATCGAATATTAGGCTAATGGAAACCGCCTCAATGGGTACCGTTACGATACACAAAAAGTTCCGATAAGTTTTTCGGTTTCGATATCCGCTAACCCGTTATGTCAGAAATTAACCTATAAGAATCCGAATATTTGGAAATGGCTATCGGATATCGGATACCCATTGGATGCCCTACCCACAATGGCCAAGTGGGAAAGGTAATCGGGTAAAACAGATGGGCTAGTCTTATGGGCTTTCAATCTAGTTCTAATATAGATTGGAAGTACACGCGCCTTGAATACCCACCCAAGTCTTATGGTCATTTCAATCTAGCATCTAGATGCACCGAACGATCCCGAAAATTAGAAATTGGTCATCTTTGAATAGAACAGCGCAACCATCTCAGCGGTCGGATCAAAAAATAAAACAATCTCGCTGAACCATTTAGCGCAATCAACAAAGGAGCTGAATGAAACAGTGCAACTATCTGGCTACTAGTTAGCATTCGAGATAAATCTGGAGAGAGAAGTAGAAAAGAAGAATATGCAACGTTTTTTTGTCTAATCTATAACCAAAACTAGCACCATAATACTTAGCCTAACACTCAAATTTGGGAGCTTGCCCATCCTGTATCAAATTGAGCTGAAACAGAGTCATTCGACCCGGAGAAGGCCAGGGCTTGGCTCATGTTGAGATGACGGTCGGCTCAAGTTGAGCCATTCGGATTTTTCTAAGACGATAACGATTAGGTTTATCTAACGGCTACAATATTATTTCCTATAAGTTTAATCATTTTCAACTCTTAAAACCACACCTTCTACACCCAAAATTTATTATAATTACACTTCCAACTCAAACTTTCACTCTCAAACTGTTAATTTCTATTTCAGAAGCAATATCTAAAAAAATGGCACTTCATTACAAACACAAAACACTCAACAAAAAAATGTTTCATTCACAAAAAATTGTGGTCCAAAGTATAGTATGGATGAAGATAAGGCTATTTACATAACTTATACAACACTTACGCTTGATTCTATCAATGATGCTCAACAACAACATAATACTCTTTGTGGGAATATTCATAAGATTTTTAGTCAAGAAACTGGGAATATTCAAAAACGTGATGTTTCTGCGTTATCGAGTCGTTTTAATGCAATCAGTAGAGACATGAACTATGGGTAGCTTTGATGATGCAATAATGAAGTCTGAAGCGATAAAGGTACCTAGTACACCACAATATTTTCGATATCAAACTATAAGTCGGATACCTTGTGTGATCTAATATAGACAGGGACCGTCAAGAAGATGTCAACAACAAGGTATACACTTGGTATATAGAATATATATCAAAAATGGACTTAACTATAGAGATCAACCCAAGCATTTAGAATAACGTACAGTGTACTTTTTTAATTATAACTACAATAATTATAATTGTGAAAGTAAAAATAAAGACATAATAAGATTTAGTTAACGAGAAACCACAAATACAAAAAAACCATGGGACCTAGTCCAGGTCTTGAGTATTCTCAAAATTAAGTTGTTATACAAAGACTACTACCAACTTTGTATAGTTGAGACCAAGTAAACTACCCCTAGTTACCTATGTTAGAGCATTGCTCGGTCGAACTCGCATGCGTTGCTATCTGAAGCATGTTTGTCAATGTTAGTGATCAAAACTATAAGTCTTGATTTCTAGTCTACTATAGCTAAGTCTCGGACTAGGATAGAAAGTGTAGTTGAGCTCAAGAAATCCATGGCGATCATCATACAAGACGAAGGACTACTCAAGGAACTGGTGGATCTTCATCGACTAAAAGGTATGTAGAAACTTGAACTTATCTATCACTCAAAAGTCTATCTACTCTATCTCCTATTTTGAGAGAAAAGTCGTTTTGCTATATAGACTTTGAATATACGCATTTGCTATTTCGAGCCGAGTTTATCTCGCCTATCTATTTCTCGAAATATGTATTGGTAAGCTTTTGCTTTGGCCAAGTTCATCTTTACCTAGTGACGAAATTCATGACATGTTTCAATAACCTTGAAAATTGCTTACTTTGATGGAATATCCTCTAAGAATGTTTCAATGATTGAAATGAGAGTTTAGATCATCAACCAATGTTGGATATAAGCATTGTGTGGCAACACATATATGTATAAGTCCTTGTTTCCTTGAACCAAAGTTTGCGAACTTTGTTGATCAAGAGAACCGGAATCAGAGCCGTGAGCTAAGTCCGCGAACTCAGTCCACGAACCCAGTCCGCGAACTGGCGGAAGTTCTCTTCCCGAGAAATTTTGCCGGAGTTTGAGAACTCCTTAGGAACTTAAGTCCACGAACTAAGTTTGCGAACTTGAGTTGGTTATATCTAAAACGATTGTTTGTGAACTCATTTATAAAAACTAATGAATGCAAAATGCAAACCGTGGCTATATAGTTCATGAACCGATTCGAGCGAATCAAATCGTTTTTGCTTCGATTGTGTCTTGTGTAGTTACATAAGATTTCCTTGCAATTGAACAACTCTCTAACTAGTTCAAATGAACTAGTTATGGTGAAAAAAGAATATGGTTGATATGAAAGTGCTCATATGGCTAACCATTTGGTTAACTATTGTTGAACCAACAAATGTTCATGTTTGGGTACGGTTACATAAACCCAAAATAGTACATTTCATTTTGTGTAACAAGCTAAGTTTTCGATCCAACGGTTGAAAGATATTAGGTTGAATCTAATCGGTTTTCATCTAAACGGTGAATATTGAATGCTTTGTTACCAAGCTAACATTGATTGCAAACCCCGATTTGAAAAACTATATAAGGGAGAACTCTAGCAATGGGAAACCTAATCCCCACACCTTCCGTGTGATACTAGTTGTATTATCTAGAGTAGATTCTCCTTTAACCTTAGGTTTTCTTCTTAAACCAAAGTTAACGACTTAAAGACTTCATTGGGATTGCAAGCCAGACCGATACTACTTTCTCGTAGTTATATGATATTATCTTGATGATTCTATCGTTTTGAGTACAATCGTAATGATTGGCTTGAGATCTTTATCTCCGGTAGGCAAGATAGAAAAGTAGTCACAAACATCTTCGTCTCATCGTTTGTGATTCCACAATATCTTTTTATTGCGTCGAGTAGGATTATTGTGAGGTGATTGATAATAATAGGTTGTTCTTCTAATATAAGTCCGGGTTATCAATTGGTTCTGTTCACCTTGATTTATCAAAAGACGTAACAAAACTTGTAGGTTTATCTCGTGGGAGACAGATTTATCTATTCTCGTAGACTTTTCGTGTGATACTGATTTGTTTATTAAAGTCTTCGACTTTGGGTCGTAGCAACTCTTAGTTGTGGGTGAGATCGCCTAAGGGAATCAAGTGCGTAGTATCCTATGGGATCAAAGACGTAAGGAGCGTAATCGTACCTTGAATTAGTGTGAGATTGATTGGGGTTCAACTACACCAGACCGAAGTTAGTTTGTAGTAGGCTAGTGTCCGTAGCGGCTTAATACAATGTGGTGTTCAACTGGACTAGGTCCCGGGTTTTTCTCGCATTTGTGGTTTCCTCGTTAACAAAATTCTGGTGTCTGTGTTATTTTTATTCCGCATTATATTTTGTTATATAATTGAAATATCACAGGTTGTGCGTTTGAATCAATCAATTGGAAATCCGACCTTTGGTTGTTGATTGATCCTTGAACATTGGTCTTTGGTACCGTTCAAGTGATTTCTCTTGTATTCAATTAGACTCGCAGATTTGTATTTTCTTGAGAAAGAATTGAATGATCAAGAAAGAGAGATAAAACTCTTTGATATACTTTTTATAGATTGAGTCTTATTGATTCTCTTAAAAGTATATTGGAGTTTGTCCATACAGATTGCTAAGCGAAATATTGGGTGTGGTTGTTGTACCCCCGCTTTTTCAACCTAGTTTCCTCACTATCCATGCGCCTACAACCAATCTGACCAATGCAAATGAATCCTAAGATAGAGTCCATTATTTTAAGTTGCTTCAGTTGTTGTGAAAACTTCAAGCACTCAACTCCTTTAGATCGTCTTCCGAAACAATTAAGGACTAATCATTTCATAACCACTCTTTTAATCTCAAGAATTAAATCAGAGATTATAGTTGAGTTCAATAAAGGCTCTTCCGTTTAATCTAATGAACTCTTTTATTGGGTAAGATCTACCAAGATCTAGATTATCAAGATAACCATATCTATGTACAAACTATTAAATTCATATATCGAAGAATACCACCAAATGATAGTTTGTCGATCTAATATGACTAGCGAATAAGATGTCGATCAAAGATAAACAAAGTATAGTTGGATCCAAGCCGATCAAGTGTGCGCATGAAGTTAAATCACAAAAGATACGAAACCAATAATAAATTTTCTTATCTTCAATGTCTTCAAAGTATCTGCATAAACAATCTTGATTCCCTTGTGATCGATCACACGCAGAATGGAGTCTGTTAACAATGGATGATCATAAGCCTATTGTCATATCTAAAAACAGAACTTATCTACATCGATCCTTGGTCTAGTTTGAGTGACCTTATGTCCATGGATCCCCCCCCCCCCATTTAATAAAGTGTTACACTTTCAATTTCATATTTCAAGAAAATGCCACCCTTTTTTTTGCATATTTATAAAATGCCACACTGTTGACCTTTCCATCCCGTTTTTTGGGGAAAACCGTTAACTTTTGTTAGTACCTACGTTGCAGTAAATCGACCCTAGTAAAAGAAAATTAAGCCCCCAAATCATTTAACTAGGACTGATTCAAATCGACTTAGAAGTGTGAGTCATTGTCAAGTTTGATTGCGAGTAAGTGCCGAGCTAAACCACAACTTAACTTATGTTCCTCTTCTTCCCCATTAAAACTCAACATTTATTGTTCAATTTTGATTGTAAGGACGGTAAGGTTAATGGTATGGAACCAATAATAGAATTGGTTAGTGAACTTATTACATACATGTTGTGTACGTCTGGTGGTATAAATCAAATACGACTTTTATCGAACGACAAATGTTCATACTAATGCTAAAAAAGAGATAGATCTATGTTCATGTTTAAAAACTATTTTTAGCCAATCTCATCTCCCAAAATTAACGGCAACAACTCAATTGTCGACCATTTTCAATAAAAGAATCAACTTTACACTGATTTTTCAAGTTTTTAATGTTAGGTGATCAAAACTATATCTTGATTTCTAGTCTACTAAATCAAGTCTCCGACTAGGTTAGAATTGTAGTTGAGTATTAAAGATCACCCTTGAAGACCGAAGATCGACGAAGATATTTGGTGAACTTTTGTATCAGGTATGTGAAGACTGAACCATTCTATTTTACTCATTATACTATCATTCTATCTATTGAGACTATGTCGTATAACTTCTAGTATAGTTACAAATAAGAAGTTTCGAGTCAAGCTTGTTCTGTGAAAAATCTCGAAATATGATTTAGCAAAGATGTTCAACGGTCCTTAACAATATTAGTTCTATGAATTAATATGTGGATCAAATGAAAATTTCCCATGCAAATGATATCACTCGGGAATGTTTCAAACATCATAAGAGAGAAATATGAACTTACTGATATTTCTACTCAGGGTAGGTTGGCGAACCAGTTCGCAAACCATATATATATATGATTTACAGAAATACAAGAAGGTTAGCGAACTAGTTCGCATACCGCAAGTTCAGTTGGGAACAGTTCACGAACCCAGTTGGCGAACCACTGGTGAACTGAATTTTGTAAGTTGGATAAATAGGCTATGAACCCGGTTCACGAGCTGTGGTCAAATGAGTTATGTAGTATAACAGGGTTGGCGAACCCGGTTCACGAACCGTTGCACCTTGACTCGTGAAAAAGGCCTCAGGTTCACGAACTGTTGTACCAACTGTCCCAGTTTATATTTTAATATATGCTTAAAGACTTATTTTCATAATATGTTTAGCATTACTAGAACTCTCTTAAACACTTTTAAGACTTCATTGGTTACTTAAATACTTATGTGCGTGAATTATGATTAAATTCTTAGGTGTTTAAATGAACATCAAATAACTTTTATTTCTTTGGCTAACTTGCCAAAAAGATTAGTCATCATACAAGGTTTCGTAACTGAACCTATGTGTATACTCTTATATTGTATTTTAAAGACCTAAAGTGATTGTTTGATTCTCAAGTTATCTTAGCTTGAATTTTAAGCTAACCCTGGTCTTTGATAACTATGAAAGATATGCTCTTTCAACTGGGAAAATCAATCCCTGACACTTTGTGTCCTAGTTGATTATAAAGTCGCCTTCTTTTGACCTAGGTTTCTCTTTATTAGGTCTACAACTAAAAAACTTCATTATGAAGATTCGTGAATCCAGGTCCGATTATAATTACCTTGATAGTTCGTGAATCCCGATCTTCCTTTTTTTGTTATCGAGGTTCTCGTAATCTTGTTCATACAAGATAGACAGTAATCGCAAAGTTCTTCAATCTCAGACTTTGCGATTCTTCTAGATAGATATCTAAAGACCGATCTTAGTTGATCTTTCGAAGATTGTTCTTGAAAGGCGGATAAGAATCTAGGCTGCTCGTCAGGAGTCGTAAGTTCCAGATTTGTGAGGTTTTATCTTTCTAAAAATCGAAGTCCTCACTTTTTCTGTAAGTACAACCGCTTACGATTGGATTTGCCCGCTCATTTATCTTTTTTTCTGTATTAACTCCGTAAATTAATTTGCAGTAAATTAATAATATCTCGTTAGAATGAAAATAACAAATTTGGGTCATCAAGAGCAACGACAGTGGAGATGAGCAAATCGGTGAATGAATAATTTTGCCCATCCAAGCCCCCACAGTGGTACATGTAAATGGGCTAAATAAACGGGCAAACGCTCAAATTTGGGAGTTTGCCCATCCCGTCTTAAGTTGAGCTGGAATAGAGTCGTTCGTCTTTGAAAAGTCCCAAGGATCGGCTCATGTTGAGAAGATGGTCGTCTCAAGTTGAGCCGCTTGGATTTCTCAGAGCCAATAATGGTCAGGTTCATCTAAAGGTTATAATATCATTCCTTATGAGTTCAATCATTTTCAACTCTTTTTTTTTAATACGAAAGATGAAAATTTTATTGAAATGAGAAGAGGGTTACATAGATTCATCCCTTTGGGTATATTGTATTACCCAAGCAGGGAGAGGGGAAGACCATTCCTCTACAGATTGAGACTCTATACCATGTTTTACAAGTTTATGTGCAACATGGTTTACATTTCTCGGCACATGTGTGCATTTCCAACTAAGAAAAGAATTCAAAATACTACCACAATCAGTAATTAAGTTTCTTATGGTCCACTTTATTACGTCTAAACTACCATTTAAAGCATTAACAACATTTAAGCAGTCGCCCTCTAAATGCACATTCTGGTAGCCTTTTGATCTAGCCCACAATGCAGCTTCAAGTAGAGCTTTTGCTTCAGCCTGTTCTGGGTCTAATGCTTTACCCCTGCAACATCTAGCTCCATCCGTGACACCTGCAAAAGACCTACTGATTAGTCCAATGCCTACATTCTTACTTACTTCATCAAAGGCAGCATCCCAATTGATTTTTATATAGGGATGATCTGGTTTTTCCCATGTTAACATAACTGGTCTTATGTTTGAAATGACTAGAGTAGTATTAGCACTAAGAAAACTATTCCATTCATTATATTCTGACTTGATCAAGTAAACTACTTGACTCTGGGTTTCTTGATAGGCCTCAAAAACCTTCTTGCACCTACATTTTACACCCAAAACCACACTTTTTACACCCAAAATTTGTTACAATTATACTTCCAACCCAAACTTTCACTCTCAAACTATTATCTATAAATCATAAGAAGAAGAAAAATCTTCAAAAAATGGCACTTCATCACAAACACAAAACACTTCAGCAAAAAATGTTTCATTGACAAAAAGTTGTGGTCCAAAGTATAATATGGATGAAGATAAGGCTATTTGCAGAGCTTATGCAACACTTTCGCTTGATTCTGTCAATGGTGCCCAATTACAACATAATACTCTTTGCGGGAATATTCAAAAACTTAGAATATTAAAAAAAAAAATAAAAAAAAATGATATATATGCGTATCGAGTCGTTTTAATGCAATAAGCAAATACATGAACTATGGGTAGCTTTGATGATGCAAACGGCTCGTCAAAAAGCGAGTAATGATATTGCAGTCATTTTGGTAAGTCGTGTTTCAAATAGTTTAGTTGATTTTTAAAACGTGTTATTTTTGTTGTAGTAATTAATTTATAAATATTTAAACTGCAACGATGAAAAACTCGAGATAAACGGCAAACAAAATACTCTTCCAGTTTCAAGTACAAAGCATGTTTC
>JAJJWW010007591.1:0-227686 GCA_023531295.1 Papaver armeniacum
ACTTGTATTTCAGCCTTATAAAGTTGCACCAATGCAATCAACCAACTCTACCAAGGTATACGGAAGTCTTACTGAGTTTTCTCTACTGAGACAATGTGTATACTACAAAGAGTTCTTGCTACATGTTCCTTCCATGAATTTGGGGGAGTATAAACAAATCAGCGGAAACAAAGCCAAGCGTATAGCCAACAAACTCACTTTTGTGTAGCTTGGGGAAGATACAAAAGCAATCCAATATTATTGGACTTACAGCTTATTCTCTAAACTACGATAAACTAATCTCTGCTATGAAAATGGTTCCTCAACATTCGAACTATTGAACAACTACGTTTGTGTAGCTATAAGCTATTTATAATGCCAAGCCAAGGCCAATCATGTGCAACTGCACGCCCATGAACGACCATCGTCCACGACGTTCTGTACTTCGAGTTCCTCCTTGCAGCTACTTATGCTGATGTGCAAAGCACAGGGGCGCCACACGCAATATTCTAGCAGTTAGAGGATATGCCAAGCTCGGTTATAAAGCACTTTATAACCGTCTCTAACTGCTACTTCGACTTTGTACGTGTGGTCATTATTCTACGGTGGCACTTGAGTGATTCATGACCTTCGCATGTCTGACTAATTTGCCTTATACACCAAAAATCTGCTGTACCAGCTCAACGTTGCGCCTATTATAGCTTGCATTGCACCATTATATTTCATTGCCTGTATTATAGCTTGCATTGCACTATTATGGCTTGCGTCGTGTGACCCCTTTCGTTTGGATGCCCACGACATCCAAATGCGTATATTGAGTCTTGACATATGTACCATCTTCGTGCCTCATATGCATCACTTGCATCTCTTTTGAGTGAGCAACTATCACCAATGGCGTGTTTAGCATCACCATTGATGCACTTGCACGATCTGACAACTGACTTAGGACCATGCCGAAGTCATTCCATGACTTGTCTAATCTTTATTCCTTCATGAGCTTGTTGACTTTCTGAATAAGGATATGCAACATATAAGCATAATGTTGCTAATTCTTTCAAATATTGGCACCTTTCTTGTCTCGAGCCATCTTGGCTTCCACATTGTCAGGATTACTACTGAAGCTCAAGTACCCGGGTTACATATTAAAATATGTGTGATGATTTTGCGTATTTATGCAGACGATGCTTTGACCTCCACTTCAATCATTCAGCGTCCTCGTTGAAGCATAACCTCGATTGATCTCCTCATGAACTTTCTGCAACCTTACTGCAACGCTTGAACCACCTTGGAGAAATCAACTTTGTTTAGCCTTTAACCTTACCAAGCTTATGCTGCACAGTCTTTATCGCCGTAGTTTATTTGCCTTGCCATTGAGCACAGCAGATTCGACTTCATTGTTGCATCTGTCGACTATTAATCTCAACGTTCACATCTACGTACCCAAATACTGCTTAGCAATGTTGTCGCTTTGCCTCTTGCATAGAGCTGAATTCTTCTTTTAAGCCGTCTGTGCCTAAGTGTACATGACAGCTAAGCATGTCGTCTTGATATGCATAACTTAACACTTGCCTTCAGTGGTGACATTGCACCTTTGCAATTCAACGAGAACTAGTAGTCTAAGTATTCTTCAATCTCTTGCAACACTCTTGTGCAAATTGGTGAAATGCATGACGTGTATGACTTAGAGGCTTAGTGACATCGCGGCGTCTCTCTGAAGACCAGTTCTCTTCGACGCCCTTGAAGCAACAAGGCCTCACTTGTTCTTTCAAGTGCTAAGCACAATGTGACGGAAAAACAACATCATGTTCTTCTAACTATGGGTGCTCTCAAACTGTATGTGATGGACTTACATCTTCATTCTTGCTGCGTTGCTCCATGCCTCGACACTTACCGTCCTTGCTTCTACGTAACTCTCCTTCAGGCAAACTTGCCTATTACCAACTTCACTTCTTGCTTGGTTTGCTTTCAGCGTTTCTTATTGCATACTTTGGCTAAGTATACTGGCACTTCTGATAGACTTAGCTTTACATTAAGCAAAAGACAAGGTTTTGCTTAAACACCTCTAACCGTTCTACACTAGCCTTACATAAAGAACATAGGGACCATTCCCATTACACCATTAACACCATTTCTAAAAAATAAACCTTGCAAAAACCACTTTTTCTGGTGTTGCTCTTTTCAAAAGCAGTAAAATTGTGACGCGACCTTTAAAAAGCGACGACAAACCGCCAACGCAAAGTACCATGCTTGGCCTTGCGAGGTTGAGGCGCCAAAGCTGACAGCGCTGTGATACCCCACCACTCCATACATACTAATCTGGCCGAATAAGGGACACTAAGATCCATAGGACATCCAAATTCCATGTGAATCTAATTAAGCTTTGAACGATGAATGATAAACTCACTTGCCTTCCATATCTGCCATTATCCATAGGACTAACTTTCCTTACACCCTTCACGAAACAAGGTGCGCTCGGACTACGACCATGAAAATCCACTTGAGGTGAGGAAGGCATGACTTGTTGCCTCTGCTTCTTTGAAAAGTTGTTACCAAGGGATCGTCTCGAAGTCATTGAGATGCATCGCACATCCTGTGACATCCACGCCATTCTGTATTTGCCATTGCCATCCCTTGATTGGCTTCGTTTATATCATTCCTTTGTCTTCATCGATGAGCCCGACGATACAACATAGCCAGGCAGTGCTGCACGATGACAAGCTCGCACGGTATGCGGCGCTTTTGTATCTGCCGTACCCCCGAGGCGTGGTTGTGTGCAGCTTCACATAAACTAGGCCGGGCGCCACTCATTATGTCTGCACCGTTGACCTGTCTTATAAGTTGAATAAGGTTACATATCTACTTGATAAACCTTTGTGTCACCACTACACTCGATGACGATTGCGGATAATTTTCTTTCTTTGGACAATCCAGCATAGAGTGAGGACCCTTGCATAAGAAGCATTACGGCTTTGTTCTTCACTTAAGCCAAACTATCATCCCTTTGATAGCTCTTCTCAGCAGCCTCGAAACCTTCCACATCCTTATCGCACATTAACCCTGGTTTTCTTGTCCTTGCCCTTCTTATTAGCATCGATTGAGGTATTCGCCGGCCTAAAATCGACAAGGCTGTCCACGGTACATTGGCCGAAGGTAGGTCTTTGGCACCTTGCCTTCGCCGCCGACTGAGCCATGCTTATAAGCAGGATGTAAAATTGAACGACTTATGTTTCCCTCGAGACATGTTGCGAATATCTACTTGTCAGATGAAAACTCTTTCCACGTATTCCGTGGTGTGCAGGTATACCTAGAAACACGCAAGTTCTCTGCAGCTAACCAAGCCGCATTGCTTGGCAAGAATTGACTCTTGATTCATCTCTCATGACATCCGGTATCACGATACTTGGACGACAATGAGTAAGGTCGTCGTCCCATTACAATTCCACCATATGTCACCCTCGGTACATGCTAACGAAAGTCTTTTGTTCTTAGGGGTTAGAAAGGCATTGTGAAGTATTGAGTCCATGTCCACATGAAGTCTCAGTCTGCCCATCTTCTTGCATGAGAAAAACGCCTTGGGTTACGGGATTTTTAATCTTTGTAAAGTGGCTGCCCTACCACCTTAGTAAGCAGTCTTGCACCAATTACACTCTGCCATTCGCCTCGAAGACACTAATCTCGTGATTAGTTCTTTCAGGGCATCTGTGAACATGGTCTTGCGGCATCGATTTGGCCTTCCAAAATCCTTTATTCTTATCGATTATCTATTGGTTTTGACTCACGAAATTAATGTGACATGCTGACCAAAGAACACGAATGCGAGAGAGCCATGGCAGATTTGATTTATAATTGGCATCGTTAGGATGAAACGCCTCTCCTACAATCCTATCTTCCAAGTTAGCAATCCCTATCGGTCAAAGTGTCTGTAGAACTCTTCTTACACATGAATATCTCTGTGATTGTGACGAACTCGAACAACAGAGAAAATCTTTCATGGCTAAAAGCAGACGACCTTAACCAGTACAGTAATGTCACGCCTTCAAATGTCAAGCAGTTTACATGAAGGTATAACCGCGACAGGTGGTTCGATGATCTCTTATCACCGCCATTTGACCCATGCCACTAGATTGCACCAATGCGATCGGGCCAATCCTGAAGTATGCAACGAGTCTTGCTGTGTTTCTGCAGACAATGTAGCCCATACTACAAAGGGTTCTTGCCATGTTTCCTTCCACAGTTTGGGGGTAAACTGATCAGCTGCAGAAGCAAAATGACGTATAAGCCAACAAACTTCATGCAACTTAAAGGGGAAGATACAAAACGTCTAATATTGGACTTCCTGACTTATTCTCTAAGCCTACGACAAACTCCATCCTCTCTTTAAAATGGTTCCTCAACACTGGAACTATTGAACAACTAGAGTTTATGTATAGCCACGTATTTATAATGTTGCCAAGAAGCCAAGGCCAATCCGTGTGCAACTCATTGCAGCCCCACGTAGTGACCATCATCATGAGCGATTCCTAACTGCGCCGAGTTCTCCTTTTTCGCCTTTATCTTTGTTATTGCAAAGCACACACAGGCGTCCTCTTAGCGGTTGGGATACCACTAACAGGTTATAGCCTTCCTGCTTAGTCTCTAACTGCTCTTAAACTTTTGGCATCGTGTGATGCATCACTCTCGCATTTAGCACTTGCGCTCCAGGTTCCACAGCATAACATCATTATTCATTTGCATTATACGCCAAATCTTTGCTATTGTGGCTCGCGTTGCCTTGTATAACACGTTGCACCATTATAACTGTATTTTCTTTCTTCATAACACATTGCACTATTATAGCCACACTCGATCGCCAACTCATTGGATGCCAACGTCCAAATACGTCTCATGAGTCTTGACTTGCTTAATACCATCTTGACACCTCATATGCGTCCTTACTCTCTTTTAGTGTTAGTGTAACAGCCACGTCAGTACCCAAACGTCCACCATTGATGCTTACCCGCAGTCCAGTATAGCCAGCTTAGGGTATCAAGAAGAAAAGCGCAACCATACAACAGAACTGGTGGTGCAGATGTCGAGCAATGGTGTTGGTTGTTGCGAAGGAGGTTGATACTGAACGAATAATCGAGCTGCTGGTGATGAGCTGGTTTGCCGTGGTCGTTGCCAGAGCTTGTATAACAAGCGGGTGACGAGAATTAGAAGAATGGAGACGAACTGGAGTGGATTCTTACTGCGAGTGTCGCCAATGGACAGAGATTAAGAGTGGTGTTGTAGCTCGATTAGAAGAGGAGTTCGAAGTGAAGAAAGAAAGGCATGAATGGTGATTGGCGACCGGAATCGAAGTCTGAAATGGGTGCTAGCTTTAATTGGTCGTTTAAGGGTTTGTTGTGATTGAACTTGGAAGTGATTTGAACAGGAAAGGAGCAGAAAACGGGTGGTGCAGTGGCTTTGAGCTTGAGAAGAATAGAAGTGATTGGTTTTGCCAGTGAATGGAAGTGATGCCGAGATGGAGAGCTGGCAGTCGTGGTACTTAGATGGTCCAGGCAAGCGGTGGAGCTTAAAGTTGGAAGTTGCATTCGGGCCTTTGGGCTGGGCCTTGGAAGATGTCGCTAGGGCTTGATGGAACTTATTCTTTGGACGAGTATATATCAACAACTGAGAAGAACAGAAAGGGGGAACGGACACATCCGTAAACAGAATAGCTAGGGTTTGAAGTTTTCTTTTTCGATTCCGTTTCTTATTAGCTAGAGATTTTATTTTGATTCATTTGTGGCTTTTAAGAAAGCCATGGCTAGCTAGAACCATGTTAGGGTTTAGGTAGAATCCAATTTTATTATGAAAACTACATTTATATGTGATAATGATTTGAATGACTAGTAATTTATCTTCATAAAAGCTTGTATCTAATTGTTTATGTGATTTTCTTGATTATTTATGCTTTTGAATTGATATTTCGTGCTTCGGTTAAATCCCTAGACGTGGTATGCAAGGATAGATAGGTAATTCTTTAGGATCACTACATAAGAAGCGAAGGAAATTACAATGGAGAAACAATATTTAAAATGCATGAAATATATTTTTAAAAGATTAGTAGAGTTTGCATAATTAATTGGTGGAAACCAAAAACCTTAATAACCCCATTCTCATTTGTTTATCATTAGAATTATTTATTATTTCATTTTATTCCGAAATCTGAAAAATTGTTAAGCATCATCTTATTTGATTACTTTGTTTTTGGTATTAGTTAGTAGGGTATTTCACACTCCTCGTGGGAACGACCTGTACTTGCCATTGTCTACTAGTTAGACATTGTGCACTTGCAGTATTATTATTGTAGGTTTCTAGCCTACCACCATGTGATGTGGACATTCCTTAATTAGACGAAGACACATGCACATCTTTTTTCAGCAGGGAAGGGATTTCGACTCTGTACAGATCAGAAATTTTCCAGTTAAAACGAAGCAGTTGGTATAGTCGACTCTTTGGAACATTCTTGAATAGAGAGTTTACTCAAAGAAGTTCAGTTTCCAAAGTATCCTTTTGAGTTTTCTCTCATGCAAGGTCAGCAGAAGGACAGAGAGAGAGACATTTTCCTCACTAAGGACTTTATAAGAGAGTCGCGTTTATTTACCATACAATCAAGGACATTGACTTTGTGCTTCAACCGTTTGACACTATCGGCTGGATTCTAAAAAGTTTTAGAATCTTTGCACTCTCTATGGCTGCATTCCTTTCAACTTCAGTCGGACTAAATCGAGTAAGGTTGTCGGGTAACACTTGTCAGTAATGTATGCATTTCTTTGGAACACTAAGTTCATCTATATTTGAGATTGACAAATATTTCTCTTTAATAGACTTTAGAGAAACATAACATTTATTTTCGCGTCGTTTATCGGAGAGACAATATCGTCCATCTCGAGATCGCTACAAACACCGACTTATGAGGTCTTTAATGTGTTTGCCTCGCTCACGATACCAATTGAAAATGCGGGGTCTAACAACTACACACAACAATTCGTTTGGCAATCTGAGAGGACTTACTCCAATACACTTTCTAGAGAATCAACTAGGCAAAGTCGGACTCGATCAGAACAAAGTATATCAAGAGTTTAATATTTCTAACTCTTAATTCAATCATAATGGAAAATAGAAATATACGAGCCTGATTGAATATAATAAGAATAACTTGAACGTACTAAAGACCAATGTTGAAGTGTCAATCAATGTAAATCAACAACCAAAGGTTGGATATTCTAATTGATTGAACTTAACACACAACTTTGTGATATTTCAATTATATACAAAATATAATGCGGAAAAGAAATAACATGAGACACGAGAATTTGTTAACGAGGAAACCGCAAATGTAGAAAAACCTCGGGACCTAGTCCAGATTGAACACCACACTGTATTAAGCCGACGTCTGAGACTCTAGCCTACTACCAATTAACTTCGGATCAGGTGTAGTTGAACCCTAATCAATCTTACCTTGATTCAAGGTATACTTGCGTTCTTCGTCTCGATCCCAGCGGATATTACGCACTTGATTCCCTTAGTTGATCTCACCCACAACCAAGAGTTGCTCGACCCAAAGTCGAAGACTTGATAACAAATCCGTCTCACCACGGAAAAGTCTATAGATTGAATAAATCTGTCTCGAAATGCCAAGAGTTTTGTTCCGTCTTTTTTGATAAATCAAGGTGAACAAGAACCAATTGATAAACCGGACTTATATTACCGAATAACGACCTAGTATTATCAATCACCTCACAATAATCTTAATCGACTAGCGAAACAAGATATTGTGGAATCACAAACGATGAGACGAAGATGTTTGTGATTACTTTTATCTTGCCTATCGGAGAAATTAATCTCGAGTCAATTATTTCAATTAAACTCAATACGATAGAATCGGGCAAGATCAGACCACGCAACTACAAAGAAAATAGTTGGGTCTGGCTTTACAATCCCAATGAAGTCTTTGAAGTCGTTAGCCTACAGGGTCTCGATAGAAACCTAAGGTTAAAGGAGAATCGACTCTAGTTATGCAACTAGTAATACTTGGAAAGGTGTGGGATTAGTTTTTCCTAGTTGCTAGAGTTCTCCTTTATATAGTTTTCAAATCAGGGCTTGCAATCCAAGTTACCTTCGTAACAAAGCATTCAACATTCACCGTTAGATGAAAAACCTGATTCAACCAAGCTAATATCTTTCAACCGTTATCTAGAATTTAGCTTGTCACACACAAATGAAATGCACCCTCATTTGGGTTTATGTAAATGATACCCAAACCATGTTGGTTCACAAATAGTTAACAGAGGTTATCCATATGATTACTCTCATATCAACCTTATTCATCTTAACCATAACTAGTTCAAATGACTCAAATGAAACTAGTTAAAGAGTTGTTCAATTGCTATATTCTCATAGAATTATACAAGAAAATAATTGAAGCAAAATTGGTTTGATTCACTCGAATCAATCATGAACATTATAGCCACGGTTTGTAAAGATTGCATTCCTTATTATATAAATGTTTATGTTCATGTTCATAACCGATTTTAGAACTTTAACCTTCAAGTATGCAAACGTGTACGCATACTTGAAATGCGGAAGCTGAGATTGGGTTACGCGGATGCAAACGGGTCTGTGAACTTTAAATCAGCAAAAATTCTCGGACATGAACACCGTACGCCCCAGGTACACAAACGGGTACGCATACTTAGGTCCCGGATTTCTCAAACCAACGATTACGCAAATGGGTGCGCATAATATGGTTCCGGACATGGATTACATATGTGCAAGAGTGCACAACATGACATATCCCGATAATGGTGAAGTGTTCTAAACTCTTATTTCAATCATTGAAACTTTCTTAGAGGATGACAATAGCCGTTTTCATTCACTATTAGCATCAAAGCAATTTTCAAGTTATTGAAATATTCATAAACGAAACATTCAAGACCACGCACCAAAGTGCAGGATTAGAACAGAACCGGGCCCGTTACAAAAGCGGGTTGTAACCCCTCGCCTGTTGCAAAAGTGGGTGTTACATTTTTTTGTAACGGCTTTGTGGCCGTTGAATTTTTTTCAGAATCTGGCCCTCGTAACGGGCTTGAGTCGTAGTGAATTTTGCCATGTTGTGCTGACTCGAAGGCCGTTCGAATTTTTTTTTACCTTGGGGCTGTTGTAACATGTCCAGAGCCGTTCTGAACTTTTTGTCAGCAAAAAAATTATCGCCGGTCAACCTCTGACTGGTCAAAATTGGTCAATATTGACCAATTTTGATCCAGTCAAGGTGACCGGCAGTAATTATCCCGGAAATAAGCCGAATTCTAAATTCAATACATTCATGACCACACTAACAACAATTTCTTCAATCTATGCAAAAGAACATTCATTCAATTCATCTCGGTGTTCATATAACAAAGAAACTGAAATTTCTCTAAGTATCAAATTTCTCTATGTACCAAATTTCTCTAAGCACCAAATTTCTCAAAGAAACTTTCTAAAGGAATACATACAAATACAAACTTACTGCCTACAAAATTGAAATTTCTTTTGATGCGGGAGGCTGCATCGACTTTTCCTCTAATCCGTCTTTACATGTCATAAACGCTTTACATCCCTATGTAAGTTACAAGAAGGAAGGTTTCAAATATCCATGAAACGTAGAGCTTGTGAATGGTGCGACAATACCCTCTTGGAATTAATACAAGCAGGGTGAATTACTAGTCCCCGAACATTGGCCTTGTTTCGGATGGAATGATTGAGTTCTCACGACTAAATGATTGGTTAAAGAGAAGCCGAGACCGAACATATCCATAAATGGGAACCATGACATAACCGTTACAAGTGTTCTGTCTTTCTTTTTGAGTGTTGTTGAGTCATAAGCAGAAAAGATAGCAATACAAGGAAAAAAAAACAAAGAAACCTCGCCATCAACAAAGACAAAAAAATAAAGTTTATTAATTGCCAGCACAACAATCTTGCCATTGAAATCATATTTTATTTATCCTCCCAACTAGTTGTATTTGTTCACAAGAATATGAAACGCTAAGGATTTTTTCTCCTGAAAAAGTGACTTCCTTGGCTCAGATTTATGTTGAAACATCTACTACCCTTGCAAAAGTCTAAAGCATTGGTAACTTAGGAAGTTCTACTACCCTTGAAATTTTTAGCCTTAACTTAGGAAGTATCTAATAGCAAAGATGAGAATCTATTACAGTGGGCTATCTTAAAATGCAAAATAAAGGGTTAAAATTGCATCCGCTCCAAGAGAGATGGCCAAAACCCGAGCCCAATGCTTAGATCAACACCCCGCATCCACGAGGCCGAGAACTAAGAGCAACAGTATCAATTGCGGAAGATCTCGCAAACAAGAAAAGCATCCAACTCTAAGGCTAATTGATTTATGATAAAGAGAGGTTAATGGTTATGTCAACAAAACTTCTGGTGTCTTTGTGACCAACAAAAAACAAACACCGATCTATCGGGCCAGGATTCATAAGAAACCTCTACTCGGTGGAGGTCCAAACAAGATAATTCACCAATGACTAATTATAGTTTTATATACAAAGGAAACACAACATATATGATAACAACAACTTGAAATTAATAGATATTTCTACAACAAGTAGCTAATGTATGGTTGTACGATGCATTTAGATTCTCCCCTCTGGAGGTGAGCCCTCACTGTGATCATTCTGTTTGTAAGGCAAGAGTGGAGACACAAACAAAGAGAAGTAGTGACTCTTGATCATCATTTTCTTAATTTCTGACTTGAAGAAAGTGTAAATTAGTAACATGTCATTCAAAAATAATCCTAATTTCTAGCTTATATAGGTATTTAAAGGATTTCGGTAGCTTAAAAATGTTCACACACTTTAAATTTCCGAATAGCCATGGTAGATGACCCGAGGATATAACACCCGAGGATATATCATAGTAGTCGTCCGATTTCCTCCCTACCCCAAAATACAAGAGAGCGGGAATGCACATTCACTCTCAGATTTAAGCACTATCACATTACAAAATTAGTAAATACAAACTAAGAAAACAAAAGGGTCAATTAGATACCTCGGAATACCAATCCCAGAAATTTTTTTCATCTTTCAGGGATTTAACTTTAGGTGTTTTCTTCTCCTTTGTCACGTCCAAGTTAGCCACTCGATGATACATTACTTGAGATTTCCTTCCCTTTCCTTCCTTCCCTTCTGAAAACAGGTGAAGATGCTCAAGAAATCAGTGAGCAAACAATAACATCTATCTCAACCAAAAGCAAAACTACTATTCCACCATAATTAGTAGTATCATCCCAAGCAACATCATAATTGAAAATTAACCAGCAAGTTTGTGGGAGAATTCACCGTGTATAAATAGGAATTTGGTTTGGGTCCAATTTTGGATACGATGGAGTGGGTTCATATAATTTAAACCTTTAATACTAAAAGGTAGAATCTCCATTCTAACAACTTTGAAAGAAGAAAATACGAGAAAACAACATTTCCCATGGAAAGCTTATTTCGATAAGTAATAATGAAAATTCTGGAAGAAACCAAGAGAACATCTCGTGAGTAATCTAACCTTTTTTCGCATTTCAGGACTGCTATATCTCTACACAGTAATCTAACTTGTTGCTACTGCATAAAATCATACATTCAAATTAGAATATATGTTTTGTAGCTTTGCACTTATATATCACAATACTACAATCATCACCTACCCCCGATTAAATCTACCGCTTCCGAGTTAGCATTTGGAATCATAATTGAGAGATTAGCAGGAGCAATCTACACAAGAGGTAAATGGCAATAGATCAAACTAATGAGTAATGCCTAAATATTATGGATCCATAGAAGAACAAACAAAAGAGAAAAGATAAACATAATGGAACACCAATATGAATTTTAGCTCGAAAAACGATACACCAATATGAATTTTAGCTCAAAAACTATTCCATCTTTGCGTTAATGATAAAATATACTTTGGCTGACCTCAAAGGTGAAAGGAAGACCAACGGTGAATAACATGCTAAGTTGGCAACTTAAATCCTCTGCACAAACATTATTAGATTTTAGCCTACACGAATCGTCATAAACTTAAGATCATGTTTAACGGTTCAAATCAAATCTTATTAGGTACACCTACGGAGTAATTGCAGAAACACGCTTTTGGGCCGAATTAAAAGGATGAACCTATGCAACAGTATAACTTGCTCTTAGTTCAGTCCTGCTGACTCACATGTATTGCTAGCCAAAAACATTTCCAAACAGTATAAGACCAACTATCTAACTAATAAGTACCAATTAGTTTCCCATAAGAATAAAACTACAAAGAAACTAAAACATTATTGTCATGGGTTTAGCGTGTGTTCACCTCCATCAACACCCCCACTTCCAAGCATCCGTTCATTAATTTGCATTTACCTGTCACAAGAAAAGGGTCATCAAATACTCATATGGAGGATAACCCATATGGACAATGCAAGCCAATATAAAAGGTCACAAATTTCACAAAGAATTATACAAATCGACCAATACCTCCACCTCACTTTATTAGTTAAAATGAGGTTTACATATGAGAGCACCAACCCCACCACCCCAGGAATGAGGTCTACAATTCGGCCACCACCTTCATAATGAAATTTACATTTAAGTCACCAATCCAACCACCTCCCCTACCGCCCGCACCACCATCACCACCTGGAGTGGGGTTTGCGATTCGACTACCACCACCATTATCGAGGCCACTAAACCTACTAGACATAAACCCATGGAATCAGTAAATTTGTGACCAAACCCTAGAAATTGCGAGTGAATTCAAAGGAATCAAATTGAATTGAGCTAAAGATAAAAATCTAAGAAATTTTAAGAAAACTTACAATGACATCGGAAGTACAATTGAAAGACCACTTTCTTTCCGAGGAGGATTTTTGATTTTGTGTGTATTGAAACCAATTTCTAGGGTTTGTTTTTGGTCGATAAGTAACCCTAACTTGAAGAAAGCTCTACAATTGAAAGACCACCACGATCCTTGCCGTCGTCATATTCTCGTAAGAGTAACCCTAACTTCAACACCGAGTAACAATCTTGAAACCCTCTACAAATCGAACCCAAACAAAACATGAACAAAACCCTAATGATGAAACCTAAAATCTAATTTACAGATGATGAAACCCTAAAATAGAAAAAAAAAAAAAAACTGATGATGACTTACACAGATCAAAACTGAAATCGAAACCTTAAACTCGATTAACAGTTGATTGAACTTCGATTTTTCAAAGATCAGAGAGACGATTTTGAGAAAAGAGAGGCGAGTTTGAGAAAAGAGAGAGAAATAAAAGAGAGAAATGAAAGAAAATTCGAGAATAGACGAGTAGAAAAGATTATCTAGGTTAGGAGGAAATATCCTCTAGTTAAAGGAATTTTGGGCGAAATATAATGCCCACGCATGTGAATGGCACACTGCACATTCTAAAGGTATTTACCACCCAAGTGTGACCAAGCGTGTGGTAGGCACGCCTAAAAAAAAATTAAGTGGCTTAGCTTAGCCACATTGCAATTTAAAAAAAAAATTAATAACGGCTTCATTTTATTACGAATTTTTGTAACGACCATTTGTAACGGAAATTTGTAACGGCCCATAAGCCGTTCAGATACTGTTATTGAATCCGGAATTTGGTGTAGTGACAACACCAAATGATTGTATCACACAAACCATGTAAGATGTTACTCGGCAATTTTCATGATATAAGATGAAGTTGGTGAAGCGAAAGCTTGCGATACATATTTCGAGAAATATGTAAGCAAGATAAACTTCAACTCGAAATATCAAATGTGTATATAGAAAACTATATCGTAATACGACTTATGTCTCAGTATAGGAGATAGAGTAGAAATAGATGTTTATGGGTGAAAACTATTTCTGCCGGTTTTGGTAATTTGGGGTGTGTGGATGAGATTTGGGGTGTGTGGATGAGAAATGAGTCTAAACCTTAAACAAATGCCTTTGCGCGGTGAGTGCTTGTAGATTCGAGAGATCAATGCGTGCAAGTCCGGCCTAAACCAAGAAATGGTCGTTTCCGAGACTTGTTTGATGCCGCAAAGTGAAGGAGATAGGGTTGATCTTAGGTAGGGAAGCGAAGAAGGTGTTGAGAATGTGAAGGTGTTGGCTATGAATGACTTGTATCGGAAAGCCGAACCGGCTTGCGGGGTGTAAGCTATCGGTTCGGTGTTTGAATACGATTGTATCAACACTTGCCTCTGTTATCCTGGACTTGTTTTCTTGGTTTCTCTTGTTTTGGAAAATAGGGAGGAGAACCTATTTATACAAGTCTTTTAGCCTAACCTTCGTATCTCGTGGAAGTGGAGAAAGTGGAGTGATGGAGTAGTGGAGTCGTGTGTTAGTGTCACACGACCGGTCTTGCCCACTTCTCCCATCATCACTAATCGTCCATGACTTCCGACACGTTCTTGTGATGAGCGCATTCTGGTACCTGTGTAAACCATGAGACCAATACCCAGTATGTATCCCCAGTTTGTGACATGATTGATGTCTCGAGTGTGTGGATCGTGGAACCCGCGAGAAAGTAGCATGTAATGCTAAATTGAATAACCTATCGTTATTCGGGAGGTCGATACTTGTGAAGTATCGTGTGTATTTTATGTGTCTTGCATCATGGTGTGGTAAAGTGACGGGTGGTGATCACCAAGATGCCTTCTTGACCAATTAACTCGACAGGGGGTTTATAACCAAGCCGGTGAAGTTGGACGGACGAGATGATCTTTGAGACACTCATCTACTGCGGCCGTTGATGAAATTAGGGTTTTAGAGGAGGTGCGCAAGCATCCCTCTTGCCCGGTCGAATCAAGCTTGGGATACGATTTTGGCGAGACCGATCGTACATGTGTGTGTAGACGGCATGACGGTGTAGGCGCATATACCCCATTACCTAACGAAAGTATGATCGGGCCCTCAGTTCGTGGGGTGAAGTTGAGTGGTCGAGATCAATTTTGTGACATAAAACTAGTGCCGCAAGAGCCGCACATCATGCCATCTTCAGCGCGTTCCAAGACAACCAGATTCTTGGTCGGTCTTGGCCGATCGATGCTGGAGTGTAGGTGGTAGGAGTGGAGTTCACGCCTATACCGACTTGTCCCATGAAAACGTGATCTAAGCCACTCAAATCGTCAGGGTGAAGTTGAGTGGTCGAGATCGGTTTGCGGTTGGGAAGTGTGACCACGCTAGTTTGGACGCGGGGTTTTGGGATAGCCGGAGCATGATATGCTTTGGCCGATCAGTGAGGGGATAGACGGGCCCACGGTGGTCATCTTTGGTATGGCCGGACCCGTTTAATCTAATCTCGAACCTTTCATTCGTTAGGAGAAAATGGGCGCTCGTGATGTTTAAAACCCTAATTTTGGAGTTTCACGGCCGTGCGTCATGCCTCTGTTCGGGCGCACGGGTGGGATGACCAACCATGGTTGGTCCGACCGATTGGTCAGGTATGTGGCGGGCCCTCGGTGATTGTGTTGACATGCCTCTGGGCCCCTTTGAATCTACATCTACACCCTCCATCTATACCGCGAAGATGGATGGTTGAGACTATTTGCGACACATGTATGCCGCAAACCCTAATTTAGGTTTTCCGTCCATACCGCCTGGTTTGGACGTTTGGCAAGCTATGCCAATCTTTTGGGAGGCCGACCATGCGGGGTCCGCGTTGGTTGGCGATGAATATTTCATACACCTTGGGGGTTATGGAATTGATCAAGGCCATCCAATCATGCTTTGGTGAGGTTGGATGAACGAGATCATATCGACTGATACGGACGGTCCGGATGCTCAATCGGGCTAGTATAACACACCGAGAGTTCTCAATCGGGCTAGTATAACACACCGAGAGTTGCAGCCTGTGACGGGTACTTCATTGCATGCTTTCATTATAATGCTTGGAGGTTCGTGTTGCTCTGCTGAGAGCAACCCTCAGTCGTCATGCCGCACTGATAATGAGTACAGGAAATACAAGGCTGCTCACGCATTAATTAATAATGCTATAATTCACATGGTATATGGGATTGTTGCTACATGCTCCAACCTCGGGATGAATTTCGTGTATTTAATTCACGAGAATGGGATTGTTGCCACATGCTCCATTTTAGGTGAATTAGTAAAGTGAAGAAGTATTCAACACTTATTAATGGCTTTATCTTTTACAAGATGTTAGCGAATAATTTTCTCGGTTTTTACAATTTTAACCTTAAATGAAAATCCACCATCAACATTAAGTCCCCCGCCTAGCACGCGAATGGTTACACTATTATGGGGTAGGCATGAGATGGTGACATACATATGTGAGAAAGACAGGATAAAGGAAGTTTACCCGAAGAGTATTGACCACCGCTAGTTGTCCATGCCGTTGTGCTTGTATGGAATCCTTTGGTGGGACCGGTTGCCTTCTTTGGGTATTTGAATCAAAAGAGGAAACCAAATAAAAGAGGAATCCTTGTTCTATTGGGATTCTTCTAATTTTTTTTGTCTATAAAAGAGATCAACCCCCTTTTCTTTTTCTCACGAATTTTTTTTTTTTTGTTTGGCTGCTCCCGTCCGCGACTACCACTGCTCCCGCCGACGCCGTCATTGTTGCTGCCGCCGAAGTCGCCGTGTCCGTCCGTCCGTCCATTGCCGTAAAACCGCCCATTTTGCTAGAATTGATAGTAAAACCGCCCATTTTGCTAGAATTGTTTAGTTCCGCGAGCCCATGAATATGCCGTTTTTGCTTCTTCTTCCATCGTTGCATGCAAAACCTAGTTTCTTAGGTTGTAGCTTGGAGAGAAATTTGGCTTGAATTTCATGAACACAATTCTCATGAGAAAACCGTGTTATAATACGTGTATACGAATGCGGTCCCACCATGTGCATTTGATCCGAACGTGGGTCCAACCCACGCATGCTTGGCTGAAAGTCGACCTCATACTAGCCTTGTGCCCGGACATGAAGCTTGAGTAATACCAGACTTGAAACCAATACCGGACTTGAAACCAATACCGGACATGAAATTTATACCGGACTTGAAACTTGAGTAATACTAGACTTGAAACCAATACCGGACTTGAAACCAATACCGGACTTGAAACATATACCGGACTTGAAACTTATACCAGTCTTGAAACCAATACCGGACTTGAAACTTATACCGGACTTGAAACTTGAGCCGGTGCTTGGACCCAATCCCAGTCTTGTGCATTCCAACGTGAATGCAGTTCGCACTCGTGTGTTTTTTTTATACGGTACTCGACTCTGTCTTTATTGTAGAATGAAGAAAAGAACTCCTGTTGATATGCCGGAGATAATGGGTGTCAAGTCGGGAAGTGTTGATGACTTCAAAGATATGCCGAACATTGCTGATGAGTTGTTCACCTTGTCTTTTCCAAACATTAGGAAACATCCCTCTCACAAGGATAGTCCCGCTTTCTCGATTCGAAAATATGGAAGCTGATCCATCTTCTTCTTTGGCACTTGTGATGAGGTTCTGTCTTCGAAGAAATGAATATCCGCCTTCTCCTATTGACTTCAAGACTTGTCATACTCCGCTGGCTTCTTATGAAGGATGGATGAGGCGCATGTTGAATAATAAGGACATTAAATCCAGTTTGACCAAAGCGCAAATCCTCAATGCAGTCATGGCATCTGCTACTCTTGAAATTAAGAAAGATGATGCAGGCTTGATTACTTTCATTTCTCGGTGGCGCCCTTCTACTCATACAGCTATATCTAGATGGAGAGAGATGACTATTACTCTGGAAAGCGTAGCTGCATTGATGAACCTGCCTGTCGCTGAGAATCTTCATTATGAGCTTTCTGACACGAAACAACGTGATTATGATACTATACTCCAAAAGGTGGCAGAATTCGACGATCTGGACAAGGAGGAGAAAAAAGATACAAGATGCTTTTACACCGGGTGGGTATCGGAATGGTCTCCTGTAGACCCGAGAGCAGGATCGGGGAGTTGGAAAACGAGCTCGGCCGTGATTGCATTCTGTCTTTGTGGCTATCCAGAGATGTATATGATGACGGTTTGGAAAGAAAACCATAAGGGGTGTTCTCAAGTTAAGATTGCTATAAAGCTAGCAAAAGGCGAAGTTCTTCCCTTAGGTGCCTTGTTCCTTGGATCGCCATTGTATTCTCATCCGGACGCCTTAGCAATGGATATGCATGTTTCTAACGGGTACAAGAAGGTAGAGTCGTATGTCCACTTCGCTTTTCTTGAGCATTCTTGTGGGAACATTTCAAAAGTTATGCTCATGTTCCCGCACCTTCGCTCAAACAATTTGTATGGTGGCTCGAGAATACTTCGTTGGAGAGGAGGCGTCCCACAGGACCGGTGCGAAACTCGTGGATATCTTTGATAATGTGTATTCTATAAATTTCCGTCCATGGGGGCCGACCCACCCTTCCATTGTTCAGCCAAAGACTTTTGCTATTGCTTCGACGGTCCCGATCTTTGTGTTGCGTACTCGATGCCGAGAGGTGAAATTTGGAGAACTTATTTATCTGCACAGCTGCATTCTGGGATATATCCCGTCTCTATTCAACGAAGCTCTTACTGTGACTCCGTACAACATTGACAGGGCTGCTCGTCAAATGGGATTTGAGCAGGGTGTTCCCTTTATTCGTCCTTCGGAGGTTTCGAAAGAACTTCTCCCGGTTATCTTTGATCTTTGACATATTCTTGGCATCGCAAAGTCTTCCCTTCCGGCCTATTGGGAGAAACTCGGTGGTAACCGACAAGTATAAGGAATTTTGGAGGAAGCAACTGTTGGTTTTCCAAGAATTCTCGGAGGATGTTGTGCATGATTCCGTGGTGAGCCATCTTCGACGTCCCGAAGAAGCATTTTAGGTTGAAGCCACTTCCATCCAAATGAACAAGAGCCGAGGATTGCGGTCCCAAGCTGGAGAGAGATCTAAGAGGCAGGCATGTGGTTTGGTGATCCTCAATTCCTCCAATATGCGCCTATTTAAATCTCTTCTGTTGACTCCTTCATTTCTCCAGAGTGAATTCTTCTAAGAGTGATCCTTGCTTGAAATCAGGGAATTCCGAAAGAAAATGTCTTCACAAGGTTGGCGCGCATTCAGAATGAGAAGGCTGGTAATGTTGGACTTCATGTTGAGAAGTCTGGCGGTACTGATCTTCATGCTGAGAAGTCTGGCGAAACCGCTCCTTTTTCAGACCATGACAGAGATGATGCAAGCTCGGTTGGACAAGGTGCCTCCCTAAGTAATCTCGTTGATGGGGCCGTGATGGAAATAATCACCCAGAGCGAAGTAGATATCGGGAGGAATGTAAGAGAGGTAGCATCCGCTATTGTTGAGGTGCCTCCCCTTGAAGAATGTTCTGAGCATGTTCCAATCAATAAAGTTGTCGTGGTGACTTCTTCCGAAAGATCTCCTGCAATTGACAAGGCTCCTGTGATTGGTGAAGTATCGGTAATATAGCCTGGAGCTTTGTTCGATCCTCCTTTCATTATCCCTTATCCAGGTCATGTGTTGGTTGGAGGATTCGGTGTGCGCTCGGTTCGAAGAATTGTACACGACGATATGGGAGAAACACGCCACATTGCTACCACTACGAAGCTCAAAAGTCGTCTTGCATTGGTCAACCGCGTTCGGGAGGCTTTATTTTATATCCCCGGATGAGCGTCACAACCGGGTCGAACAGTTTCGAGGAGATGATTAAAGACTCGGAAGTGCCATCGAGATGTGTTTAGTGCAAGATACGACTTCAATGCTCCTTGGTTCCTCAAAGGGTTCTCCGAGATTCGGGAGCTCAGAAATTACAAGATGAAGTCCCTTCTGTAGAATGTGTTACTCGCCAGGAAGAAGAGGTCGAAAAGTTGTCTCGAGGAGTCAAGCCGGGCGCTGTACTTCAAAGGATGAAAGTCGCTCTTGCCAGAAGTACAAGTTCTTTCGATGAAGGACTTTCATTGAAGGATTCGTGCCATATACTTGTCTCTTCTTTTAGATGTTTTTCTTTTTGAGTGATAGTGAGGATTTCCTTTCGTAATTTGACTTCCGGTTTTGAATTAATAGGTAATTGAATTGGTTTATTTTGAGATAGTTTTGTGAATAACTTTTCTGAAAGAGGTTATTTTAAATGGAATTTGCATCTTGGTCATGAGTGGTTGCACATGTCATATGAAATTGCAAATGTCGCATAAAAGGGAAGTATGAATGGAAACAAACATGGCATTTGATCATTGAGCCTCTTTCTCTATGTGCGGGATGCCAAGTCCCGGTGAATTCTAAAACTATCTTTCTTGCAAAATTGTCGAGTAGAACTTATTTGCTTTTGAAGCCTTACTTGTATCAAACCGAAGTAGTCTCTCTAAGGAAATCGTCCGCATTAATCTCCCAGATAGGGAAAGCTATTCCTCTGAATTAAGCTTCTTCTGAACAATGCGTTTCAAAGTGTTGCATTCACTGGTAGGGTGGTGAAGGAACCGGTGGAAATGACAATACCTCGGGTCCATTACTTCTTGATCAGTTGGTGGACGCCATACAGGAGGTAGCTCCACCTCTCTGTTTCGTACCCGCGCCTCCAGCAACTCCAAAATCTTTTCCGTTGGGAACGGAAAGTGTAGGTACTTCGGGTCTAGCTCTTCCTACGTTCGTGGGCGTCGTGGTGTCTCTACATGGTTTCGATGTGGAGCACGTTTCGGAGATGAAGTTGGAAGACTTGTGAGTGCCATCATATCTGCGGATCGCTTGCCTGGTGTTGATGGTGGAATTTCATTTAAGGTTAAAATTGTAAAAGCCAGAAAACTATGCGCTGACATCTTGTAAAAGATAAGGCCATCAATAAGTGTTGGATACTTCCTCACTTAATTCACCTAGAATGGAGCATGTGGCAACAATCCCATTCCGTGAATACATGAAATTCATCCAGGTTGGAGCATGTAGCAACAATCCCATATACCCTGTGAATTTCTAGCATTATTAATTAATGCGCAATCAGCCTTGTATTTCCTGTACTCATTATCAGTGCGGCATGACGACTGAGTGTTGCTCTTACAGAGCAACACGAACCTCTAAGCATTATAATGAAACCATGTACGAAATACCTGTACAGGCTGACTCTCGGTGTGTTACACTAGCCCGATTGAGCCCCTCTCGGTGTGTTATACTAGCCCGATTGAGCATCCGGACTGACCGTATCGTCCGGATATGATCCTGATCATCCAACTCCACAAGCATGATTGGATGACCCGGATCAATTCCATCACCCCCAAAGGGTATGGAATATCCATTGCCGAACCAACGCGGACCCCGCATGGGTGGCCTCCCTCCAGAATTGGCCTAGCTTGCCAAAACGTCCAAACCATAAAAAAGTATGGGCGGAAAAACCCTAAAATTAGGGTTTGCGGCATATTACATGTGTCGCAAAACAGTCTCAACCATCCATCTTCGCGGGTATAGATGGAGGGTGTAGATGTAGATTCAAAGGGCCCGGAGCATGTCAACACAATCACCGTGGGCCCGCCACATACTTGACCAATCGGTCAGGACCAATCATGGTTGGTTATCCCAATTCGTACGCCGAATGAAGCATTGACGCACGGCCTTAAAACCCAAAATTAGGGTTTTGAGCATCACGAGCGTCCATCTTCTCCGGTACGAATGGAGGGTCCAAGATTAGATTAAGGTGTCCCAGGTCATACCAAAGATGACTACCGTGGACCCATATATCCCCTCACCCGATCGGCCAAGGCATATCACGCCCGGTCATTCCAAGACGCGCGCCAAACTAGCGTGGTCGCACCTCCCAAACCGCAACCGATCTCGACCGCTCAACTTCGCGGACGATTTGGATGGCTCGGATCACGTTTTCATGGGATATTCAGGTATAGGCATGAACACCAGCCTACCACATCCAGACCAATCGGCCAAGACCGACCAAGATTGGTCATCTTGGAACGTGCGCCCGAAGTGGGCATGACGCGCGGCTCTTGCGGCACTGGTTTTCTGTCACAAATTGATCACGACCACTCAACTTCACCGGACGGATTGAGTGGCCCGGATCATACTTTCGTGAGGTAATGGGTATAGGCGCCTACACCGTCATGTTGTCTACACACATGCACGGTCGGCCTTGTCAAAATTGTATCCCATGCTTGGTTTCGACCAAGCTGAAGAGTGATGCTTGCGCACCTCTTCAAAAACCTTAATTCATTAACGGACGCAGATGAGTGTCTCAAAGAACATCTCGTCCAGTTCAACTTCACCAGACTTAGTTATACTGACCACAGTCGGGAGTTAATTGGTCAAGTAAGGCGTCATGGTAATCACCACCCATCACTCTACCACACCAGGATGCAGTACCTGCATAAAATACACATGATACTTCACAAGTATCAACTTCCTGAATAATGCAGTTATTCAATTTAGCATTACATGCTACCTTTCGTGGACCTACGATCCACACATTCCCGACATCAATCATGTCACAAGGCTGGGGGATACATATTGGGGTATTGGTGCAGCGGTTTACGGCGTGCGGCGTGCAACGCGCCATCACAAGAACGTGTTAGGAAGTTATGGACGGTTAGCGGTGACAGGAGAAGTGGGCAAGACCGATCGTGTAACACCGACACACAACTCCACTACTCCATCACTCCACTTCCTCCACTTCCCACGCAGAGACGTGAATAAGGCTCAATGACTTGTATAAATAGGTTCTCCTCCCTATTTCCACGAAAAAGAGCAAGTCCAGGACAAAAAACAGAAACCAAGTGCTAATACAAAACACCGGAATCGATAGCTTGCATCCTGTAGCCGGTTCGGCTTTTCTCTTACAAGTCATAAGCAAGCCAACACCTTCACAATCTCAACACCTTCTTCGCTTCCCTCCCTAAGATCAACCCCATCTCCTTCACTTTGTGACCGAAACAAGTCTGGAACGGCCATTTCTTGGTTTAGGCCGGACTTTTGCATGATTGATTTCGAATCTACAAGCACTCATCGCGCAAAATGCATTTGTTTAGGGGTTTAGATTCATTCCTCATCCACACACCCCAAATTACCAAATCCGTGAGGAATAGTTTTCACCCATAAATAATTGGCGACCACAAACGGAGGTTGATCTCTCGGTTGTAAAGTCAATTTCTTCAAATTCGATTCAATTTTATCAATTTCAAAAGGGTAGACCTTAGAATAAATTCAATCAACAATTCATTTCAAGATGGTGGAATTAAGGTGCGGATCGGCAATCAATTTCGATGGAGCTAGTGTGGATAACAATCCCGGTGTCAAGTACTGTCGTCGGTGGAGCCACCATGGTCAATACATCTCGTGGAGCCGTCACTTCTACCATCAGCACCAACAGAAAGCAGAAATATTCCAAGAAGTGTAACACCTCCCATCACCAGAGCCAGAGAAGCCGCAAACCCCGGCATCTCCTCAAGTGTAACACCTCCGGTAGTTACCAGAGCAACAACTTTCACTCCTTCATCAGGACGAGGAGCCGGAGGCACAAGAGGAGGGACACCGTCTATTACCATTGCAGACTTGATGGAGAAATAAGAAGTTCTTGCTAAGACTCAAACGGATATGGCCGCAACTCAGAAAGAGGTACTCACTTTCCTTAAAACTTTGACCGAACGATTGCCGCAAGATTCACGGCAACCCTTGGAGTCGGCAAGAGATGCATTCAATACACCCGGAGCAAAGCGTTTCCACTCGGACCCACATGAATGAAGAAACTCGTGTTGCTCCCGAGTGCCAAAGGGAGAGGACCAGCCTTCCAACTGCATTACACGTGAGGATCTAGAACGACTTCTCCAAAATCGAGGAAAAGGGGACCGAACGGATGTACACCAACATCAGCCACCGTACCCTCAAGATGTACAGCGAATTCCTCTTCCAAGAGGTTACACCTCTCCCAGTTCTTCCTCTACGTCTGATGGTAATGCTCGTGAACACGTCTCTCGATTCTTGGAATCCTTGGGGAACATGAATACAATCATGTTCTCGCGCCCGAAAGAATTCTCGAAATCACTTACGGGGAGGGCGTACACGGTACAACAACATCGCGCCTAACAAAGATATCCAATTGGAGCGAGATGGTCAGTGCTTTCTACAAAAAGTATTTCTTCGTGTCCGAACAAATCACCTTTTCGGATCTAGGAAGAATTCTTCACGGAACAACGAGCATCCTAACGACTTCGTCAAAAGGTTGTAACCCAAGCTACTGGATTATCACGACCCGAATGTCACCGAACGACAATTGGTGGAGTTGTGCATCAACGGGATAATACCCATATACCGCGCTCTATTAGAGAATCTGGGCTTTCAAACGTTCTCGAACTCCATGAAGCGCCAAGCGTTCAAAGAACAACTTGCACCGGCGTTGCTAGAAAGAACCGAGTCGTTCAAGTGAAGATTCACGTGAAAGTCGAGGAGCGGGCGCCTCACGAACAAGCAATACAACACTGGTCCTTCGTGAGTCTAGTGTGCGGAGGAGAAGAAAGGAAAGATCCGGTGGACGGAACAACAAACCAAGCGGACATCCCCTAAGCACACAAGACTTCGTCTCGGAAAGGAGCGGACAAAGCTCCTGCACAAGACGCCGAAGATATAGGTTTTCCTTTCCCCATGAATGAAGTGATAGAACTCTTGGAAGCATGGATCCAAGACGATGCCGTCAAGCCGCCTCCTATCGGGCGTCCTCCAACCGAGAAACACATGGCAGATCCCAAATCTGTTACTACCACGATTCGTACATCATCCAACCAAAGATTGTAACAGGTTGAAACAAATATTCAGGGAAAAGATAGAGACATGGGAACTCCAGCTTGGAAACGAAGGTGTTCGTAGAGACCCTATCCCTATCAGGAACTCCATGATTTCTGGGGATTCTGTTCGCAAGACTGTACAATCTATGATGGAGCACTTGTGTGAAATCCTATACTTCTCCAAAGGGCAGCGTCAAGACATATTTACGGCCCTCAACCACGTTGTGTCAGGCAGGCGTTTGTATCCGGAAGTTAGTCCAGAACCCCAAACCTTTCCCGAAGGACGGGCAAGGGAGACCTGGGACTCTAACCTGTCACTCGTTTGAGAGACATTGAGTTCGATAGCGCTTTGATTGATACGGCTTCCGAATTTAACATCATTACCGTCAAGACCTTGAGAGCGGCAAAGATTTCAAAGCAGGAAGCTACTTGTCACCCAAATGTGATTAAAGATTCAGAAGGAAAACTCAGAGATGCATATGGATATATCGATCTCAAAGTCAAATTGGGGGATGCCTCGACACAAGCAAAGTTCTACATAGTCAAAGATCATCCCAACTACGACATGATCCTAGGACGCTCTTGGATGCACGGCAACAAAGCCATACTAGAAGTCTGTCCTCTACCGGTTTCGATACCTGAAAGAATCTCCAACATGCCTTCTGGACCTCCTGATGGCTGTCTGTTGCCGCACCAGCAGCTTGCCAATACGACACAACTTCCCGGAGAGAGCCTGTCAACACACACTGAAAGGTTCCGATCTCAAGTAAGTCTCGTCACGCAACCCTCTTTACGACCTGCCGCCCCTCATTCTGACAAGTCCTGGGGACTGGCTCCAACCAACAAACCAACCTTGGCTAAGAGATGCGAATGGGAGGATGGACCTTTCAAGCAGTTTATCAGGAGTCTAGAAGCTGTCTCGATCAAAGACGACAAAACCAAGACCCCGACGTCAACACGCCCAAACCCGTTTGGAATTAGGGACTTAGTAACGAAGACAACCGCATTCAAGGTCGGAAGCATTACATTGAGAATGGATACCTCACCCAATTCAGCCACCGAGAAGGAGGATGAACCATACCTGGTAGCAGATGTCATCCTAGGCGGATACTGCAAACTCATCAACGCTGACAAACTAGAAGGCGTAACAATTCACTCACGATGGCTCAAACCCTACCGTACCTAAGACGTTGTGCTATCACTTTCCAGCATCCTATACACTTTAAAACGTTGTGCTACTTCCTCCGGCGTGTTTCCCTTTACAATTCCACATCATATTTGTAATTCCTCTAGAGAATGATTGCAATACTTGCATTCATAATCAAGGTTTCAATTTTCGATTTTCAAATTAATTGAGGTGTTATTTCCACCTGAGAACCTCTTTACTCCTAAAGACACAAAGCCCATCCTAAATCAACCCACTAGAGCAGGTCAGGAAAGAAACCCTAAAACAAAAACATCTGAAAAGAGTTGAGGGAAAAGATATGTGCGGGAAGGGAAGAAGCTTTGAGCCATTCACCCCAGCAAGGCCAGGAAGATTTTGCATCAGGAACACAGTTGCAGTCTTGACAAAGGGTCTTGAAAACCTTGAACTCGGCTGCCACTGAATACAAGGAAGATGTTCAAATGTACGGAATATACTTGGAAAGCGGAAAAAGAAGAAAAGAGGTTTTAGTCGTCAAGAGGATCGACATCGCCTGCACCACTGTCAGGTTCTGCTTCAGCGCCATCACCTGTTGATGCTTCTCCCTTCGAATCTACCTCAAATTCTGCATCAGACATCTCCGCAGGAGCGCACTCCATCCCAACATCATCAGCGGGAGCATTAAAGAGCGCATCAACATTAGGAGTCGTACCAATTGCTTTCAGATGTTCGGGTTCCTCTCGTGTCGGAGTCAAGAATTATCACGCCGGATCTGGATTGGGTAACCACACTTATCTTCATTCGAGAGGATGTTTATGCTCAACCCTCCGCCTCTTCAACCGCGGGCTGCATATCTCTCTCGCCCTTGCGCTTACCAAGATTTTGCAACGCTTCCTCGCGCCTCCACCGCTCCTCCATGTCAATCGCGGCTGAAAGCGCACAAATGCGTCCCCGGGCAATACGCAGTGCAGGATAGACATCCCTCGTGTATAGCACGGCCGACTTCACGAAGTGGAAGATCAATCTTAGCCATTACTTCTTCATGCGCATGGGTTTCGGGCTTGTCAACTTCGAAGCTTCTTTCTGGAGAAGCGACAGAATGATCGTCCACCACTTCCATGATAAACTGCAAAGGAGAAGAGGTTATGAGCACACAAAAAAAAATCATCAATCAATCAATCGATCAGTTAATCAGGAGATCGGATAAGTGCGGAGCGAAGACCGAGATATAGAATAAATGACTTGCGTGAGATGATTCTTTATAATCTCGCAAGTCGAAAGAATCCCAGGAGAAAAGAAGTCTTTACTTACCACCTATAAAGGCTACCAATTCGGGATAACAATCAACGATGCTTATCAGATACATCTGAGGAAAGTTGTATGTGATGAAAGGGAGTACACCTGACCCAAGGAAGGGACCAAGCTCGGATATACACAAGGGGAACCAAAGCGACTCACCAGATCAAGTCCTACTTCCTTCACAACTTCGATCAGGACCAACCAGTTCTGTGGCAACGCCCGACGATGTCGGCCTATCCAGAGTAAATATACATTCACCTTAGCTTGGTCATTTCAATGTACAAAATTTGTCACCATCTCATGCCTACCCCACAATAGTGTAACCATTATGTGCTAGGCGGGGACTTAATGTTGATGGTGGAATTTCATTTAAGGTTAAAATTGTAAAAGCAGGTAAAGCTATGCTACTGACATCTTGTAAAAGATAAGGCCATCAATAAGTGTTGGATACTCCTCACTTAATTCACCTAGAATGGAGCATGTGGCAACAATCCCATTCTCGTGAATACATGAAATTCATCCAGGTTGGAGCATGTAGCAACAATCCCATATACCCTCGTGAATTTCTAGCATTATTAATTAATGCGCAATCAGCCTTGTATTTCGTACTCATTATCGGTGCGGCATGACGACCGAGTGTTGCTCTTACAGAGAAACACGAACCTCCAAGCATTATAATGAAACCATGTACGAAATACCCGTACGGCCGACTCTCGGTGTGTTATACTAGCCCGATTGAGCATCCAGGACTGACCGTATCGGTCCGGATATGATCCACCGATCATCCAACTCCACAAGCATGATTGGATGACCCGGATCAATTCCATCACCCCCAAGCGGTATGGAATATCCAGCTGCTAGAACCAACGCGGACCCCGCATGGTCGGCCTCCCTCCAGAATTGGCCTAGCTTGCCAAAATGTCCAAACCATAGCAGTATGGGCGGAAAACCCTAAAATTAGGGTTTGCGGCATATTACATGTGTCGCAAAACAGTCTCAACCATCCATCTTCGCAGGTATAGATGGAGGGTGTAGATGTAGATTCAAAGGGCCCGGAGCATGTCAACACAATCACCGTGGGCCGCCTACATATCCGACCAATCGGTCGGGACCAACCATGGTTGGTTATCCCAATTCGTACGCCGAATGAAGCATTGACGCACTACGGCCTTAAAACCCAAAATTAGGGTTTTGAGCATCACGAGCGTCCATCTTCTCCGCACGAATGGAGGGTCCAAGATTAGATTAAGTAGGTCCGGTCATACCAAGCATGACCACCGTGGACCCATCTATCCCCTCACCCGATCGGCCAAGGCATATCATGCCTGGTCATTCCAAGACGCGCGCCCAAGCCAGCGTGGTCGCACCTCCCAAACCGCAAACTGATCTCGACCGCTCAACTTCGCCAGACGATTTGGATGGCTCAGATCACGTTTTCATGGGATATTCAGGTATAGGCGTGAACACCAGCCTACCACCTTCACACCAGACCAATCGGCCAAGACCGACCAAGATTGGTCATCTTGGAACGTGCGCCCGAAGTGGGCATGACGCGCGGCTCTTGCGGCACTGGTTTTTCTGTCACAAATTGATCACGACCACTCAACTTCACCGGACGAATTGAGTGGCCCGGATCATACTTTCGTGAGGTAATGGGTATAGGCGCCTACACCGTCATGTTGTCTACACACATGAACGGTCGGCCTTGTCAAAATTATATCCCATGCTTGGTTTCGACCAAGCTGAAGAGTGATGCTTGCGCACCTCTTCAAAAACCTTAATTCATTAACGGTCGCAGATGAGTGTCTCAAAGAACATCTCGTCCGTTCAACTTCACCAGCTTGGTTATACAACCCACGGTCGGGAGTTAATTGGTCAAGTGAGGCGTCATGGTAATCACCACCCATCACTCTACCACACCGGGATGCAGTACCTGCATAAAATACACATGATACTTCACAAGTATCAACTTCCTGAATAATGCAGTTATTCAATTTAGCATTACATGCTACCTTTCGTGGACCTACGATCCACACATTCCGGACATCAATCATGTCACAAACCGGGGGGGATACATATTGGGGTATTGGTCTGGGCGGTTTCGGCGTGCGGCGTGCAACGCGCCATCACAAGAACGTGTTAGGAAGTTATGGACGGTTAGCGGTGACAGGAGAAGTGGGCAAGACTGATCGTGTAACACTGACACACAACTCCACTACTCCATCACTCCACTTCCTCCACTTCCCACGAGAGATGTGAATAAGGCTCAATGACTTGTATAAATAGGTTCTCCTCCCTATTTCCACGAAAAAGAGCAAGTCCGGACAAAAACAAAAACCAAGTGCTAATACAAAATACCGAAATCGATAGCTTGCATCCCGTAGTTTGTTCATCTTTTCATTACAAGTCATAAGCAAGCCAACACCTTCACAATCTCAACACCTTCTTCGCTTCCCTCCCTAAGATCAACTCCATCTCCTTCACTTTGTGACCGAAACAAGTCCGGAACGGCCATTTCTTGGTTTAGGCCGGACTTGCCTGATTGATTTCGAATCTACAAGCACTCATCGTGCAATGCATTTGTTTAGGGGTTTAGATTCATTCCTCATCCACACACCCCAAATTACCAAATCCGGCGAGAATAGTTTTCACCCATAAACACTGGGTAAAGGGATGTGGAAGGTGTCGTAATATCACTGCCGAGTGATCGAATTGAACGCTCCCATCCTCTCGTGTTCACGTATTCCTTGATTGATCTCTCCTTCCTCAAGCATTTCTTCGCTTGGTTGTGGTCGTGTCGATGCGGATTAGACAGTCTTCTGGGCTTCAACAAGAGTCTTGAGATATAAATATTCTAGTAGGGCTCCGTAGGCTGTAGGCTCCCTTTTTTTATCTGGCAGACGTTGTAGTACTCCGGACAAGTCTTTTCCTCTGTGGAGCCTCGAGTCTTCATTGCTGGCTGGACCATGTTGTTCATCCTTCCTGAGTCTCCTGCGATTACGCGCTCTTTTTGCTTCTCCACCGGTAAAAGTGTGACCCCTGGTTAAGGATCCAACGTTTCTCGCAATGTCTGAGTAGATGTCTGTCGACCCTCCTTGTAATTGTGCTGTAATATCATTCAAAAGGCGGAATGTTTCGCTCTGTCTTCTAGCGATACCATCTTGATTTGCCAAGACATCTTCCAGCATTCTAGCTATACTTCCCATAGTATCTGAACCACCTGTGGTTTCCTGGTGAGGATACATCGCGAGATGAAAACCGAAAAATTGAGAATTCAATTTTTTGCAACCGAGATCAACCTCCCACTGTGGTCGCCAATTGTTTATGGGTGAAAACTATTTCTGCCGGTTTTGGTAATTTGGGGTGTGTGGATGAGAAATGAGTCTAAACCTTAAACAAATGCACTGCGCGGTGAGTGCTTGTAAATTCGAGAGATCAATCTATGCAAGTCCGGCCTAAACCAAGAAATGGCCGTTCCGGCACATGTTTCGGTCGCAAAGTGAAGGAGATAGGGTTGATCTTAGGGAGGAAAGCGAAGAAGGTGTTGAGAATGTAAAGGTGTTGGCTATGAATGACTTGTATCAGAAAGCTGAACTGGCTTGCAGGGTGTAGGCTATCAGTTTCGGTGTTTGAATACGATTGTATCAACACTTGCCTCTGTTGTCTGGACTTGTTTTCTTGTTTTCTCTTCTGTTTGGAAAATAGGGAGGAGAACCTATTTATACAAGTCTTTTAGCCTAACCTTCATATCTCGTGGAAGTGCAGAAAGTGGAGTGATGGAGTAGTGGAGTCGTGTGTTAGTGTCACACGACCAGTCTTGCCCACTTCTCCCATCATCACTAACCGTCCATGACTTCGACACGTTCTTGTGATGGCGCATTGCGCCGTACGTTGTAAACCGAGACCAATACCCTAGTATGTATCCCCCGATTTGTGACATGATTGATGTCTCGAGTGTGTGGATCGTGGAACCCACGAGAAAGTAGCATGTAATGCTAAATTGAATAACCGGCCGTTATTCGGGAGGTCGATACTTGTGAAGTATCGTGTGTATTTTATGTGTCTTGCATCATGGTGTGGTAAAGTGACGGGTGGTGATCACCAAGACGCCTTCATCGACCAATTAACTCGACCAGGGTTGTATAACCAAGCCGGTGAAGTTTGATGGATGAGATGATCTTTGAGACACTCATCTCGCGACCGTTGATGAAATTAGGGTTTTAGAGGAGGTGCGCAAGCATCCTCTTCACACGGTCGAATCCAAGCTTGGGATACGATTTTGGACAGGCTGAACGTACATGCGTGTAGACGGCATGACGGTGTAGGCGCCTATATCCTATTACCTCACGAAAGTATGATCTGGGGCCACTTAATTCGTCCGGTGAAGTTGAGTGGTCGATATCAATTTGTGACGAAAAACTAGTGCCGCAAGAGCCGCACATCATGCCATCTTCGAGCGCGCGTTCCAAGACAACCAATTCTTGGTCGGTCTTGGCCGATCGGTCTCGGGGAGTGTAGGTGGTAGGCCGGGTGTTCACGCCTATACCCGACTGTCCCATGAAAACGTGATCTAAGCCACTCAAATCGTCGGTGAAGTTGAGTGGTCGAGATCGATTTGCGATTTGGGAAGTGTGACCACGCTAGTTTGGACGCGTTTTGGGATAGCCAGGCATGATATGCTTTGGCCGATCAGGTGAGAGGATAGACGGTCCCACGGTGATCATGATGGTATGGCCGGACCTGCTTAATCTAATCTCGAACCTTTCATTCGTCTTAGGAGAAAATGGACGCTCGTGATGTTTAAAACCCTAATTTTGAGTTTCACGGCCGTGTGTCATGCTCGCTCGGGCGCACGAGTGGGATGACCAACCATGGTTGGTCCTGACCGATTGGTCAGGTATGTAGGCGGGCCCTCGGTGATTGTGTTGACATGCTCTGGGCCCTTTGAATCTACATCTACACCCTCCATCTATACCTGCGAAGATGGATGGTTGAGACTGTTTTGCGACACATGTAATATGCCGCAAACCCTAATTTAGGGTTTTCCGTCCATACCGCTCCTGGTTTGGACGTTTTGGCAAGCTATGCCAATCTTTTGGGGAGGCCGACCATGCGGGTCCGTATTGGTTCGGCAGTTGAATATTCCATACCGCTGGGGGTTATGGAATTGATCTGGGCCATCCAATCATGCTGGTGAGGTTGGATGAACAAGATCATATCCAGACTGATACGGACAGTCCGGATGCTCAATCGGGCTAGTATAACACACCGAGAGTTGCAGCCTGTACGGGTACTTCGTACATGCTTTCATTATAATGCTTGGAGGTTCGTGTTGCTCTGCTGAGAGCAACACTCAGTCGTCATGCCGCACTGATAATGAGTACAGGAAATACAAGGCTGCTCACGCATTAATTAATAATGCTATAAATTCACGGTGGTATATGGGATTGTTGCTACATGCTCCAAACTGGATGAATTTCGTGTATTTAATTCTGAGAAAGGGATTGTTGCCACATGCTCCATTCTATGTGAATTAGTAAAGTGAAGAAGTATTCAACACTTATTAATGGCTTTATCTTTTACAAGATGTTAGCGCATAATTTTCTGGTTTTTACAATTTTAACCTTAAATGAAAATCCACCATCAACAATAGACTTTCCAAGTGATAGATTAGTTTAAGTCTCCACATACCTTTTGTCGATAAAGTTCCACAAGCTCCCCTTAGTAGTTCTTCGTCTTCAAATGATGAACGTCGTGAAGTCTAAGCTCAACGACACAATCTATGTCCTAGTCCGAGACATCTATAAATAGAAATCAAGACTTATAGTTTTGATCACTAACATTGACAAACATGCTTGAGATAGCAACGCATGCGAGTTCGACCGAAGTGCTCTAACAATCTCCCACTTTGTCAATTTAAGTGACAAAATTATCAATAAATATGGATTACAAAATAAATAAAAAATTTGTAGCTTCTCATCCCAATGCTTGATCTCCTTGGCATCTTCAACACGGCTCAAAAACTTCGTCACTTCCAAGTACTCCATGATTCTAAACGTGTTCAACTCAGCATCATAGTTGTTGAAGATCCGTAACGATAACAATGAGAAAACAAATGCTCTCAATCATTGTTATACAGTGTCATAGTATTGTTACACAACATCAAAGTTCAATTGTATCACAACTTTGACAACAATACTATGGTGATATGTATCACTCCCCTTAGTCAATACTTCATCTCAACATGAAAACCACTCCCCCTTACATAATGATTAGTAAACCATATGTATTTATAGTATGAAACTACACATTAATTCTCCCCCTTTTGTCAATATAAATTGGCAAAGGTACGAAAACTAGTGGGATCCTCATGAAATTTCATAGAGATACTTCATGACCAAAAGAGAATAACATACCAACTTATTTAGATGCAATCATAAAGCCGAAGCTAAATGCATTCATCAAGGAGTTTATAAAGATACAAGATAACCCCTATAATATTCCACAGCCGCACTCCCCACAAAGATTTGGCAATTAAGCACAAGTTCAATTAAGAACTCTCCCCCATAATATGTCATTCCCGAAAGATCACAACAAAGGCGACCTTGCTTTTACAAGAAAAGAAGGATTTCTTTGGATATAACCAAATCACATGAAAACATGGATTTGAATCCAAAAATCTCAATTGAATCAACCACCAAAATGATCAACTCAATTGGTCATGCTCGACATAAGAGAACTTACGGAGCAACACAAGACATTTGCACAAAAATGTGGATTGGAGATCGCCAATTTCTGAGAATACACAAGGATTCATTCTATTTTCCATCACTATTTGCACAATGACATATAATAGACATAATCCTTGTAAAGAAAAGTTCATCCTTTCTTTCATCAAAAAATGACATAAAAGGCATTAACTTTTGTTAGTCAAAAGTTCATTCTATCTTTTATCAATACTTTCATACCGACATAATAGAGATAACTTTTGAACAAGTATGGGACAGTTACAGGTTCACAGACGTAAACAACATATCCCATAACAATTTGAAATATATAAAATCATAAAGATTAAAATTGCAAAAATCATCTTCCAAAAAACTTATAATTCAAACAAATAAATCTAAAAATATGAATATGAAAACGTTGGACATAGCTATGTGTACTCACAATAATGGCTATTCCAAACCCTAGTTATTCTTCTAAAAAACACAATAAATAAATTCTCATAAGAAGATTTACTAGACAAAATAAATAACAACTCTAAAACCAAAGAGCAATCACAAGTGATAATAAGAGTTCCGGTATGGAAACTTCACTGGTTCCAAGTCCTTCAAGCTTGTGACAGACAGAATTGACAGCATCTTCCGACACGACATTGAGACGATCCTTAAGTCGTGTCTTTGATGAGTGCCAAATATTGCATATTTCTACATCTATTTATTGGCATTTTACTCATCTTTTGTGCTCGAAATCGAGATATTATCCCCGATTCGTATTTTCTTTGTTTTCAAGAATAAATATTTGTACTAATTAATTTTGTGTTTTTAGGTATTAAATAAAGTTCGGAGAAACCGAGGAGCCAAAAGAGCGAGAGGGTGGAGACAAGCATCTATGGAGCAAAGCCAAAGCCGCGCGCGCATCGGTTGAAACCCAACAAGGAGCAACCCATTTACAAGACATGGGCTTGAGCAGTCCAAGACCCGACCCGGATCCGAGCCCGCATCACTCTGAGCCGTTGAGATTTGATCCGGTTTCATCCTACGGCCGCATCGGCCTTCACATCGATCTCCCCTAGATCCTACGGTCGCTCCAACCTTCCCATCGACTTCTCGCTGCACCTGCTTCACACCACAACCACCAACACCCTTACCCATCGACCAAAACCCTATTCTCATTTTCACTTTCTCTTTCTTCCTCCTCCCCCCGACCATGGAAGAGCAGCCATCATCTTCTCCTTCCTCAGCCCACCGGCGACACAACAAATAAGCCATGCCAACAGCTGCCGTCTCCGCCTCCTATTGCTCTCTAGCTCTTTCTTAGCTTCTTCCCTAGGAGCTAAGTGAGAGATAGAAAGAAATAGGTTAGGGTTAGGTTAGCACTGAGTGAGGGGAAAATCGAGTAATGAAGCCGAGGCCGAATTCACAGAAGAGACCACTGATTCAGAGAGTATGGGTGAGAGGGTATTTCTTAATTTCTGTTTTTGAAGTAAATTAGGGTTTTTAGTTCTTTGCATGTATAAATAGGTTTGATGTGTGTGTGAAAAACCTTATGCCTGGGCTAGCCAGTGCACCAACTTAGCTTTATTTGTTTGAATTACCTCTTTGAATGTTCTAATTTAATTATCCAGGGTGTTAATGAAACCCCTGAATTTCATGTCAAGCATATCTATTTTTGGTTGTGTTTTTCTTTGAGTATAATATGATTAGGATTACTAATTAGTTGATGAAGCTTATGAGCCTGTGATGAGCTGTACTGTAAGAAGACAGCTCATACTAGGGGTTAGTTGGCAAAAATTGGTTAATGAACATCCAGTGTAGACCTTCATAAGAAGGTACAAGAACATAGCTTAAGATATATGGCATGGGCATGAGATTAGAGGTGGATTGATCACCCTGGTATTTTTCTAAAGTGTTACAATTTAGTTACTGCCTTAGTTCACAGTCACAAACAATTCCTAGTCGTATCGACAACACCAAAACATTTGTGTTACACTTGCTAGAATTCAGTAGAGTAAAGCCCTAGATCAACATAAGCATCCCATTTCCCTGTGGATCGACCCGTATTTGCCCAGTTCTGCATTGTAGACACCGTGCACTTGCGGTTTAACATGTAGGCATCAAAATAAACCACTTCCCAAGCCTACCAAGTTTTGGCGCGGCATTGCTTGGGGACTTGTTGTGTGTCTTTGTGTTGATTATTGTCTTTCTTCACCGGATTTTCACCCCGTATATATGTTTGCATTGTTGTTTTAGCCCTTAATTAGTGTAACTTAGCTTATTATATCATTGCATTTAGTTGTTAGTTTTCTTTTCTCGCATTGCAACTTCTATTGCATATTGTTACCGTATCATTGCATTTCGGTTAATCTCTATTTTCGCATCTTTGCCTTGCATTCTCTTAGTGCATTACTACATTGTTAGATTTGTTAGTTCTCCTTTTGTTCTTTAACTCATCCGTAGCTAGAGCTTAGTAAATTTCACTTTTAATTCTCGACCGCATATTAGTTAGTGTAATTTCTAGCAGACTCATTTGCATCTTAGCTTTTTGATCGAGCTATAAGCATCATTGCCCTGTAGCTTAGTGTCACTTGTAACTCTTGTTTTTTTTTGTCAGTCCAAATAAGCATAACAACTATTGCTTTTCCCTGTGTCAGTCCAAAATACTCTCAGTTGCTTATGCCAGTGTTAATGTTCATTCCCTTTGCTATAACTCCGCACTTTATGAGAACCGAACTTCCCATCTCGAGCAACGGGTATCCATATCCTCTCGCCGAGCAAGCCCAAGGAGGAGAAGAAAAAGGCGCAGAACTCTAGTTTTGTAAAACCCTGAGCAACCCCGCGACTTATAATGTGAGTGGTTCCTTGACCTCCGAATTACGCACATGCTAGCCGAGAATATTATGACATTGCGCTAAATCGTATTGCATGAATCTGTCATCACAATGAGCATGTATACCCCGATTGCATGATAAAACCTGCCAGGAATTACTCACACCCGAAATTTTGTGCTTGTATGTTCGTGACCTTAGCTTCCATCTCCCCGAGCTCGGCTCCAGCCCCGTAGTTGTTGAGCTTGAGGATGCTCTGTGAACACTAAGGTTAGCCAAACCCGTGATAACTTGTGTTGAATGCTAACCCTTGAAGAGTGGAGTCAATCGAACTAATTGCTTCTCCACTTTAAACCCTAGGCTTCAACAAACCCCGAGCTTACATGTTGATATCAACTACCCCAGGTTGATTCCGATAACCCCTTGCATGCTCTACCCGGCCAAAGCCCCGTGCACATCACCCCGAATTTTTGCTTTTTCTTGTGCACTGCCATCAGCATCGTGCATTGCTATTCTCGAGCCTTCATTCAGCCCTATGCTCGGCCTCCATCCACCCGCCGTTTGTTGAGCTTGAGTGCAGCTGGTTAACCTAGGTAGTTGTAGCCGCAAACCCAAGGCCTCGTGCTTTAACATGGTTCTTAGGTGTTACGTCCCGTGAACCCTTGGCCTCGACAAGGCTTGTGTTCAACTCCGGCCCCTCGCCGTGAGTTTGAGCTACAACAAGTACAACCATCTTTGCTACAAACCCCGTTGTGACTGACTCCGCCGTCAACTGAGCTTGTTGAGCCAAGTTGTGCATGCTCTATTCTGTTGAGCAACCTGAGACAGCTCATTTCCTCTACCCTGTGCACTCTCAAGTCTCCTGTGTACTTGCATTAGTGTGTCATCTGTTGTGTTTTGCTTAAATCTGTGTTAAAATCCGCATAACAAGAGCTGTCATGTGCATAAGCTGAGTTGTAACTTAGTCTCTCTAGCTTGTTGTCAACTGAACCAGTTGACCTAACAGCTCTGCACACACTGTGTCTGCATGCATAACCCCAACTAGTTGCTATCCTCTGAGATGTGCAATTGCACCTTGGCTAATCAGTGCAACATTTGGCATCCATTTGCGTAAACCCTGAAAACTAGCTTTTGATGCAATTGAGCTTAGCCTCCCTGTCTTGACAAAACCATTGGTTGTTTGAGTGCTATTCTTGCTTGGTGTGCTATGGGTGTTTCTGTTTGAGTCTAAATTAATTGCCTGTGCATAACTGGCCAAGCAAAGTTGTGAAATCTCCAACAGCAAGCAACTCTTTGTGCTTAGGCCCAAGAATTGGTGTGTAAATTTTTGACATTTTGTGCCTAGTTCTGTGAGAAAGTGTGTCACCTTGTGTGCTTTCCCATGTGTGTTCATCTGCCAACCTAAGCTGAGCTGCTGGGCTACATACCCATAACAACCAAAGCCCACATAAACCAAAATTGAAACCCACATAACTGGGCCGTACAACAACTGGGCTTTGCACCCCTTGGGCTTAGCTCCCCTATTTTGAGACATCATTTGTTATACATGCTTGATGTGTGCTAGGCTATGGTTGTTTCTTTTTGAGTTCACATTGAGTTGCTAGATCATGTCGGGATTTTGGTCCGAGAATCGGGGATAAGAACAAATCCATTAGAGAGCTTGCTTACGAGCATGCTTCACAATATGAACCCCCCACAGACCATAGTAATTTTAGGGACCATAGTAATTTTAGGGAATACTATGAACCTTCTCGGGCCCCGACCTTGAATATTCATACCCTAATCATTATGAGCACATGTATCATCAACCACAGGTGGGGAGATGAACAATTTTATACTCCCCCAACTCCTTGTATGCAGTCACTAATGGATAAGCTCATAGAGCAAAACAATGATATACTTGGATGGAAAATGCATGATCATCCCTTCTCTAGTGAACCATGTGCACAAACATATAATGATCACTCATATGAAACATGCATACCCACTATTGAAGACTCTCCTTCACTGAACTGACTTTACTTGTTCTTAAGGATGAACCCGAGTCATTTACAAAATGTAGAAAGGGAGTATGCCCATAGTCAACCCACTAATGTTGAATATGAACCTCACCTGGAGGAAAATGAGTTGACTAAAAACTTCAATGCTGTTAATAGAGATGAGTATGCATATTACTCAGAGGATGAATATGATATGTATAAAGAGCATGTGTATGATGAAAATATAGTGGAACCTTTGGGTTCAGAGACGTTAAGCGTCTCTTCTGTGAACCCTATGAATTATACTTCTTCTAACATTCATACATACGATGTTGACTCTGAGTTTGGGTTTGTGCAATTCTTCAGTGAAAGTGAGCATGCTACACAACTTGTTTGTGACTTAAGAAAGGATGAATCTTCTCGTTGACACTAATGTTCTTATGGATCATGATAGCATTTTTGTGTCCGATTCCCCGCCCATGTCACAATATGTAGCTTCTTCTCGATTTGCCTATGCATGAGAGTGAAATTGCAGGTAATGATGATTATGACATGGAGATTGATGAATTGTTCTATGCAGGTGAACATGATTTACCTCTTTCTTCTGACCTTAGGAAAGTGTGTGATGGTGCAAATGATCTTATACATGAAAACAACTTAGATGTACCTAATCTCTCTCCTAAGGCACATATTGAAACTCCTCCACCAAACCTAGGTGTAGTTTGTAACAAAATTGCAAAACCAACTTTTCTGAAAATGCCTAATTTAGGCCTAGAGCTTTGTGCTTCCCAAGTCCTCTTGGACTATTTTGCATCAAAGTATAACACCATTAAGGAGCCACAGTTGGAATGTGTATATCTTCGCTGTTCTTAGCAAAACTCATTTTGAGTTAGACCTTTTGCATGATGTACCTTTAAAATTGCAAGATTTTGTGCTCAAGAACACATCTGTTGACAAGTTTAGGTTGGGGGAAAATCATTCCCATATGCAGCCTTACTTGCGCTCTCATGTTATATTTGTGTAAGACTGTTGATGTTTCTGCATACCGTCTTTTGGGTTGATCCTCAACTCTTTAGATTGTTGGTATATGGTGAATTTTCATTGTATATAATCCAGTAGGACTTGTTAAATTTTTCTTTCTTGAATCGGTTGAGTCTTCTTGTGCATATATTGTGTTAATCCGATATGATCTCCACTGAGAATGTTGGATTCTAGCCTTGACTAATGAAGCTCTAACCTTGCTCCCGCCGACATCCGGTAATCTCTTCCCTTTTCTCTTATCAGCATAGTTCTCATGGTATGTGATTGTTTATTATCTGTTGAAACATTGAGGACAATGTTTGATTTAGGTTTGGGGGTACATTTGCATATAGAGTTTTTAGTCTTTTATTTCAAAAAAAAAAAAAAGAACTCTTTGTAAATAAAAACCTCCAACTTTTAGAGATTTTAGAGTCACTAGCATGCTTCTAGCTATGTTTACATAGAGAGTCTGACCGAAATAACAGAACTTGGAAGTATTAGAGAACACAATCGGGTTTCTTAGTTGATTAGAGCGTTAAAGTTGGAGTTAACCATCTTGGGAGGGCGAATTAGGTGCTGTTTAGATATTCGGTAGTAGAATTGTGATCACCCATAGTGGAGACTACCCATTTTACATCAAGTGAGGCACCAACCTTCAATTTTTGCAACTTTCTAGAAAAGCTGTTAGGGTGTGTGTCACCGTACGTCAATTCCGGGTAGGAATGGTGAGCTACCCAACTTCGCACCACTTCAAAGACTATTTTTGATCTCTTGAGTGCTAATTCCGTCAATCATGAGGGTGACGTTTAAAGATGAAAACTCCTTCTAAATACCGATTTGCAGTTAGCATCACTCTCTCTCTCAATCAACAGACCCATAGAAACACACCATCGTCAGCAAGCGGAGCAACATCAGAATATTTGAAGGAAAAGTTGAGATAGTCCAAGGTTACATGCAACAAAGAAAAAGAAGATGAGAATTAATGAAGTTTGTGAAAAAATGAGTTTTATTGTTTTATTTCAATTGTAAAAAAAAAAAAAAAAAAAAAAAAAAAAAAAAAATTTAATGTTTTTGTAAAGTTCAGAAGTTCATCATCAGCTATTGAAGACCGAAGAGTGAAGACGTTTCTATGAATGCTGAGAGAGTAATATTAATTGCCGATCGGGTGAGAAGGTAAGTGAGTACTCCCATCCTTGCTAATGGTTGATTTCCTTTCTTAGAGATCATCGTAAAAGATTCTTTTTGTCCACACTTCGTGGAGTCTCCAGAAATTATTTCGGAAGGTTATCCTTCTTACCTACAACGTGTGCAGGATTTCTCTCTTTATTCCTGCTTGCACACATGAGAGACTAAAAAAGCGATCTTTTTGAGTGCAATTTTCATAAAACCCTAATGGTGAGGCAGAAGTCGAGGCTTATGATCACAATCGAATCCGAATTCTTTTATATGGTATGGTTACTTCTCGCTCAGCACTTAAGGATGAGAATGCGTTCTTTGGTAGTTCTAACTTCTTGTTACTAGCATGCGAAACTCTATATACTCATAGCTCCTTGGATGCTTGAGACTCTTTTACACTACGAAGTTGGAGAAAGTTTTGTGGGTACACCTCTCGGTAAACCCTCACGAGACTACAACTCGTCCACTAGGGACACCTAGGGGTTTAAAGGCTTAGTGCATACGATAAATGCATTCGAGAGACCTGCGACAGGGGTATAGTTAGAATTTCTTAATTTCTGTTTCACTTGAGGACAAGTAAAATTCAGGTTTGGGGGTATTTGATGAGTGCCAAATATTGCATATTTCTACATCTATTTATTGGCATTTTACTCATCTTTTGTGCTCGTAAATCGATATTATCCCCATTCTCGTATTTTCTTTGTTTTCAAGAATAAATATTTGTAACTAATTAATTTTGTGTTTTTAGGTATTAAATAAAGTTCGGAGAAACTGAGGAGCCAAAAGAGCAGAGAATTGGAGACAAGCATCTATGGAACAGAAAGCCAAAGCCCACGCGCGCATCAGTTGAAACCCAACAAGGAGCAACCCATTTACAAGACATGGGCTTGAGCGGTCAAGACCCGACCGGATCCAAGCCCGCATCACTCTGAGCCGTTGAGATTTGATCCGGTTTCATCCTACGGCCGCATCGGCCTTCGCATCGATCTCCCCTAGATCCTACGGTCGCTCCAACCTTCCCATCGACTTCTCGCTGCACCTGCTTCACACCACAACCACCAACACCCTTACCCATCGACCAAAACCCTATTCTCATTTTCACTTTCTCTTTCTTCCTCCTCCCCCCGACCATGGCAGAGCAGCCATCATCTTCTCCTTCCTCAACCACCAGCAGCGACAACAACAGCCGCAACAGCGCCGTCTCCGCCTCCTATTGCTCTCTAGCTCTTTCTTAGCTTCTTCCCTAGGAGCTAAGTGAGAGATAGAAAGAAATAGGTTAGGGTTAGGTTAGCACAGTGAGGGGAAAATCAGAGTAATGAAGCCAGAGCCGAATTCACAGAAGAGACCACTGATTCAAAGAGTATGGGTGAGAGGGTATTTCTTAATTTCTGTTTTTGAAGTAAATTAGGGTTTTTAGTTCTTTGCATGTATAAATAGGTTTGATGTGTGTGTGAAAAACCTTATGCCTGGGCTAGCCAGTGCACCAACTTAGCTTTATTTGTTTGAATTACCTCTTTGAATGTTCTAATTTAATTATCCGGGTGTTAATGAAACCCCGAATTTCATGTCAAGCATATCTATTTTTGGTTGTGTTTTCTTTGAGTTATAATATGATTAGGATTACTAATTAGTTGATGAAGCTTATGAGCCTGTGATGGTATCTTTGTAAGAAGATGACTCATACTAGGGGTTAGTTGGCAAAAATTGGTTAATGAACATCCAGTGTAGACCTTCATAAGAAGGTACAAGAACATAGCTTAAGATATATGGCCGGGCATGAGATTAGAGGTGGATTGATCACCCTGGTATTTTTCTAAAGTGTTACAATTTAGTTACTGCCTTAGTTCACAGTCACAAACAATTCCTAGTCGTATCGACAACACCAAAACATTTGTGTTACACTTGCTAGAATTCAGTAGAGTAAAGCCCTAGATCAACATAAGCATCCCATTTTCCTGTGGATCGACCCGTATTTGCCCAGTTCTGCATTGTAGACACCGTGCACTTGCGGTTTAACATGTAGGCATCAAAATAAACCACTTCCCAAGCCTACCAGTCTTCATTAGAGCAAGTTCGGTGTTGACCTTTATCAATTCAGTTCTCAACTCATCTAACTCTTTTAGAGTGTTAACCAGCAACAGTTTTGCATCGTTAAATTTTCCGATAAAGTTTTGAACAACTTCATTAGAAATCTCTTCATCATCCTCAATATCAGACAAGTTATTAGGAGATTGAGAAGACGTGTCATCAACTTCCACAAGAGTCCCTTTTTCCTTCTCCTCGAGTGTGAAACCAAAACCCTTATCAAGAAAACCTCTTGGAAAATAACAAGTTCCTGAAGGTGATGCCATTCTTGACAAAAAAAAGTAGCCTGGAGTATGCGTACTTTTCAACAGGTGAGTTTGGTATTTAAATGGTTTCACAGAAACCCTAAGATTAGGGTTTCCAAGGTCGGTTCGCGAGATGAAACAAGGATACCCGTACCAACACGAGCTTGGCCCGTTATTCATAAACAACTCAAAAGGAGAAGTACTCAAAAAATAAGAGAACAACTCAAAAGGAGAACTATACATACAATAATGTCTGCCTATGTGAGAAGAACTCACAAATCTTAGCTCAATAAAAATTGTATTCATACAGGAGAATGTTGATGTTGGTTTTTAGTTCAGGGCTAAAATTGTAAAACCCTGTATTTAATGCGCCATCATTCTGCAAAGAAGATTGAGCCATTTAAAAGTGATGAGTGCCCAATCCTCTTTACTTATATATGTATTGAGCAATTCAGTATATTTATGTGAAATTTATCCAGAATGGTGCGTGTAGCAACAACCCCAAATATTCTGTAAATTTCTGAGTATTTATTCTATGCCATGTTCCCCAGTTCAACTCTTAATATGAATCTCCCGAAGTGTCAGGATTAAGATGCGTGTGGAAGTACTCAATCAGAGGCACGCAAAGTTATGCCGCACTTTGATATTAAATTAGTGATTTTTTGTATCAGTATGCAAAATTCACCCAAAATTGATTGATTTTGCGGCAACCCACAAAATTCAGTTCTTTAATCTAATTTTATCAATTTGCAAAGAATGACGACTAATGCTCGCTCCCAGCCGAGTAGCATGAATCTCCCGAAGTGTCAGGATTAAGATGCGTGTGGAAGTACTCAATCAGAGGCACGCAAAGTTATGCCGCACTTTGATATTAAATTAGTGATTTTTTGTATCAATATGCAAAATTCACCCAAAATTGATTGATTTTGCGGCAACCCACAAAATTCAGTTCTTTAATCTAATTTTATCAATTTGCAAAAATTAGGTTTTTGCGCCCTGCTCAATATCTCGAACCATATTGGTCGAGACCAAACCTAGGTAATCTAGGAAATTAATCCGCCATGGACTAGTAGGAGCAAAGTCCTACCAAAAATCAGAAAGCAAGAAATAAAAGTGGAGCTGCGGCAAATAGGAGCAAAGAATAAGAGGAGGCGTGGCCGCGCCACATGGATGGCCAATTCGCCCTAGCAGGCACCACCTGTAGCAGGATGGCCACGCTCCATGTTTCCCTTGCCGTCCCCCCTTTCCATCGACCAATCAGGTCGCTCTAAATGCGCCACACGCATTTAAAATGAGGCCAGCCCCATGCTGCTTGTCGGGCCCCTTTCCATCGACCAATCAGGTCGCTCTAAATGCGCCACACGCACTTAGAATGAGGTCGGCCCCATGCTTGCCGGCCCCCCTTTCCATCGACCAATCAGGTCCTTCTAAACCCGCCACACGCATTAAATAAAGCCAAACTGCGCCAACACCTAGTGGTCGTCGCGTTCATAGTCGCTCCCACATTATGGCCTTGCCATAATTTCTTTATTCAACGTGGCCACGACAGTATTTGCCCAAATGCCACCATATCGCGGCCACATAGCCACACACACAAATTAGGGCTTTGACATGCCAAACCCTAATTTGGTTAAAACCTCTATGCCGCCCCATGCCAAATAATGCCACCTAAGGCACTAAGTTTGATACGACAACTAGAGCCAATATTGTTGGGTCATATTTGGATCTAACACCAACATGCCAAGATATAGTGGCCGCGCCATCACGCCATTATGCCAATGGCAGGCGCTAACGAGATGCGGCCATAATCAACGGCCACTCTCTTCCATAAATTACAATCTCGGTTGTCCAACTTCACCAGCCGAATTGACCGGCCTAGATTAAATCTTAGGCGACCAACCAAGACTAACTTAATAGCGTCACACACTATTTCTTGCGGCAAGTATCATGACTTAGCTCGCCACACATGATTAACCGCCGCCTAGTTTGCGCGTGATTGGTAAGAATAACTAGGTCTTGCACACAAGACCCACTCAGCAATCTGCTGCATATTTTCCACGAAAATACTCGAGACAACAAACATGTCACAAACTGGGGATGCTCACTGGGGTATTGGTCTGGCGGTTTACAGCATGCGGCGTGCAACACGCCCATTACGAGAAAGTGTCAGGAAAGGGCGGACGGTTAATGAGAAGTAAATGAGTAGTGGGTGTAAGGCTGACCCCGCCTCCCTCGTGATGGAAACATGATGGTCACCACTTTTTACACGACTCCATTTCTCCATTACTTAACTGTCTCCACTTCCTACGAGATCAGGTGTGCTCAATCATGACTTGTATAAATAGGTTTTCGACCTATTTTGACAGGGGGATAGACAAGTGTTATCAACACAAGTATCAAGAAAAACACCAAGAACTGATAGCTTACATTCCGCAAGCCAGTTCCATATTCTGATACAAGTCATAAAACTGCCACACCTTCAAAATTCAATATTTTGATCTCAACACCTTCTTCGCTTCCCTCCCTAAGATCAACCCTTCTCCTTCACTTTGTGACCGAAGCAAGTCTGGAACGGCCATTTCTTGGTTTAGGCCAGAATTGTACAGATTGATCTCTCGAATCTAAAGTACTCCCGTGCGGTGCATTTGTTTAGGGTTTAGATTCGTTTCTCGGCGGCACACCCAAATTTACCATTTCCGGCAGAATCAGTTTTTACCCCAAAACAGAGAACAATTTTTAGAGTAAGAGTAGCAATTTTGACACAACAAAGAGATTTACGATTAAGAAAACACGTTTTTTGTCAAATCCAAATACTCAAGCAGAAAAGTTTGTGAATATCATCCAGTTAAAAATGACAGGAGATAACATAGAAAAAAAAAAAAACATTTTGCCATCAAGTACACCTGAAAAAAATCTCACTCTGTCGGGATTTTTATTGAGAGTGAGGTTTCAACCTTGTGATTAATTAGCACAAGTATGAGCCTTGAGCTCATTAAATGAACGTTGTTTCTGGTTAAACCTCTTTTTCCTGATCTTTGGAGGAAAACCATTATGAAGTGAAAAGTTATCATAAAATTTACTATCATCAAAATATGACGCTTCGTGTTGATTCTTACCTGAAGAATTTTGGTCAGAGAGAATTGACAACCTGTTGATAATTTCTTTATATCCTTCTATTGTCCTTTTTAGGTTGATTTTCATCTCTCCATTGTATCCTTCTTCTGGTACTTTTTCCACATCATCAACAACATAATCTCCCTTCTTTATTGAAGAATATCCATGAGATTTTCTTCGACGAAATGGTTTAGGAAGACTTTTACGTATTTGGACATTTGAGGAACACATTGAACTGACTTTCCTGGTGGGGTACACAGGATGAGTACTAAAACCAATTGGTTTAGACATACGAATGTCGGTTACACCTTCGAGAATTAAATCTAAGGTGTGTTGAAGACGAATGATAGAATTGTCATTCAACCTATGATTCCTCTTTTGTTCACCAAGTCCTTTTGAATTACAAAAGAGACACACTTTTTTATCACCTGAATGATTAGGCAGAACAGTCTTAAAACCATTGTTGGGAGGATTCTTCCTTCCATGTGATGTGGACATTCCTTAATTAGAGGAAGACACATGCACATCTTTTTCAACAGGAAGGGATTTCGACTCTGCTTGTGAATCAGAAATTTTTCCAGTTAAAATGAAGCTTGATTGGTATAGTGGACTCTTTGGAACATTCTTGAATAGAGAGTTTACTCAAAAGAAGTTCAGTTTCCAAAGTATCCTTTTTGAGTTTTCTCTCATGCAAGGTCTGTGAAGGACAAGGAGAGACATTTTCCTCACTAAGGACTTTTATAAGAGAGTCACGTTTATTTACCATACCATCAAGGACATTGACTTTGTGCTTCAACCGTTTGACACTATCAGCCTGGATTCTAAAAAGTTTTAGAATCACTGCACTCTCTATGGCTGCATTCCTTTCAACTTCAGAGTCAGACTCGTCAGTAAGGTTGTCAGGGTAACACTTGTCAATGTACGTCTGTTTCTTTGGAACACTAAGTTCATCTATATTTGAGATTGACAAATATTTCTCTTTAATAGACTTTAGAGAAACATAACATTTATTTCTGGCGATGCGTTTATCAGAGACAATATCGTCCATCCTCAGATCGCTACAAACACAGACTTATGAGGTCTTTAATGTGTTTGCACTGCTCTCGATACCAATTGAAAATGCGGGGGTCTAACAACTACACACAACAATTCGTTTGGCAATCTGAGAGGACTTACTCCAATACACTTTCTAGAGAATCAACTAGACAGTCAGACTCAATCTAGAGTAAAGTATATCAAAGAGTTTAATATCTCTAACTCTTAATTCAATCCGCAATCAGCAAATAGAAATATGCGAGCCTGATTGAATATAATAAGAATAACTTGAACGGTACTAAAGACCAATGTTGAAGTGTCAATCAATGTAAATCAACAACCAAAGGTTGGATATTCTAATTGATTGAACTTAACGCACAACTTGTGATATTTCAATTATATACAAAATATAATGCGTAAAAGAAATAACACAGACACCAGAATTTTGTTAACGAGGAAACCGCAAATGTAGAAAAACCTCGTGACCTAGTCCAGATTGAACACCACACTGTATTAAGCCGATACAGACTCTAGCCTACTACCAATTAACTTCGGACTGGACTGTAGTTGAACCCTAATCTATCTTACATTGATTCAAGGTATACTTTCGTTCCTTACGTCTCTGATCCCAGCAGGATATTACGCACTTGATTCCCTTAGTTGATCTCACCCACAACCAAGAGTTGCTACGACCCAAAGTCGAAGACTTGATAAAAAATCCGTCTCACACAGAAAAGTCTATAGATTGAATAAATATGTGTCCCACAGAAATACCCAAGAGTTTTTGTTCCGTCTTTTGATAAATCAAGGTGAACAAGAACCAATTGATAAACCGGACTTATATTCCCGAAGAACAGCCTAGTATTATCAATCACCTCACAATAATCTTAATCGACTAGCGAAACAAGATATTGTGGAATCACAAACGATGAGACGAAGATGTTTGTGATTACGTTTATCTTGCCTATCGGAGAAATTAATCTCGAGTCAATTATTTCAATTAAACTCAATACGATAGAATCGGGCAAGATCAGAACACGCAACTACAAAGAAAATAGTTGGGTCTGGCTTCATAATCCCAATGAAGTCTTCGAAGTCGTTAACCTACGGGGTCTCGATAGAAACCTAAGGTTAAAGGAGAATCGACTCTAGTTATGCAACTAGTAACACACATAAGGTGTGGGGATTAGTTTTCCAGTTGATAGAGTTCTCCTTTATATAGTTTTCAAATCAGGGTTTGCAATCCAAGTTACCTTGGTAACAAAGCATTCAACATTCACCGTTAGATGAAAAACCTGATTCAACTAAGCTAATATCTTTCAACCGTTAGACCGAATTTAGCTTGTCACACACAAATGAAATGCACCCTCATTTGGGTTTATGTAACCGTACCCAAACCATGTTGGTTCACAAATAGTTAACCGAGGTTAGCCATATGATTACTCTCATATAAACCTTATTCATCTTAACCATAACTAGTTCAAATGACTCAAATGAAACTAGTTAAAGAGTTGTTCAATTGCTGTATTCTCATAGAATTATACAAGAACATAATTGAAGCAAAATCGGTTTGATTCACTCGAATCAATCATGAACATTATAGCCACTGTTTGTAAAGATTGCATTCCTTATTATATAAATGTTTATGTTCACGTTCATAACCGATTTTAGAACTTTAACCTTCAAGTATGCAAACGAGTACGCATACTTGAAATACCCGGACTGAGATTGGGTTACGCCAGTACGCAAACGGGTACGCGAACTTTAAATCCCAGCAAAAATTCTCGGACATAAACTTGTACGCCAGTACACAAACGGGTATGCATACTTAGGTTCCCGGATTTCTCAAACCATCAGGTACGCAAACGGGTGCGCATACTATGGTTCCCGGACATGGATTACATATGTGCAAGAGTGCACAACATGACATATCAAATAATGGTTAAGTGTTCTAAACTCTTATTTCAATCATTAAAACTTTCTTAGAGGATGACAATAGCCGTTTTCACACACTATTAGCATCAAAGCAATTTTCAAGTTATTGAAATAATCATAACGAAACATTCCAAGACAACACCAAATGATTGTATCACACAAACCATGTAAGATGTTACTCGGCAATTTTCACATGATATAAGATGAACTTGGTCGAAGCGAAAGCTTGCCAAATATGTAAGCGAGATAAACTCAGCTCGAAATCTCAATTAATTTAATGTGTATATAAAAAACTATATCGTAATACGACTTATGTCTCAATATAGGGGATAGAGTAGAAATAGACTTTCCAAGTGATAGATGAGTTTAAGTCTCCACATACCTTTTGTCGATGAAGTTCCACAAGCTCTCCTTATTAGTTCTTCGTCTTCAAATGATGAACGCCGTGAAGTCTAAGCTCAACTACACAGTATATGTCCTAGTTCGAGACATCTATAAATAGGCTAGAAATCAAGACTTATAGTTTTGATCACTAACATTGACAAACATGCTTGAGATAGCAACACATGCGAGTTCGACCAAGCAGTGCTCTAACACATTAGACCGCAAAACCGAACACAATAAGCCTGTAATACATTTCTTGAGTACTATGTCCGTTTAATTTTCTGCTAAAGTTTTGTACATCGTCATCGTTGTTAAGAAAATAGTGTATGTAGTTGTAGTTTTGTAACATTAATATACTCTAGGAAAGCTTATTAATCGTCCTAGAATGGCTGTTTGGATGTCTTCCAAAGAGTACATATTAAAATAGAAAATTGGAAAAATTCCCCAATACGGGGTGCAATGTTGGAGATCTGCCCCTACATTTAAAAAATTGGAAAAATGCCCAATTCCATAAAAAAATCCAGTTAAGACACATGTGTGAGCTCACACATGCGAGAAAAAAAAAGACAAATACATCCTTTAAAATTCAAGGAATTATTAAAAAAAATCAGTAACCTTGCTTAAATTCCGTTAATCATCGGGATAAAGTAAGCATATTCCCCCATTAAAGTAAGGATATTCCCCCATTAGAGCACTAGGTGGATACTGTTATAGAAGGAATTAAAAATAAATGGACAAAATTTGCTAATTGTATTACTTATTTCTTTTGCAAAGAGATGCAACTAAATACAGTCAATCAAGAATTAGACTTGAGTAATCTCGATATCAAAGATAGTCTTTGATATATGTGTAGCCTATGTGACTCTCAAGTTAGTTCAAGGACACATCTGTCTGTGTTATTTCTTTTCCGCATTATATTTTTATATAATTGAAATATCACAGGTTGTGCGTAGTTCAATCAATTGGTAAATCCGACTTTTGGTTGTTGGATATAAATTGGTTGTGCGTAGTTCAATCAATTGGTAAATCCGACCTTTGGTTGTTCTGAAGTTAACTTGTAGTAGGCTAGTGTCTGTACCACCCAAGTTATTTCTCATATTAATCAGGCTCACAAATTTCTATCTGTTTGATTGCAGATTGTATTGAGAAATTGAGATATAACTCTTTGATATCTTTCTTGGTTGAGCTCGCTTTATTAGCTGGTGCTCTCGAATAATATTAGAGTTAGTCCATACATGTTTCCAAAACGAATTATTGGGTGTGGTTGTTATACCCCCGTTTTTTCATTATTATCATCACTTTATGGAACTATTAATATCATTGACAGAGCCAGGATTTTTGGTTGGGTAGAGCACAATGAAAGAAATCCACCACCTTTATAGTCTTGCAACTAGATTTGCATTTGATACTGGTGATTGTAATTTACATTTACAAAGTAAACATATGACTGGAAAAATATAGCAGTCGTAAACAAATAGCAACCACCTATAACTTAAAGAAGTCAAATAACTAATTGAGTTAACGAATGATTAGAACTTTAAATGAATATCCATTAATAATTAAAAATATTATTAATAGAAAAAACACCAAATGAGTACCTATAAGTTAGAAGTATGTACTGGTACTCGTAGTAGCATAAGACTAGGTTTAGATGAATGTCTTTTTTATTCTCCTCCCTTTTAATTTGACGATCGATAATTATTTTTCCTTTCACCCATTAGAAAAACCTAAAACTTCTAATCTGCATTGATTTTTACTGAAAATACCATTAACATCTCCGTCAGTGATTAACACAACCCAGACAAATAGCATGCCAATAAGCATAACATAGAGATTGCAAAATCAAAACAAGGCTCGACATCATCGGAAATCACCATTGGGAAGAAAATACGACTTGAGTGAGTCATAATAAGTTTAAGGGAAAGTTTAGGTTCTTCTATGTTTTAGAAAAGCGCTTTTCTGTTGTGCCGTGTTGTGTTGTGCATTGATGTGATGTATCACAAAAATAAAGTAGTTAGATGTTTGGTAAACTATAATATGTAAAGATGATAAATTTAAGCAAAAATGATCATCTTTCAATTGATGGAACAATATGAATACCATAATCAATCAAACATCAACAAAAGTCTCCCATGAGCTGATTTACTGGAAGAAGCCCGTTACAAAAAAAAAAAAAAGAATCAAGAAACATTTTTCCTTGTAATTTCGATATCATCATGAATTGAGAAAACAAAGCTAGAGTTATTTTGTCACAAGTGCCTAAAACACAAGTGCCTTTGGAGAAAAACACTTTGAAGAAAAAACAAAGCTAAAACACAAGTGCCCGTTACAAATAATTCTAAAAGTTGGCCTAAAACACAAGTGCCTTTGGAGAAAAACACTTTGAATGAAGTTTACCAAACATTTTTTTCTTAAAAAGTTTGTTACAAAAAAATCTACCCCATCAAAATTGATGGGTGGGGTGGATTGTGCTTTTATAGTGGGGGAAAAAATTCCCAAACGGGTCAACAAAAAATGAGCTGTCATATTTTTACTGGGCAGAGGAAGAAGCCCACATAAAAAAAAAAGAATCAAGAAACATTTTCCTTGGAAAATGATAAGATAAGATCAATGGGCCCTTCCTTACATGCAAGTGTAAAGATCATTTTGTCATGAATTGGTCTAAGAAAACAAAAATGATAAGGTAAAAGCATGAAAGAATTGAGGCAAGTAATGGGAACGGAAAGATGGAAAGTGGGTCCGAGGGATTTGAACCTTTTCAAGGAGCCGTGGGATATGAACTAGAGGATATTGCGTCTCATGCATATACTCCTTTTGAAACGAATAAAGAAAAAACGTTAAAAATTGTTTCCTTCAATTTTGAATAGAAACCTTTGGGGAAAACCAAGTTCATTTAACGAAAGGAGTTAATTTTATTTGATTTAACTACTTAAAGAGTTGTCTAGGATCAAAGGAAAATGAGTACCCAGAGATTATATACACATTTTCCATTAAAATAAAATAATAAAAGAGGTAAAAATTTTATACCCGATATGGAAGAGAGGACAATCCTTTGGGAAGTAATGAACTTTTGAAAAGACACGCAGCCTCTCTTGCCTCTACTCCTCGAACCTCTCGCTCAACCGCAAAAGATGATCTTCCAACCTAGGAAAGGAGATAGAAAAGTCACATTACATATACAACAATATAAAGTCAAAGAATGAAACATACAAGTCAAGAAGTCCATAGTTTTGGAAAGAATCACTTTGAAAGAAAAAACAAAGAGAAAAGCTCGCAGAAGAACTGACAACCACCCATGTAAGAACCAGTTACGTGGTACAAATAATTCTAAAGTTAAGGCGGCAGGAAGATCAATCTTTCGCTTCCAGAGGATTTTAAAACACACTCCCTTTACTTTTAGTCTTCGGCAGAAGAATGCCTTTGACACATAAAGATAAGAAAAAGGCAACTTTGAATGAAGTTGTCGAGTAAAATAAAGTCAAAGTTAGATGTTAAAGTCGAAAAACATAAACTGATAATATTTGATAAATTTCAAGCAAAATGATCATCTTTCAATTGATGGAACAATATGAATACCATAATCAATCAAACATCAACAAAAGTCTCCCATGAGCTGATTTACTGGAAGAAGCCCGTTACAAAAAAAAAAAAAGAATCAAGAAACATTTTTCCTTGTAATTTCGATATCATCATGAATTGAGAAAACAAAGCTAGAGTTATTTTGTCACAAGTGCCTAAAACACAAGTGCCTTTGGAGAAAAACACTTTGAAGAAAAAACAAAGCTAAAACACAAGTGCCCGTTACAAATAATTCTAAAAGTTGGCCTAAAACACAAGTGCCTTTGGAGAAAAAACACTTTGAATGAAGTTTACCAAACACTTTTTTTCTTAAAAAGTTTGTTACAAAAAAAAATCTACCCCATCAAAATTGATGGGTGGGGTGGATTGTGCTTTTATAGTGGGGAAAAAAATTCCCAAACGGGGCTTAGAAATAAGACCTCGTATAAAAAGTTATTCACCAATATGAAACTTGCTTCGTATCATAGTTCATAAATACAGATCCACTTTAGACATATTCGTATTCATAATTTCTAAATGAATCAAAATGAACCATCACAATCACATAATTCTTATTGAAACACTTCCATATACTCTCAATGTATCACTTTAGCAATGTTTAGTTGAATAATGAAAGCTACAAACCCTTTACAAGTTACAACTCTGAAACTAACAAAATTCAGTATATATACTTTGAAGTCCAAAACTGTTGTTGTAAGCCAACTTCACCACAACTTGAACGAATTGAACGAGAAGTAAACCAATTAAGAATCTTTTATGCAACAAAATATTCTGTATGAGAAAAAAAAATTACCCCAATTCTTGTTTCATCATCATTACTTTAACCTAAATATGATAGTAACACAACCAACCATATGCTGAAATCAAAAGTTGAACCTAGTATTAATATGCTCTTCAATGCATAAAAAATCACTATACATATCATGAATATTACATACATTTTATACTAAAACAAATTGAAAAACAAGGAAATAGAAAACCATATTACACGCTAGCTTTCATGTCAACTTTTATTTCCTCGCATCACTTGATGATGGATGAAAATAAATTTGTCTATTAAGAAAACATGTGAGGTTGTAAGAAAGTCTTAGTCATGCTCACCATATATGTCTCTCAACTTTTTCATCACGAGTTGGAGAGACATACCATGGCTACATTGGACAACTTACATGACAAGTTAATCTAGTGGACATGTCACGCTAGCTTCCAACCTTAATCTAGTCATTAAAACATGATTAATTATAAGCAAACTATAAACATGCCTTAAACAAAACAAGTACAGTCGAACCTCGATATATGAATGCTCTCGGGACCAAGAAAAAATATTCGTTTAGAAGGGTTATTTATTTATCGATAAATGACGATAAACGAACATTTAGAAAATATTTTCTTAATTAAGAATTAAATTGTATAGGAGAAAATGTACAAGTATACCTAGGAAATTTCGATCAAATTTGTTATCAATAATTCAATTAACATTCATTTTCTTTTGAATTAACTGGTGTCATTTCTAATTTACGTTAGAGAAATGTGATGGACGTCGAACATATTATGAACTATCCTAACGAGAATGATGCAGTTATGGAGTCTTCAATAGACGAAGAAATTATTGAGTCAGTGATGGACGTCGAACATCTTTTGAACTATCCTAACGAGAATGAGGCAGTTATGGAGTCTCCAACAGACGAAGAAATTATTGAGTCAGTAATGAATAATGAGAATGATCCTGAACCAAATGATAGTAGTGTCGTACCAAATGTGCCATCTAAAGATGTTTTTCAAGCGATGGTCACTATAAAAAATTACTTGCTACAACACGAGCAAAATATTCCAGAAATTGTGCAACCATTGCATAAAATAAGGATACGGTGCATTTTGGTTTGGGTGGAAGAAAAAGACAATCAACCATAGATGAATTTTTTTGAGTTCATTTCTACATATATTTTTATGTAAAGTTTTCTGATTGTGTATTTTGGTTTATTTTTATACTAGGGTATTACCCGTGCCGTAACGGCACGGGGTTTGGTATGTTCTTGGTACAACGAAGGTTAGCTTCTTAACGTATTCGACACCAATCTTCTTAATGTATAATTTAGAACGATACATAAATTAATTGGGGGATATGATTTATTATTCCTATCCAATGAACCCTGCTAAGGGGTGATTTTTGGGTGCGAAAATACTTAACCACCCTTTAACTTAATTAAAAACCCATGGCTTCGTTAGGAAGGTAAGTGATACCTAATTTTACTTAAAGTGTTATTGTTTTTTTTTTGAAGGTAAAGCTTTAAAAAAATATAAATAAATAAATTGTAACTGAAATTTTTCAGTTTTCGTTCTACCGACATTGTATTCATGATGAATACCCTGCCCACAACTTCTACCAGCAGTAATTTTAGCATGAATGCCATGCCGATTTTCTTATGCCGGCATAAAAACATATTTGAAAACCATGCCGACACGGGTTTGCCGGCATGCTCGATATGAAAACAACAATGCCGACATCTTAGCGAAAAAACTTAAGTTTTTGCCAACTTGAAATATGTGCCATCATGCTCGATAAAAGAATTTCACATATTTTCTATACATTTTTTTCGAACTGCCGACATATTTTTTTTATATATACAATGCCTGGAACAGTTAAAATTGGAGGGATACGATGCACCAACATAGAAAAAACTATGAATACCATGACTGTTTTAGGTTGTTCCGGCATGGTATTCATAGTTACATCAATGCCGGCAGTGACTTTTTACGGGTGCAGCCATGGTGAATCTAAAATTTTTGAATGGGGAAGATTGAACATAAAATACTTGTTTGTTGCTGACGTGAAGACTTTGAGACATCTCTTTGGTCACTATGGTCAATCATTTCAACCAAAATTTTTAAACCCAACACTCATACTTCTAATCTCTCCAAAATATTAATGATTTATCCAAAATCGTAATGATTTATGTTAACTAAATATGATTAATTAGTGAGGGGTAGGTTAGGTATTATAAAAAAATCCATGGATATGGGATAACCCCACTTTACTATTTGGATCCTTATCCTATCTTATTATCATATCCCCAATTAATTTGACTATCCCCCAATTATGGGTTCGTTCATAATTTATTGTTGATACTATATTTCAACATATGCATCTCAGACGGTTGGCATAAAAAAAAGTATACATGCACATATATATATATATGTCTTAGGCGAATTTAAATTTTGCAACAAATTTATTATGTGTAGAATTTGGATATATATTTTGAGGGAGGATCCATTCACACTCTTATTCACAATATCTCATAAGACTTGTTTCGATATTTTTATAAAATTCGAAGGATAATAAATTTAAAGTTTTGATGCGCTCCTCTTACAAAATGATATCTATCCTACAAAATAGCATAGGTTTTGAGTCATGGACGATGGATAATATTTGGAAATACAAACATTACATCATATATTTGATAGGGTGTAGAATACATCCTATTTACTATCTATTGTTTATGCTTTCTTTGCTATTTTTCTTGTAAATTATGTATTTTACGCTTGTTTTGAGTTATTAGGTACTCTGGAGTCACACGGAGGAAAAGAAGAATAAATGATCCAAATTGAGCAAAAAAGGGCAGGATTGTCATTTCACAGGAAAACACTATCGGGAGACGAGCCACGGTTAAATGGCAACTCTTTCATAGGAGTGCTAAATACAAGGCCGGTGAAGTTAAGGGGTAACTACATGTTAGGGGATGTCATCACCGGGTAGCCCTTATCCATAAAACGTTTGTGTTGTTAACACCCAATCTGGGTGGCTCTATTCGTGGGGCATCAATATCCTAATTATCCTCTACAACCCTAAATCGAAGTTTGCTTCTCAATCATTGTACACTTTGAAATGAGAAGAGAAAAGACTAGCCGCTAAAGATCGAGATTCGAGAGAATTGAGAGACGGAATTGAAGCCGCAATTGAGGGAGGTAAGTTCTCTTTGTGAAATACGAGGATGGATTTGGGTTCGTCTTTCTCAAAGAAGAACAGTTGTTTGATGCAAGATTCGAGATGGAAATCGGGAGTCCTGGTTACGATCAAAGTCATGGTTGATGATGGAAGAGAAGTCTGTTCTTCGTTGATTATGGATTCGATCGGTGAGACTCAGGGTTTAGCTGGATAAATTGATGGAGAAATTAAAAATGGTATTGATGTGATTTTAGGGTTTGTGCAATTGAAGAACTGTTGTTGTTATCCGAGAGAGAAATTGAGAGATTGAAGAGCTCGTTCCTGCTTCTATGGGTATGTGGATTGATGAACAAACAATGAGTATTGATTAGGGTTTGTGACACAACTTGAATTATGAAATGTTGATGCTGTTAGAATTACGAGAAGAGGAATGGGGGATTCAAGGGTTTTGAGCATTGAGAAGCATTTGTTAGTGGTTAGATTGAGAAAGTGTGGTGGTCTCGAGTAAGAATGAGGAGATGGGAATCAAGGAGGAAGTAATCTGTCAGCTTAATTTGATTCAAGAGCAAAAGATGGTACTGAATTTGCAATGGAATTGCAGGTGAAGATCAGTAATGGAATTGCAGGGAAATAATTGGAACCCTGCTGCAGAGTGGGGTGAGAAATTGAAATGGAGAAGAAAGGGTTTCTGGTAATTGCTTTGGATTATGAGAGGAAGATGCAGTATGTGATGATTATGATTGCAAGGAATGGGTTCAGTGAATGATGAGCACTGGTGAGTTGAGGTAGTGAATTGCGCAGCTGCAGTTCAAGTTACAGGGAAGATTGAAGTGGCTAAATGAGAAATGAAATCAGGGTATGAGGTTGGTGGTAGGTTGGATATAAAGAACTGGAATCACTACAACAGATAGAGATGAATAAAAGAAGAATGGGTTTGGTGGTTGTTCTGTAGAATTGTTGCAGTCTGACATGACATATTTAAATGGTGATGATGCAGACAAGATGGGGAGTGGTTTATGGCTTGTTGCTGTTGCACATGAAATGTGAGTTGTGTGAGGCTGCAAAATGGTGTTCATGTGTGTTAATACTAGGCAGAGCAGTAGGAAATTGGTATGAATGTGTTAGATGTATGCTTAGGTGTGTTACAGGTGAAGAGAATGGCCTGAAAAATTGGCCTGGGAAGTCCTGTAAACAATCAGAACTCGGCCGGTTTTCCACTCCCGCGAGTTGACTCAGTACCGGCGATGACCGATCCAGATGATCTCGATGACCGATCCAGCCGATCCAGCACAGCCGAGTAAGACGAGTAAGCTCAGCAGGACTGACTCAGAAGCTAACTCACCATCTGGTTTGACCTGATTGACTAACGGTTGACTGACGGTTGACCCTTTTGACCGTTAGTCATAACGGTGGACTGGCGGAATATTCCGTCGAATATACCATTGACGGAGAAATTTTCAGGTGGCCGGCGGCGACTATTCCGGTTGGATTCCGGCCATAATACCAGTTTTCCGGCGAGCAAAAGTTGCAGAATTTTGTGTGGATTTCTCTCATGGGATGTGAAGACTTGGACTTGGAATTGGATGGAGAATTGGGCTCAAATTTGGAAAGAGAAGATGGAAGAAGAGAAAGACTTGAATTTGGAAATTGAATTACTATGGAATGAGGATTCTATTCCTTGGAAGATTTGGAGAATATTGAAGCCTATAAATAGAGAAGTTTTCTACATCTTTTACACACCTCTCTACACACACAACACTTGTGTTTTTGCTAGCTTTTGAAAATTCTTTTTTTTTAATTATTTGTGTGAACTTGAAAATTCTCCTTTTAATTATTATTTGTGTGAATTTCAAAAACATGAGTAGCTAATTTTCTTATTGATTGAGGATGAATTCCTAGTTCTTAACATGATTTGAGTTTTGTTTCAATTCTATCTTGAAGTTTTTCACATGATTATCGTTTGTTTTTACTAATAGGAATGTTTATTCATTCATGATTGATTGATAGATTGTTTAGAGTGCACGCTAAATTGATTTGTTAGTTTAATCTATATCTAGTATAAGTTAGGGAATAAGTAATCGTTCTCGACACTTTACACAAGTAGAAAACACGAGACCTTGCGGAGGGATTCCGTGGAGCAATTGTGTGTAGAAACAACGCTAGAAAGTGGACCAAGCGAACCGAGTCTAACTACTAGTACTAAACCTAAATTCATAGATCTTAATGCATTCAGGGAATTACATCTTGTAAGCGAACCTCAAGGTGGTTCTTTTGAATAGAATCTGATAACTAAGCGGACTTGTTACTCAGTGAAATAAGGGATTTTGGGGCTAGCTAAGCGGACCTGCTATCCTACGGTTGGTGATAATTTGTGACTAATAACAAGTTGAAAAGAACATAACTTTGAATCATTGTTTTGCAACGAAGAAGGATTCCTTGATCTTGTCTCTCTTATTGCTTTCAACTTTATCTTTTAATTGCTTTGCTTATTTTCTTTTGCTTTTTACACCCCCCTTTCGTGACAATTTTTACAACTAGAATCTCTTGCTCCTCGTGGGAACGAACTTGACTTCCATTATATTATTTTTAATTGAGTGGAAATAAGATATTAATTTGATTGCACCTACGACACGCATCAATATTAGAAGAATAAAAAAACATACAGTGCCATTTCGGTGCCACCATCTACTCCCTCCGTTTTTAAATAATAGGCTGGTTTCATGTGTAATTTGTACATGAAACCAACCTATTATTTAAGAACAGAAGGAGTATTTTTTTTAATAGAAATTCATCGAGTTTTATCAATATAGAAAAATTGGTTATCCTATGAAACAATGTGTGACTGTGAATAAGATAATACACAGATTCTATTTCATATTTAACATATACATTACATATAAAAGTACTAATCGATGCATCAAATTCAAAAAAAAAAAAAGACATAAAGAAAGAGCTGCACTGATTCGATTCGACGGGACACTCCCGAAACAAAGGTTTCAAATAGTTTAGTACCAATTTTGCAATGAAAAGAATGGTTTTATATGCATAACCATACAAAATTGCAGAGCCCTTTATACTTTACTCCTAGTCTCCGAGATGTTGGTGGCATGACCCATATCCATTGTTGTCTTAGCTTTTTTGAAGATTTCGTACTAACTAACACTGATCCACCAAAAGATAAACGCCTCTTTCACAGATGGTGATGGGTCCAGTATTCAACAAATTTAGGGATAAGACGGAAATTGTTTCAATTTGATTACGTTTAACATAATGACAATGCATAATATAACTTGCAGGGTTCTCTCCAAGATCTTCCGATGAAACAAAGCTATTATGTGAGGATTTTCTTGAGCATACATCAGATCCAAATGATATAGTAAGTTAACAAACATGTGATCTAAAGGACCCAAATGTTATTGGAAGCTCAGAAACCATGAAGGCTCACAAACCATGTCAGCTAACATAATCAGATAAGTTACCTATAATCAGCAAGAATCTAATTCGTTCAAAGACCTGTATCCGAAGGATATTATGAAGATTACCTCAACCTGGTCACCTTTTCCATCCGCAATGCTTTGATGATCTGGGAAGTGAGCACCAATTCTAAGGTAATACATAAAACCGAAAATAAAATCAAAATGGAACATATTGGACCACACAACAATCTAGGATATGAAAATATATATGCGCATTATGGATCAAGATTTTAAATTCCACGAAGTTTTACGTTGCTCGCCACTTTGAATAAAATCAAGATTTTAGGGTATGTCACTCCTTCAGTTTCACCCTTTCATATGGCTGATCTACGAACACTAATCCATGATAACTAATCGGAAATAGCCGTCAAAACAGGATAAGTAATCAAATGAGCAAAGAGAATTATTTCGGTTCTTGAAAATTAATGCTGGTGTTGATATATAAAGAACGCAAATTCAGAATACATGTTTTGAACATTAGCAAATTCGGAGTACCTGTTTTGAAACAAAATAATTTCATTGTTAACATAATCAGATAAGTTACCTATAATTGAAACGATCCAAAAGCACCCAGGAAAAATAACAAAAAACAACAAATATACTTAAGAGGAACTGAAATGTAAATGAAAAGGGAAACATCAATACACCAAAGTATAATAACAGCCGAAAAAAGGTTGAAAGAAATGACCTTGCACAGGTAAAGCAAAGACACTTTGGAATCGCACCAAATTTGAGAACCCTAATTTCCCTTCTTAAGATTCAAAATAACAACGATGAATTGAGAATCAATAGCTATAAAAATTTCGAATAAGCCTAGGGCTTAATAGCAAAAAATCAAAACGCAAAATTTGGAGAAAGATATAAGAACCTCAATTTGAGTAGTACTTGGGATGAATCGATCGGTTGGACTGATTTCTCGATACGCATAGGTTTATGAAAATCCATTCCATTGCGTTTTATGAGCTACAATTCGAAACGGATGGGACATTAAGTTCGTCTATTCGTTTTTCTCCTTCCGGATTTTTATTCAAGAATTAACGAAACGGGTGAGAGAGGGGAAAAGCAACCACGTGGCACAATCTCGATAGCATTTTATACAACCAAAATGTATCCTATTTAGATGAATCAGGACCGTCCTTTATGTGTCCCAACTTTGGATCACCGTCCATCTAGGAAAACACCATTGTCTCTTATAATATGGATACGATAGAAAGCTATGGTTGGTGTTATTATCATTGACGTTAAACAAAAAATTATAGAGAAAAGCTAACAACAATTATCTTAATCAACCAAAACAAAAGTGAATCATACCTTAGGAATAGAGTTGTGCAAAGGATGAACCTTTGGGAAGGAAATTGATTATAAAAAGGATTAAATTAAGAGTTAAGTTAATGGGAGGAGTTAATGGGATGAATAAAAGTAATTCCCAAATTAATGTGCAATAAATTTAAATTCATTATATTAGGTAAAATTAATATTATGTGAATTAATCTGGACCCTTCTTTATATGCCTAAAATATAGATTGAAAATCTTAAATATGTAGCTTAATCTGGACCATTCTTTATATGCCAGAAATGTAAATGAATAACTTAAATAGGTGCCTCAATCTGGGTCGTTCTTTATGTGTCCAAACTGTAGATCTCCGTCCAAATAGAAAAACACCATTGTCCCTTATAGTATATCAAAATGGAACATATTGGACCACACAACAATCTAGGATATGAAAATATATCCGCGCATTATGGATCAAGATTTTAAATTCCACGGAGTTTTACTCGTTGCTCGCCACTTTGAATAAAATCAAGATTTTAGGGTATGTCACTCCTTCAGTTTCACCCTTTCATATGGCTGATCTACGAACACTAATCCATGATAACTAATCGGAAATAGCCGTCAAAACAGGATAAGTAATCAAATGAGCAAAGAGAATTATTTCGGTTCTTGAAAATTAATGCTGGTGTTGATATATAAAGAACGCAAATTCAGAATACATGTTTTGAACAGTAGCAAATTCGGAGTACCTGTTTTGAAACAAAATAATTTCATTGTTAACATAATCAGATAAGTTACCTATAATTGAAACGATCCAAAAGCACCCAGGAAAAATAACAAAAAACAACAAATATACTTAAGAGGAACTGAAATGTAAATGAAAAGGGAAACATCAATACACCAAAGGGTAATAATGTAGAAAAAAAGGTTGAAAGAAATGACCTTGCACAGTAAAGCAACACTGGAATCGCACCAAATTTGAGAACCCTAATTTCCCTTCTTAAGATTCAAAATAACAACGATGAATTGAGAATCAATAGCTATAAAAATTCCGAATAAGCCTAGGGCTTAATAGCAAAAAATCAAAACGCAAAATTTGGAGAAAGATATAAGAACCTCAATTTGAGTAGTACCTGGGATGAATCGATCGGTTGGACTGATTTCTCGATACGCATAGGTTTATGAAAATCCATTCCATTGCGTTTTATGAGCTACTAGATCTTAACCCGTGCCGTAACGGCACGGGATGTTTTTTCTCTAATACGATATTGTTCCCATTCCTCTTGCTTCATTTTATTCGTGAGTAATTATTTTGATATTCAAATAGGTTTTGGGAAACAAAATGGGTTACCTGATCTTTTTATTTTTTACTTAAGCATGTTATTCCAATTTATTATATGGACGGAGTAATAATGTTGTGCCAACATGAAAATAAAAAAAAAAATACAGTAAATAAAAATTTTCCCCATTTATTGTTCCATCATACCATAATTTCAAACTTCAAAAAGAATATTTCATCTAATAGTACATATACCTAAACTGCCAATCCAACTCCATAATGTTTATGAATACATTTGTTCCGAAATTACTGATAACTAAGGCTCTAAGGAGTGAAGCAAAAACCCATAATATTTTCCCTACTATAGATAAACACTATTTATTTATTTTTTGCAAATGTGAGAGTTATAAAAATAAAGAACCCTTGGCTATTGGAAGAGAATTTTGAGATATACACATGTGAGTTGAAAAAATAAACTTATAATAGTAAATCAAAACATGTGTAAGATTCTTTCTCAATCATATTGATAACATAAAATTGAAGAAATTCGTGGATAAAAAGATTTCACACCAACTATGCTAAGTAGTGCATGAATGACGTTCTCACATCTAGTGTTACTCAAGTAATTTGGAGTTTTATAGAGCATAGTCATATTGATATTTGTATCTACATAAATTCAACTAACCTTAGAAGAAAAATTATTAGTTTCAAGGTAGAGCCGACACAAACTTCTCGTCGCCTTCAATGTATACAACACACATTGGGTTTAATCGGCCTTGAGATTAAACAAATACCCCAACATTAGTCAAATAATGTCTACAAATACGGGATTGAAACAAAGTGCTAACGGGAAAAATGAGAGACTAACATCAGTTCTACAAAGAAAATACCCTATATGTATCAAAGTTTGTTAACCAAACATGTATTCAAATTAAAAAGTCATCAACTTAACACAAAAATATAAAAGAACCCAAGTTAAATCAATACTTGCATAAACAAAACTTATAAGAGAATTTTGTAATTATTAAATACCTTTAAAATCACTATTAGAGATTTAATTGCATGCCTCGCAACGGTAGGACGAAATCACCAGATTAATCTGTAGAAATTTCACTGGATATGTAGAAATTCAGAGAAGTTACACCTTTGGTGGTGATGCGTTCCATCTAAGTGTTGTTTGATTGATTATTTTTTAGAAGGTTTCGGTTTTCATTGGAGAAACCGAGAGGGAGCGTTTCATTATACAGTAAAAACTCCATACATTAATACACTTGGGACCTAACAAAATTATTAATATATAGAGGTTATTAATATATGGAGGTTATTTTCTATATGATTTTACAAGTTGGGACCAAATATTTTATTAATATATAGAGGTTATCAATATATACAGTATCAATATATGGAGTTTTTACTGTATTCATTATCATTCAGAAATCCAAGACCAACTCGCCCTCTGCTTACGGGATCTCAATACAACCTTAGATTTATCTATTGGACGGAGAAACCTTGATACTAAATATGTAGTTTTTAGTGTTATTTATTATATAACGTGACATCCAAATGTTTTTTTCTTCTTCTTAATTTTCATGTATTTTAACCGAGTTTATATTAGCATTAAGACGATCAACCACATTTCTAATTTATAGTGTTATCCTTTTGTAGCAGCACATAATTAACATATTCAATTACTACTCATCAAAACCGGCCAGTACCACAAACCACCAGATATCACTTCTTTCTCCACCACCACCATTTTCCATCCCTCGTATAATATTAGACGCACTTATAACTTTTAATCCCACACGTCATGTATAAAGTTTAGATTTAGCAAACTTAGGTCGTCAATTAATTTATTCAACTATATGTTTTTTGTTAATACTGAAAATCATGCGTACGAACGGTTACCAAAGATAGCAGTGGTACCAAAAACAACCATTTTGTCTTATATGATTTGGTATCATCCCAAAAGTATTTGTTATCCGCCTTTTTTGATCGTGACAAAAACAACCAACTATACTTTTCACAATACAATGTTACCCGTCATGTAAAAAAAATATTATTTTTGATTCAAAAAGACAAAACTAATACCACCGCCATTAAAACCATCCAAAGACCACTATTTCTTCCACCAAAACTAATGTTACCGCCTCCACCACTTTGTAACACATTCCACCGCTTCCACCACTTACTTCTTTCCTCTACTACCACCACCACCACTAATATCTAATTGAAATAATTTTTGTCAAAATTATTACTTATTGATGGAGATATGTATTAATATTAATTAAGGGATATTTATGATGTAAAATTAATAAATCATTTATCATGAGAAATTAATGAGACATCAATTAATAAAACACTTATACTAATTAATATTTAAGTTGAACAAACCATAACCATAGATTTATCTTCTCTCTAGACAAATCACTTATACTAATTAATAAAACACTTATACTAATTAATATTTAAGTTGAACAAACAACCACTGTTGATTTATCTTTTCTATCAATTCCAACCAAGGTGGAACAATGGTTAGAGGGCACTCTTATGACAGAATAGGTCATGAGTTCGAACCTCCCCGTTATAATTTTTGAAATTCAATATCTTGACTTGAGTATTCATTTTTAATTCATAATATTGGAATGAACACCACATGTGCGACTTGTAGGGTGTGGCACGGAGGACCACAGCCTTTGATTTATCTTTGCCAAGGATAAATCCTGACCACCACTCAGATAGGCAAAGTTAGCTAAACTTTGCTTTATACTATTGACAATTCGAAACGGATGGGACATTAAGTTCGTCTATTCGTTTTTCTCCTTCCGGATTTTTATTCAAGAATTAACGAAACGGGTGAGAGAGGGGAAAAGCAACCACGTGGCACAATCTCGATAGCATTTTATACAACCAAAATGTATCCTATTTAGATGAATCAGGACCGTCCTTTATGTGTCCCAACTTTGGATCACCGTCCATCTAGGAAAACACCATTGTCTCTTATAATATGGATACGATAGAAAGCTATGGTTGGTGTTATTATCATTGACGTTAAACAAAAAATTATAGAGAAAAGCTAACAACAATTATCTTAATCAACCAAAACAAAAGTGAATCATACCTTAGGAATAGAGTTGTGCAAAGGATGAACCTTTGGGAAGGAAATTGATTATAAAAAGGATTAAATTAAGAGTTAAGTTAATGGGAGGAGTTAATGGGATGAATAAAAGTAATTCCCAAATTAATGTGCAATAAATTTAAATTCATTATATTAGGTAAAATTAATATTATGTGAATTAATTGGACCCTTCTTTATATGCCTAAAATATAGATTGAAAATCTTAAATATGTAGCTTAACTGGACCATTCTTTATATGCCGAAAATGTAAATGAATAACTTAAATAGGTGCCTCAATCGGGTCGTTCTTTATGTGTCCAAACTGTAGATCTGCGTCCAAATAGAAAAACACCATTGTCCCTTATAGTATATCAAAATGGAACATATTGGACCACACAACAATCTAGGATATGAAAATATATCCGCGCATTATGGATCAAGATTTTAAATTCCACGGAGTTTTACTCGTTGCTCGCCACTTTGAATAAAATCAAGATTTTAGGGTATGTCACTCCTTCAGTTTCACCCTTTCATATGGCTGATCTACGAACACTAATCCATGATAACTAATCGGAAATAGCCGTCAAAACAGGATAAGTAATCAAATGAGCAAAGAGAATTATTTCGGTTCTTGAAAATTAATGCTGGTGTTGATATATAAAGAATGCAAATTCAGAATACCTGTTTTGAACAGTAGCAAATTCGGAGTACCTGTTTAGAAACAAAGTAATTTCATTGTTAACATAATCAAATAAGTTACCTATAATTGAAACGATCCAAAAGCACCCAGGAAAAATAACAAAAAACAACAAATATACTTAAGAGGAACTGAAATGTAAATGAAAAGGGAAACATCAATACACCAAAGTATAATAACAGTACCGAAAAAAAGGTTGAAAGAAATGACCTTGCACAGGTAAAGCAACACTGGAATCGCACCAAATTTGAGAACCCTAATTTCCCTTCTTAAGATTCAAAATAACAACGATGAATTGAGAATCAATAGCTATAAAAATTCCGAATAAGCCTAGGGCTTAATAGCAAAAAATCAAAACGCAAAATTGGGAGAAAGATATAAGAACCTCAATTTGAGTAGTACCTGGGATGAATCGATCGGTTGGACTGATTTCTCGATACGCATAGGTTTATGAAAATCCATTCCATTGCGTTTTATGAGCTACAATTCGAAACGGATGGGACATTAAGTTCGTCTATTCGTTTTTTCTCCTTCCGGATTTTTATTCAAGAATTAACGAAACGGGTGAGAGAGGGGAAAAGCAACCACGTGGCACAATCTCGATAGCATTTTATACAACCAAAATGTATCCTATTTAGATGAATCAGGACCGTCCTTTATGTGTCCCAACTTTGGATCACCGTCCATCTAGGAAAACACTATTGTCTCTTATAATATGGATACGATAGAAAGCTATGGTTGGTGTTATTATCATTGACGTTAAACAAAAAATTATAGAGAAAAGCTAACAACAATTATCTTAATCAACCAAAACAAAAGTGAATCATACCTTAAGAATAGAGTTGTGCAAAGGATGAACCTTTGGGAAGGAAATTGATTATAAAAAGGATTAAATTAAGAGTTAAGTTAATGGGAGGAGTTAATGGGATGAATAAAAGTAATTCCCAAATTAATGTGCAATAAATTTAAATTCATTATATTAGGTAAAATTAATATTATGTGAATTAATCTGGACCCTTCTTTATATGCCTAAAATATAGATTGAAAATCTTAAATATGTAGCTTAATCTGGACCATTCTTTATATGCCAGAAATGTAAATGAATAACTTAAATAGGTGCCTCAATCTGGGTCGTTCTTTATGTGTCCAAACTGTAGATCTCCGTCCAAATAGAAAAACACCATTGTCCCTTATAATATATCAAAATGGAACATATTGGACCACACAACAATCTAGGATATGAAAATATATCCGCGCATTATGGATCAAGATTTTAAATTCCACGGAGTTTTACTCGTTGCTCGCCACTTTGAATAAAATCAAGATTTTAGGGTATGTCACTCCTTCAGTTTCACCCTTTCATATGGCTGATCTACTGATAGGTGTAGAATACACCGTATTTACTATTTAGTAGTTACGCTTTCTTTGCTATTTTTCTTGTAAATCATGTACTTTACGCGTGTTTTTGAGTTATTAGGTACTCTGGAGTCGCACGGAGGAAAAGAAGAAGAAATTATCCAATTTGAGCAAAAAGGGCGAAATTGTCATCTCACAGGCAAATGATATATGGAGCTGACCCAAGGTTAAGGGACAACCCTCTTTTGGAGAAATATTAAATGACAACCCAACAAATGTTAAGGGGCTGCCAGTTAGGTAGCCCTTATCAAGGTGATTTGGACACTTGGATATAACCTTACTCCCATAACCCCTTATCTGCCAGACCTGGGTGGCTATATCCACCATCATTTTCCTACACCAAAACCTAAATCGAGAGATGTTTTCTCTCAATCATTACTTATTCACCTGAAATTGAAATTCAGAGAAAATGGTTGTTGTGCAGCCATGGAATCGAGTTCACAGAGAGGAGACGGCGACGAGTGAGTGCTGCAGTCGTCTAGGGTTTGAGAAGAAGCACAAGGGGATCTGTGTTGAATTAACGAATTTCGAGTTGAACCGTGAAAGAATTGTTCTGTGAAAGAGAAGATTCGGATGGGTCTGTGGTGAATTAAGACATGGGTTTGTCTCGAGATCGAGTTTCTGGTGGTAATTGTGGATTGTAAGTGGTTGATTTAAGTAATCTGAGAACAACAGGGAGAAGATGGAGATCGAAATGAGTTTTCAACAAACCCTTGAGATGAATCTGTTGAGTTGGTTTTCTGAGCTTCAATTGAAAACCATATAGATGGGTTTGATAGATTGTTTCAGATGGATAGGATCAGAGTTAGGGTTTGTATTAATTCTCTGGGTTCATGAGGGATGAAGAAATTGATTTGTGATTAAAGGGATTTGAGGAAGAAGAGATGAAATTGATAATGGGTTTTGCTGCCATGGAAGTTACAAGGCTGTGCTGATGATTATAGAGAACAACACAGAGATATGGAGGAAGCAGGTTCTGTTGTGTTGGTGATACAGGCAGGAATTGATGGTGATTATTTATGGGTCATTAACAGAAGGATGTCAGTTGGCGATGATAATGAATCCAGGGAGAAGAAAAGGGATCTGTGATGAACAGGGAGGAGCAAATGTGAGTCCAAGGAAGAAGAGAAGATGGAGTTTGTAATGAATATGATAGGTTGAGCAACAACTGATGCTGTCAATTATGACAATGAAGAATCTGTGAAGCACAATGGGTATGCTGGTGACAATGAGGAATTGCAGCTGCTGTTAAATTGTTTAGGTACTGGTATTGAAGCAGAAGTGGCAGCTGGTGCAATGAGCTACAAAAGCTATTGGTGTTGCGGAGAAACAATTGCAGCTGGAACTGAACTGGGAGATACTAGTGATGACAGTCGAATGACTCAGATGCTTTGGCGCTGAGATAGCGTGTTGTTTCAGTTTGGCAGGAAGAAGAGCTGGTGATATGTGCAAAGGTTGGAGTCTCTGTGGTGGTACTGAAATGGTGTTGGTGGTGTTGAGCAGATGGGTTCAGTTCTGAAGGAAGGATGGGTTTAATTTGCGGCCAATTGATGTAATTGCAGTATGTGTTGGTGGTGATTCTAGCAGGGACTTGAAGTTGCAGTCAGTGGTGTTGAGAGTTAATAGGCTTGAGTAACTGGTGGTAGTACAGTGGTGCTATGTAATCACAGGGTGCGAGCTCGATGCAGTGAGGGAATTGGTGTTTTTTCAATATGTTGATATGGATTGAGTTGCAGCTGAGTTATGATGGAACTAAGCCTGAGAATGGCGCTGATGCAGGGCAGCCGCTACTGAACATAATGGAGCACTAGGTCTGGTGCAGTTTCTGTGTGTTGTGTAGGTCTGGATTGAAATGTAGAAATTTAGTGAGATGGCATGGGCAAGATGGCTTGATGTGTATTTGAATTGTAATGTGCAATGACTAAAACTTGATGGTGCAAGAAGCGGTTACCTGGCTTGAATTGTTGGTTCATGGCAGTGAGGAGATGGGGTTAGATGAATGCATTAGGTTGGCAAGTTACAATGCACTACCGGAGTCGAGAATGGACTCGACGGTCTTTGTGAGGATTATGATCTTTGGAAGAGCAAATATTGTTTATGTTGTTGTTGGTGCTTCGAGAGAATAGTGTTGCGAGATAAGTTGAAGTTGTAGAATCTGAGAGGAAAGGGTGGAGTAGAACTGTGAAGTTTGCGCGAGATTTGGGGATGGTTACGGGGCCAACATGGCTGGAAGCACAATGATTGTGCTACAGAGCTCTGGCCAGTGCAACTAGCTCAGGCCAAGGTCACTCAGCTTAGCTGAGTCTGACTTGGGTCTAACTCATGATCTGACTCTTGACCCTGACTCGGTTTGACTCGGTCTGACCGAGTTGACCCGTTGACCCGACCGAGTTGACTCACTGATCCGGTGACCGGGCGGACTTTGCCGGTCACCTGAACCGATTTCCGGCGACTCTTCCGGCCGTTTTCCGGCCACAATACCAGTTTCCCGGCGACCACTTTTGGGACATATTTTCTACATGGGTTTCTCTCTCTTATGGGCTTGGTGGATTCTCATCTAATGGACTTTGAAGACTAGACCTAATTTTAGAAGTTGGAGAAAAGCTATAAAGGGAAGGTCTTCTACAACTTATGGGATATCTTATTCTTGGAATTTTGGAGAGCCGTTTTGTTTACGCTTCTAGGGTTTGCTTTTGTTCATCTTCTTCTTCTTCTTTTCAATTAATATTTTTATGATGAACTCCATAGCTATGAGTAGCTAAACATATTATTGGTTATGGGATAAAAGTTGATTTCTCAACATGTTTTTGAATCTATGAATTAGTTTTGTCTCAGTAATTTATTGTTTGTGATTCACAATTAATAGTGTTATAAGATTTGAATACTTGTTAGGTTGAGTCAGGAATCAATCCGATTTGCGTTCATCTCTAGAGCTATATTAGGGTTTTCAATACGAAAAAGTTGTTTATCCCTGATTCTAAGTAGCATAATTGTGGGTAGTGCTTGTAGTGATATATCCTACTAGTCACAAGTGAATCATAACTTTTGTTAAAACGTTTAGTGCTTTTACACATTCGTTTGCATTGATTAGTCTTATTCCATAGAACTTATTGCTTTTAGGGAGTTAAATCTAATTGTGCTTTTACACTTTAGGTTGCTTTCTAGGAAGAATTCACATAAGCATCTTTTAATGTGGTTGTGATGAAAACAGGGAATTAACGGGTTATACTTGCGATCAAGGTATCCTAGGACTTTTAGTAAATACGAGATTAAAATACCAATTCTAATCATTGATGAAAATACATGTTTGTGAATGATACTATCCCGTGACCAATATCTTCTCCTTATTGATTATTCCAACTATTTGCTTTGCTCTATTTTGTTTTTACTTTAGTATTTCGCTCAAACAACAAACATCCCCCCTTGGTTACCTTAGAAACTGAAAATTGCATAACAACAATTGCCTCTATGTGGATACGAACTCTTCCTTACCTTGTGCTTCATTTAAATTTAGTGAGTAAGAAAGTGAAATTATTTTTGACGGATTGACAACCGATCAAATTTTGGCGCCGTTGCCGGGGAGGCATACGGCTTGTTATTAAGTTTTTAGTTTCTTTTTACAATTTCTGCTTTTATCTTTGTTTTTAGGTTCTTGTCTTGTTTCTCACTTGTTTGGGAGAATTGTTTTCAGGTACCTAATCCCCTGGCTTCTAAAGATTGGAATTATCCAAGGTGCGGGATAGCTACTCGAAGAGGCACAATACTCCAACCAAGTCAAGACGCAAAAAGAAAATCTAGAGTTAAAAGTGGAAGGAGAAGTACAAATAGAAGGAGAACAAGAGGTTCCAATCGTAGACGAACCACACGTGGAGGAAGAAGAAGCAATGGGTGATGCAAATCGTTCACTCAAGGACTTAGCTTCTCATAGGCTTGATACACAACAAGGGTGTATCCAAACGAACTCTACTTTTGAGATAAAGCCGGGGTTGCTTAGAGAATTACCAAAATTCCATGGCATGGTGAATGAAGACCCAAACAAACATCTTTGGACTTCCACACCATTGTCACGGCTATGCTTCCAGCCGAATGTTGAGGCGGATGGTGCAATGTTGAAAGTTTTCCGTTTCTCTTTAATGGATAGTGCTAAGGATTGGTTGTACTATTTACCTCCCTAAGTGTCACAACATGGAATGGGTTGAAGAAACTCTTTTTGGAGAGATATTTTCCTGCATCAAAGGCTACTCAAATTCGCAAAGAAATTTGTGGGATGAAGCAAAATGTGGGAGAATCATTATATGAATGTTGGGAACGATACAAGAGATTGGTTGCAAGCTGCCCTCACCACCAATTCAGTGACGCTATGATCATCCAATACTTTTATGAAGGACTCCAATCAAGTGATAGGAATCTTATTGACGCTGCGGGTGGTGGTGCACTAGTTAGCAAGACGGTGGCACAAGCTAGAGAGTTGATTGAAAATATGGCAGCGAACTCACAACAATTCTTGAGTCGTGGTTCGGATGTGATTCTTAGAAGGGTGAATGAAGTGAGCGAGGTGGAGGAACTTCGTCAACAAATGGGTAACATGATAGCAATGTTGCAACAAGTTGCATCCGCGGTTATACCAAGTTCTCCTCAATCTTATGAAGACGAGCAAGCTAATGCGATCTTTCCAAATCAACAAAGACGGTATGATCCCTACTCCAACACTTACAATCCGGGATGGAGAGATCACCCCAATTTTAGCTATGCTAACAAGCAAGGTGCCATTCAACAACCTACTTTCAACCGTCCGAGTGGATTTCAACCGCAACAACAACAATTTCAGCAACCTCAAACACAACAATCAATGCAAAATCAAGGTTCGGATATCGATTCAAAGCTTCAAACAATGATGCAAGGTATTTCTACCATGTTTAAAGAGAGTCAACAAGAAACTAAGAGTGCTATAAAGGAGTTGCAAACACAAATGGGCTCCATGGCTATTGAGTTGAACCAATTGAAGGCACAAAATAGTGGGAAACTCCCTTCTCAACCTATTAACCCAAAGGAGGGTGTCAATGCTATTACGTTGAGAAGTGGTACACAACTTGTGCAACCCGAGGTTACTGATTCGGGCAAGGTGAACACACCAAAGGAACCTGTTTTGGAGGAGAATAATGAGGATTCTCCCCAAAATTCTGAGGTACCTATTCCTAACTCTAAAACTCCGGTTTCTACTTATGTTCCTCCTTTACCTTTTCCTCGCAGATTTGCAAGTTCTAAGAAGGCGGAACTAGAAAAGGAGATTTTAGATGTTCTAAAGAAGATCCATGTGAACATACCACTCATTGATGCTATCAAGCAAGTTCCAAAGTATGCAAAGGTGTTGAAGGACTTGTGTACCAACAAACAAAGACTCAAAGGTAATGAAGTGCTTAGTGTGGGGGAGAATGCTTCGGCAATCTTACAACACAAACTCCCACTTAAGTGCAAGGATCCGGGTAGTTTTGACATTCCCGTCACAATTGGTAACACTACATTTAACAAAGCTATGTTGGATTTAGGTGCATCCGTTAATGTTATGCCTGCGTCAATGTATAATTCACTTGATCTTGGTCCTCTTAAAAAGGCTGAAATTGTATTGCAATTAGCCGATCGCTCTAATGTCTACCCAATGGGTATTGTTGAGGATGTTCTTGTGCAGGTTAATCAACTTGTATTTCCAGCGGACTTTTGTGTGCTAGAGATGGATGAAGGATCACCGGACTCGTCTCTTCCATTGCTACTTGGGCGTCCCTTCATGAAAACGGTGAAAACCATAATTGATGTGGATAAGGGAACGTTGACCATGGAGTTTGATGGAGAAACAATACGTTTCAACATTTTCGAGACGATGAGATATCCTAGTGATGTCCACTCTTGTTTCTCCATTGATGTTATGGATTCATTGGCACAACAATTGTTTGAATTAAACGGTGATGATGCTTTGGAAACCGTGTTAACTACATCCATGGATAATGGTGTAGAGTGTGGTAATGAAGTCAAGGAAGCCCTTGGTGATCTTAATTCACTCCAAGGATGCCGGAAACTCATAATATCTCTTTTATTTCTTTACCATGCAGTGATGAAAAGCTTGTACCTTCAATTGTTAAATCTCCAAAGTTAGAATTGAAACCTCTTCCCACCACCTTAAGTACTTGTACTTGGGTGATAATGAAGAGTTACCTGTGATTGTTTCTAATGAGCTTAATGATTTACAGGAGCAAAAACTTCTAAGGGTGCTAAGGAAGTACAAGATGGCCATAGGATGGACAATCGCCGATATCAAGGGTATATGACCTGCCGTTTGTATGCACAAAATTCGTTTGGAGGATGATGCAAAGCCTACTAGGGAAGCGCAACGTCGTTTGAATCCTCCCATGATGGAAGTTGTGAAAAAGGAGATACTCAAGCTTTTGGACGTGGGTGTTATCTACCCCATATCCGATAGCAAGTGGGTAAGCCCAAGACAAGTAGTACCAAAGAAATCGGGTGTGACAGGTGGTGGAGAATGATAAGAACTAACTTGTCCCAACTCGTGTGCAAACCGGTTGGAGGGTTTGTATTGATTACAGTGAAATTGAATGTCACCACTAGAAAAGATCACTTTCCATTACCTTTTATTGATCAAATGCTTGAACGTTTAATGGACACTCTTACTATTGCTTTCTTGATGGCTATTCAGGTTATAATCAGATTGTGATAGCACCGGAGGACCAAGAGAAAACCACTTTCACTTGTCCTTTCGGTACTTTTGCTTATAGAAGGATGCCTTTTGGCTTGTGCAATGCTCCAGCTACTTTTCAAAGGTGTATGGTAAGTATCTTTTCGGAATATGTTGAAAACATAATCGAAGTGTTCATGGATGACTTTAGTGTCTTTGGTGATTCATTTGACCTTTGCTTGAACAATTTGTCTCTAATCCTTGAACGATGTGTTGAAACAAATCTTGTGCTAAATTGGGAGAAGTGCCATTTCATGGTAACTCATGGCATAGTTTTAGGCCATATAATATCTTCTAAAGGCTTGGAAGTCGATAAATCTAAGATAGACCTTATTCGTGCTCTAACCCCTCCCACTACGGTGAGGGAGATACGTTCTTTTCTTGGTCATGCGAGGCTTCTATCGTAGATTCATCAAGGACTTTTCCAAGATAGCATCACCACTTTGTAACTTATTGCAAAAAGATGTGGTTTTTAACTTTGATGAGAAATGTATGGCGGCATTCAATCGTTTGAAAGAACTTTTGATTTCAGCCCCTATCATTAAACCACCGGATTGGAGCAAGCCTTTTGAGCTCATGTGTGATGCAAGTGACTATGCGGTTGGTGCGGTGCTTGGGCAGCGTGTGGGGAAGCTTCCTCATGCTATTTATTATGCTTCTAGAACGTTAAATGAGGCTCAACAAAACTACACAACCACCTGAAAAAGAGTTATTAGCCATTGTTTTTGCTTTAGAGAAGTTTCGCTCTTATCTAATTGGTACAAAAGTTGTTGTTTTTTCTGATCATGCAGCGCTTAAGTACTTGCTTACAAAGAAAGAGGCGAAACCGAGGCTCATACGGTGGATTTTACTCTTGCAAGAGTTTGATATTGAAATCAAAGACAAGAAAGGAATTGAGAACACCGTTGCGGATCATTTGAGCCGACTTGTTGTGGACAAGGAGACTATTCCGTTGCGTGAAAGTTTCCCGGATGAGCAACTATTCTCAATTGCCTTTGGAGAACCATGGTATGCCGATATTGTCAATTACTTAGTTTCTAAACAAATCCCAAAGAACTTGTCTCGTCTTTGAGAGGGACAAACTTAAGAGGTTAGGGAACCAATACATATGGGATGATCCATACTTATGGAAACATGGTAGTGACCAAGTAATACGAAGGTGCGTTCCTAGAATCAATTTAATTATATCTTGTCTTTTTGTCACTCTTATGCTTGCGGAGGACATTTTGGGAGTAAGAGAACCGCTCACAAGGTACTTGAAAGTGGTTTTTATTGGCCAACTTTGTTTAAGGATGCGCATATATTTTGTACAACTTGTGATAGGTGTCAAAGAACCAGCAATCTAGGTGCCCGAAATCAAATGCCACAAACTTTTATTCAATTTATTGAAGTTTTTGATGTATGGGGTATTGATTTTATGGGGCCTTTTGTCAACTCCCATGGGAATTTTTATATCTTACTTGCGGTTGATTATGTCTCGAAATGGGTGGAAGCTAAAGCCACCCCAACTAATGATTCTAAAGTGGTTTCAGATTTTGTGCAAGCTCACATATTTGCAAGGTTTGGAATTCCAAGAGCCATAATTAGCGATGGGGGTTCTCACTTCAAAAACAGATTTTACAAAGCTTGTTGACGAAGTACAATGTGTCGCACAAGATTGCAACACCTTATCATCCCCAAACCAATGGACAAGCCGAGGTGTCTAACGGGAGGTGAAATCTATTCTAGAAAAGACGGTGAACCCAACAAGGAAGGATTGGAGCATGCGACTTAATGATGCTTTGTGGGCGTATAGAACCGCATATAAAACACCTATTGGGATGTCTCCTTTTAGGCTTGTGTATGGTAAACCTTGTCACTTACCCGTGGAAATTGAGCATAAGGCGTTTTGGGCTATTAAGCAATGCAACATGGAGATGGATGGGGATGGAAAGCAAAGGAAGTTACAACTTCAAGAGCTAGAGGAGCTTCGCAATGATGCATTTGAAAGCTCGCGAATTTATAAGGAAAAGACGAAAGCATTCCATGATAACATGATTTCTAGGAAACAATTTTGCATTGGGCAGAAAGTGCTTTTGTTTAATTCTCGCTTGCAATTATTTAGGGTAAATTAAGGTCACGATGGATCGGACCTTTTATTGTTACTAATGTGTTTTCTCATGGTGCAGTGGAAATTCATAGCATAGCTACAGGGAAAGAACTTAAAGTTAATGGGCACCGGTTGAAACCATATTATGAGAATTTCACTTCCGAAGTGGTGGAAGGAGTTAACTTTGTGGATGTACTCCCTCTGGAGGAGTCGTAGAAAGCAAGGAGATAGTCGGGCTGACGACTTTAAACCAAGCGCTAATTGGGAGGCAACCCAAAGGATGACTATTTCTTGTCTTGTATTTATTTCTTTTCTTGTTTTACTTTGTTTTTGCTGATTTCTTGTTAGGATTTCCCACCTTGACTTACTTTGGACGATTCAATTTACATTGAGGACAATGTAAAGTTTAAGTGTGGGGGAGTGGTTTGCGTTGTAAATTTTTGCAATTTTTCAACTTTTTTGTGAAATAGTGAATAAGAAAACTCCAACTTGTAGTTAGTTTAGAGTCACATAGTATACATGTCGCTAAGATTACATCGAGAATCTCATACTAGTGACTGAACTTAGAGATGACAGAGAACATGATCGGGTTTCTTAATTGTATGAGAGTTAAAGTTGGATTTAACCATGCGAGTGGCAAATAAGGTGCGATCGAATTCGGTATTAGAGTAGTGATCCCCTATAGTGGAGACTACCCAAGTTACATAATGTGAGGCACCAACCTTCAATTCTTTGTACTGTCTAAATTTGTGCTTTTAGAGTGTGTGTCACCGTACGTAAATTCGGGCGAGAATGGTGAGCTGTCCAACTTCCCACCATAGAAGTACTATTTATCTCTTGAGTGTTATTTTTATCAACCATGTTGGTGACATCGAATTGCTAACTTACATACCACTTGTAATCTTGTTCGCAGTTAGCACCATCCACCTTATCTCTCTCTACACCAACAGGTCCATAGAAACACCATCATCATCAACAAGAGGAGCATCACAAATTTGAAGGAAAGTTGAACACGTTCGAGGTTTACAAGCAACGGTACAGAATTGAGCAGATTTTAGATTCAAGTAAAGCAACAAAACAAGGAGCATAATTTTTATAAGTTGAAGACTATTGTACAAGAGTAAAAATTATCAAAGATGAGAGTTCGAGAAATTTATGATATCAAGACATATAAGTTGTGAAGAATCAAGCGGTAAAGTACTTACACCATGGCCTTTGTACTTAAGTTTTTATTTTTGTATTTTACTTTCTCTTGTCTTTGAAAAAAAAAAAAAAAAGACAAGAGAAAATGTTTAGGTTTGTTAATAGTTTTTATTATTTTGTTTTATTTTTATTTTGTATTTGTTTTATGTCTTAAAAAAAAAAAAAAAAAATATTGGGTTTGTATGTTCGTTTTTAGTTTTGTATTCTTTCAATAAAGCCAAGGGAAAGAAGGAATATCTATAATGAAGTTTCAAGCGACAAGGAATTAGAGGAAAGAATCATATTGTCGAGATTCTACGAAGTTCGAGAGTTATCATCAAGAGTTGAAGACCGAAGACAAAGATGAAGACACCGATTGAAGACCGAAGACGTTTCTATGGATGTTGTGAGAGTGGTGCTAGCTGCACGCCGAACGGATTCACGGTAAGTAAGCATATTTCCACCTTCGTTAAATGGTTGATTTCCTTTCGAAGAGATCGTCAGAAAAATGGGTTTTCAAAAATATATAAAAGATGTGGGTTTTCAAAACCTTCGGAGGGTTTTTACCTTCCTACCATTCAACGTGTCGCAGGATTCTCTCTTCATTCCTACCTGGACACATGTGTGACCCACAAAAAGTTGTTTATTATTGAGAGCAATATCATAAAACCCTTTCTTGTGAGGCGAGTCGAGACTTTTTGATCACTCCGAACCCGAATTTTTGTCGAGAAGGGATGGTTATCTCTCTCTCAACTTTTAAGAATGAGATTGTGTTCATTTATGTGTCTAACTTCTTATGACTAGTGTGGGAGAATCTCTATGTCTTCTTAGCGCGTTGGATACTATCATTTCGGAGAACTAGTAAGTTGGAAAAGTAGGTTTTGTGGGTATATCTCTAGTAAACCCTCACGAGACTATAACTCGTCCACTAGGGACACCTAGGGGTTTAAAGGCTTGTTATTTATGCTAAAAGTGACCGTAGCCTCGACGACACGGAGTTGTTATCTTTTATTGTTTTGTTTGATTTGCTCGAGGACTAGCAAAGTCTAAGTGTGGGGGAATCTGATAGGTGTAGAATACACCGTATTTACTATTTAGTAGTTACGCTTTCTTTGCTATTTTTCTTGTGAATCATGTACTTTACGCGTGTTTTTGAGTTATTAGGTACTGGAGTCGCACGGAGGAAAAGAAGAAGAAATTATCCAATTTGAGCAAAAGGGCGAAATTGTCATCTCACTGTGCAAATGATATATGGAGTGACCCAAGGTTAAGGGACAACCTCTTTTGGAGAAATATTAAATGACAAACAAAGAAATATTAAGGGGATGCCACTGGGTAGCCCTTATCAAGGTGATTTGGACACTTTGGATATAACCTTACTCCCATAACCCCTTATCTGCCAGACCTGGGTGGCTATATCCACCATCATTTTCCTACACCAAAACCTAAATCGAGAGATGTTTTCTCTTAATCATTACTTATTCACCTGAAATTGAAATTTAGAGAAAATGGCTGATGTGCAGCCATGGAATCGAGTTCACAGAGAGGAGACGGCGACGAGTGAGTGCTGCAGTCGTCTAGGGTTTGAGAAGAAGCACAAGGGGATCTGTGTTGAATTAACGAATTTCGAGTTGAACCGTGAAGAATTGTTCTGTGAAAGAGAAGATTCGGATGGGTCTGTGGTGAATTAAGACATGGGTTTGTCTCGAGATCGAGTTTCTGGTGGTAATTGTGGATTGTAAGTGGTTGATTTAAGTAATCTGAGAACAACAGGGAGAAGATGGAGATCGAAATGAGTTTTCAACAAACCCTTGAGATGAATCTGTTGAGTTGGTTTTCTGAGCTTCAATTGAAAACCATATAGATGGGTTTGATAGATTGTTTCAGATGGATAGAATCAGAGTTAGGGTTTGTATTAATTCTCTGGGTTCATGAGGGATGAAGAAATTGATCTGTGATTAATTTGATTTGAGGAAGAAGAGATGAAATTGATAATGGGTTTTGCTGCCATGGAAGTTACAAGGCTGTGCTGATGATTATAGAGAACAACACAGAGATATGGAGGAAGCAGGTTCTGTTGTGTTGGTGATACAGGCAGGAATTGATGGTGATTATTTATGGGTCATTAACAGAAGGATGTCAGTTGGCGATGATAATGAATCCAGGGAGAAGAAAAGGGATCTGTGATGAACAGGGAGGAGCAAATGTGAGTCCAAGGAAGAAGAGAAGATGGAGTTTGTAATGAATATGATAGGTTGAGCAACAACTGATGCTGTCAATTGTGACAATGAAGAATCTGTGAAGCACAATGGGTATGCTAGTGACAATGAGGAATTGCAGCTGCTGTTAAATTGTTTAGGTACTGGTATTGAAGCAGAAGTGGCAGCTGGTGCAATGAGCTACAAAAGCTATTGGTGTTGCAGAGAAACAATTACAACTGGAACTGAACTGGGAGATACTAGTGATGACAGTCGAATGACTCAGATGCTCTGGCGCTGAGATAGCGTGTTGTTTCAGTTTGGCAGGAAGAAGAGCTGGTGATATGTGCAAAGGTTGGAGTCTGTGGTGGTACTGAAATGGTGTTGGTGGTGTTGAGCAGATGGGTTCAGTTCTGAAGGAAGGATGGGTTTAATTTGCGGCCAATTGATGTCATTGCAGTATGTGTTGGTGGTGATTCTAGCAGGGACTTGAAGTTGCAGTCAGTGGTGTTGAGAGTTAATAGGCTTGAGTAACTGGTGGTAGTACAGTGGTGCTATGTAATCACAGGGTGCGAGCTCGATGCAGTGAGGGAATTGGTGTTTTTTCAATATGTTGATATGGATTGAGTTGCGGTGAGTTATGATGGAACTAAGCTCCGAGAATGGCGCTCGATGCGGGGCCAGCTGCCATCGAACATAATGGAGCACTAGGTCTGGTGCAGTTTCTGTGTGTTGTGTAGGCCTGGATTGAAATGTAGAAATTTAGTGAGATGGCCTGGGCAAGATGGCTTGATGTGTAGCTGAATTGTAATGTGCAATGACTAAAACTTGATGGTGCAAGAAGCGGTTACCTGGCTTGAATTGTTGGTTCATGGCAGTGAGGAGATGGGGTTAGATGAATGCATTAGGTTGCAAGTTACAATGCACTGGAGCTGAGAATGGACTCGACGGTGCTGTGAGGATTATGATGCTGGAAGAGCAAATATTGTTTATGTTGCTGTTGGTGCTTCAGAGAATAGTGTTGCAGATAAGTTGAAGCTGTAGAATCTGTAGGAAAGGGTGGAGTGAACTGTGAAGTTTGCAGCAGATTTGGGGATGGTTACAAGGCCAACATGGCTGGAAGCACAATGATTGTGCTACAGAGCTCTGGCCAGTGCAACTAGCTCGGGCCAAGGTCACTCAGCTTAGCTGAGTTTGACTTGGGTCTAACTCATGATCTGACTCTTGACCCTGACTCGGTTTGACTCGGTCTGACCGAGTTGACCCGTTGACCCGACCGAGTTGACTCGCTGAACCGGTGACCGGGCGGACTTTGCCGGTCACCTGAACCGCTTTCCGGCGACTCTTCCGGCGGTTTTCAGGCCACAATACCAGTTTCCCGGCGACCACTTTTGGGACATATTTTCTACATGGGTTTCTCTCTCTTATGGGCTTGGTGGATTCTCATCTAATGGACTTTGAAGACTAGACCTAATTTTAGAAGTTGGAGAAAAGCTATAAAGGGAAGGTCTTCTACAACTTATGGGATATCTTATTCTTGGAATTTTGGAGAGCCGTTTTGTTTACGCTTCTAGGGTTTGCTTTTGTTCATCTTCTTCTTCTTTTCAATTAATATTTTTATGATGAACTCCATAGCTATGAGTAGCTAAACATATTATTGGTTATGGGATAAAAGTTGATTTCTCAACATGTTTTTGAATCTATGAATTAGTTTTGTCTCGTAATTTATTGTTTGTGATTCACAATTAATAGTGTTATAAGATTTGAATACTTGTTAGGTTGAGTCCGAATCAATCCGATTTGCGTTCATCTCTAGAGCTATATTAGGGTTTTCAATACGAAAAAGTTGTTTATCCCCGATTCTAAGTAGCATAATTGTGGGGCAAAGTGCTTGTAGTGATATATCCTACTAGTCACAAGTGAATCATAACTTTTGTTAAAACGTTTAGTGCTTTTACACATTCGTTTGCATTGATTAGTCTTATTCCATAGAACTTATTGCTTTTAGGGAGTTAAATTTAATTGTGCTTTTACACTTTAGGTTGCTTTCTAGGAAGAATTCACATAAGCATCTTTTAATGTGGTTGTGATGAAAACAGGAATTAACGGGTTATACTTGCGATCAAGGTATCCTAGGACTTTTAGTAAATACGAGATTAAAATACCAATTCTAATCATTGATGAAAATACATGTTTGTGAATGATACTATCCCGTGACCAATATCTTCTCCTTATTGATTATTCCAACTATTTGCTTTGCTCTATTTTGTTTTTACTTTAGTATTTCGCTCAAACAACAAACATCCCCCTTGGTTACCTTAGAAACCGAAAATTGCATAACAACAATTGCCTCTCTCAGGATACGAACTCTTCCTTACCTTGTGCTTCATTTAAATTTAGTGAGTAAGAAAGTGAAATTATTTTTGACGGATTGATAACCGATCAAATTTTGGCGCCACTGCCGGGGAGGCATACGGCTTGTTATTAAGTTTTTAGTTTCTTTTTACAATTTCTGCTTTTATCTTTGTTTTTAGGTTCTTGTCTTGTTTCTCACTTGTTTGGGAGAATTGTTTTCAGGTACCTAATCCCTGGCTTCTAAAGATTGGAATTATCCAAGGTGCGGGATAGCTACTCGAAGAGGCACAATACTCCAACCAAGTCAAGACGCAAATGAGAAAATCTAGAGTTAAAAGTGGAAGGAGAAGTACAAATAGAAGGAGAACAAGAGGTTCCAATCGTAGACGAACCACACGTGGAGGAAGAAGAAGCAATGGGTGATGCAAATCGTTCACTCAAGGACTTAGCTTCTCATAGGCTTGATACACAACAAGGGTGTATCCAAACGAACTCTACTTTTGAGATAAAGCCGGGGTTGCTTAGAGAATTACCAAAATTCCATGGCATGGTGAATGAAGACCCAAACAAACATCTTTTGGACTTCCACACCATTGTCACGGCTATGCTTCCGCCGAATGTTGAGGCGGATGGTGCAATGTTGAAAGTTTTCCGTTTCTCTTTAATGGATAGTGCTAAGGATTGGTTGTACTATTTACCTCCCGGGTGTCACAACATGGAATGGGTTGAAGAAACTCTTTTTGGAGAGATATTTTCCTGCATCAAAGGCTACTCAAATTCGCAAAGAAATTTGTGGGATGAAGCAAAATGTGGGAGAATCATAATATGAATGTTGGGAACGGTACAAGAGATTGGTTGCAAGCTGCCCTCACCACCAATTCAGTGACGCTATGATCATCCAATACTTCTATGAAGGACTCCAATCAAGTGATATGAAAGACGGTGGCACAAGCTAGAGAGTTGATTGAAAATATGGCAGCGAACTCACAACAATTCTTGAGTCGTGGTTCGGATGTGATTCTTAGAAGGGTGAATGAAGTGAGCGAGGTGGAGGAACTTCGTCAACAAATGGGTAACATGACAGCAATGTTGCAACAAGTTGCATCCGCGGTTATACCAAGTTCTCCTCAATCTTATGAAGACGAGCAAGCTAATGCGATCTTTCCAAATCAACAAAGACGGTATGATCCCTACTCCAACACTTACAATCCGGGATGGAGAGATCACCCCAATTTTAGCTATGCTAACAAGCAAGGTGCCATTCAACAACCTACTTTCAACCGTCCGAGTGGATTTCAACCGCAACAACAACAATTTCAGCAACCTCAAACACAACAATCAATGCAAAATCAAGGTTCGGATATCGATTCAAAGCTTCAAACAATGATGCAAGGTATTTCTACCATGTTTAAAGAGAGTCAACAAGAAACTAAGAGTGCTATAAAGGAGTTGCAAACACAAATGGGCTCCATGGCTATTGAGTTGAACCAATTGAAGGCACAAAATAGTGGGAAACTCCCTTCTCAACCTATTAACCCAAAGGAAGGTGTCAATGCTATTACGTTGAGAAGTGGTACACAACTTGTGCAACCCGAGGTTACTGATTCGGGCAAGGTGAACACACCAAAGGAACCTGTTTTGGAGGAGAATAATGAGGATTCTCCCCAAAATTCTGAGGTACCTATTCCTAACTCTAAAACTCCGGTTTCTACTTATGTTCCTCCTTTACCTTTTCCTCGCAGATTTGCAAGTTCTAAGAAGGCGAAACTAGAAAAGGAGATTTTAGATGTTCTAAAGAAGATCCATGTGAACATACCACTCATTGATGCTATCAAGCAAGTTCCAAAGTATGCAAAGGTGTTGAAGGACTTGTGTACCAACAAACAAAGACTCAAAGGTAATGAAGTGCTTAGTGTGGGGAGAATGCTTCGGCAATCTTACAACACAAACTCCCACTTAAGTGCAAGGATCCGGGTAGTTTTGACATTCCCGTCACAATTGGTAACACTACATTTAACAAAGCTATGTTGGATTTAGGTGCATCCGTTAATGTTATGCATGCGTCAATGTATAATTCACTTGATCTTGGTCCTCTTAAAAAAGGCTGAAATTGTATTGCAATTAGCCGATCACTCTAATGTCTACCCAATGGGTATTGTTGAGGATGTTCTTGTGCAGGTTAATCAACTTATATTTCCAGCGGACTTTTGTGTGCTAGAGATGGATGAAGGATCACCGGACTCGTCTCTTCCATTGCTACTTGGGCGTCCCTTCATGAAAACGGCGAAAACCATAATTGATGTGGATAAGGGAACTTTGACCATGGAGTTTGATGGAGAAACAATACGTTTCAACATTTTCGAGACGATGAGATATCCTAGTGATGTCCACTCTTGTTTCTCCATTGATGTTATGGATTCATTGGCACAACAATTGTTTGAATTAAACGGTGATGATGCTTTGGAAACCGTGTTAACTACATCCATGGATAATGGTGTAGAGTGTGGTAATGAAGTCAAGGAAGCCCTTGGTGATCTTAATTCACTCCAAGGATGCTCGGAAACTCATAATATCTCTTTTATTTCTTTACCATGCAGTGATGAAAAGCTTGTACCTTCAATTGTTAAATCTCCAAAGTTAGAATTGAAACCTCTTCCCGACCACCTTAAGTACTTGTACTTGGGTGATAATGAAGAGTTACCTGTGATTGTTTCTAATGAGCTTAATGATTTACAGGAGCAAAAACTTCTAAGGGTGCTAAGGAATTACAAGACGGCCATAGGATGGACAATCGCCGATATCAAGGGTATATGCCCTGCCGTTTGTATGCACAAAATTCGTTTGGAGGATGATGCAAAGCCTACTAGGGAAGCGCAACGTCGTTTGAATCCTCCCATGATGGAAGTTGTGAAAAAGGAGATACTCAAGCTTTTGGACGTGGGTGTTATCTACCCCATATCCGATAGCAAGTGGGTAAGCCCGGTACAAGTAGTACCAAAGAAATCGGGTGTGATGGTGGTGGAGAATGATAAGAACTAACTTGTCCCAACTCGTGTGCAAACCGGTTGGAGGGTTTGTATTGATTACAGGAAATTGAATGCCACCACTAGAAAAGATCACTTTCCATTACCTTTTATTGATCAAATGCTTGAACGTTTAGCTGGACACTCTTACTATTGCTTTCTTGATGGCTATTCGGGTTATAATCGATTGTGATAGCACAGGAGGACCAAGAGAAAACCACTTTCACTTGTCCTTTCGGTACTTTTGCTTATAGAAGGATGCCTTTTGGCTTGTGCAATGCTCCAGCTACTTTTCAAAGGTGTATGGTAAGTATCTTTTCGGAATATGTTGAAAACATAATCGAAGTGTTCATGGATGACTTTAGTGTCTTTGGTGATTCATTTGACCTTTGCTTGAACAATTTGTCTCTAATCCTTGAACGATGTGTTGAAACAAATCTTGTGCTAAATTGGGAGAAGTGCCATTTCATGGTAACTCATGGCATAGTTTTAGGCCATATAATATCTTCTAAAGGCTTGGAAGTCGATAAATCTAAGATAGACCTTATTCGTGCTCTAACCCCTCCCACTACGGTGAGGGAGATACGTTCTTTTCTTGGTCATGCAGGTTTCTATCGTAGATTCATCAAGGACTTTTCCAAGATAGCATCACCACTTTGTAACTTATTGCAAAAAGATGTGGTTTTTAACTTTGATGAGAAATGTATGGCGGCATTCAATCGTTTGAAAGAACTTTTGATTTCAGCCCCTATCATTAAACCACCGGATTGGAGCAAGCCTTTTGAGCTCATGTGTGATGCAAGTGACTATGCGGTTGGTGCGGTGCTTGGGCAGCGTGTGGGGAAGCTTCCTCATGCTATTTATTATGCTTCTAGAACGTTAAATGAGGCCCAACAAAACTACACAACCACTGAAAAAGAGTTATTAGCCATTGTTTTTGCTTTAGAGAAGTTTCGCTCTTATCTAATTGGTACAAAAGTTGTTGTTTTTTCTGATCATGCAGCGCTTAAGTACTTGCTTACAAAGAAAGAGGCGAAACCGAGGCTCATACGGTGGATTTTACTCTTGCAAGAGTTTGATATTGAAATCAAAGACAAGAAAGGAGTTGAGAACACCGTTGCGGATCATTTGAGCCGACTTGTTGTGGACAAGGAGACTATCCCGTTGCGTGAAAGTTTCCCGGATGAGCAACTATTCTCAATTGCCTTTGGAGAACCATGGTATGCCGATATTGTCAATTACTTAGTTTCTAAACAAATCCCAAAGAACTTGTCTCGTGCTGAGAGGGACAAACTTAAGAGGTTAGGGAACCAATACATATGGGATGATCCATACTTATGGAAACATGGTAGTGACCAAGTAATACGAAGGTGCGTTCCCGAATCTGAATTTAATTCTATCTTGTCTTTTTGTCACTCTTATGCTTGCAGAGGACATTTTGGGAGTAAGAGAACCGCTCACAAGGTACTTGAAAGTGGTTTTTATTGGCCAACTTTGTTTAAGGATGCGCATATATTTTGTACAACTTGTGATAGGTGTCAAAGAACCGGCAATCTAGGTGACCGAAATCAAATGCCACAAACTTTTATTCAATTTATTGAAGTTTTTGATGTATGGGGTATTGATTTTATGGGGCCTTTTGTCAACTCCCATGGGAATTTTTATATCTTACTTGCGGTTGATTATGTCTCGAAATGGGTGGAAGCTAAAGCCACCCCAACTAATGATTCTAAAGTGGTTTCAGATTTTGTGCAAGCTCACATATTTGCAAGGTTTGGAATTCCAAGAGCCATAATTAGCGATGGGGGTTCTCACTTCAAAAACAGGATTTTACAAAGCTTGTTGACGAAGTACAATGTGTCGCACAAGATTGCAACACCTTATCATCCCCAAACCAATGGACAAGCCGAGGTGTCTAACCGGGAGGTGAAATCTATTCTAGAAAAGACGGTGAACCCAACAAGGAAGGATTGGAGCATGCGACTTAATGATGCTTTGTGGGCGTATAGAACCGCATATAAAACACCTATTGGGATGTCTCCTTTTAGGCTTGTGTATGGTAAACCTTGTCACTTACCCGTGGAAATTGAGCATAAGGCGTTTTGGGCTATTAAGCAATGCAACATGGAGATGGATGGGGATGGAAAGCAAAGGAAGTTACAACTTCAAGAGCTAGAGGAGCTTCGCAATGATGCATTTGAAAGCTCGCGAATTTATAAGGAAAAGACGAAAGCATTCCATGATAACATGATTTCTAGGAAACAATTTTGCATTGGGCAGAAAGTGCTTTTGTTTAATTCTCGCTTGCAATTATTTCCGGGTAAATTAAGGTCACGATGGATCGGACCTTTTATTGTTACTAATGTGTTTTCTCATGGTGCAGTGGAAATTCGTAGCATAGCTACAGGGAAAGAACTTAAAGTTAATGGGCACTTAGGTTGAAACCATATTATGAGAATTTCACTTCCGAAGTGGTGGAAGGAGTTAACTTTGTGGATGTACTCCCTCTGGAGGAGTCGTAGAAAGCAAGGAGATAGTCGGGCTGACGACTTTAAACCAAGCGCTAATTGGGAGGCAACCCAAAGGATGACTATTTCTTGTCTTGTATTTATTTCTTTTCTTGTTTTACTTTGTTTTTGCTGATTTCTTGTTAGGATTTCCCACCTTGACTAACTTTGGACGATTCAATTTACATTGAGGACAATGTAAAGTTTAAGTGTGGGGGAGTGGTTTGCGTTGTAAATTTTTGCAATTTTTCAACTTTTTTGTGAAATAGTGAATAAGAAAACTCCAACTTGTAGTTAGTTTAGAGTCACATAGTATACATGTCGCTAAGATTACATCGAGAATCTCATACTAGTGACTGAACTTAGAGATGACAGAGAACATGATCGGGTTTCTTAATTGTATGAGAGTTAAAGTTGGATTTAACCATGCCAAAGTGGCAAATAAGGTGCAGACCAGAATTCGGTATTAGAGTAGTGATCCCCTATAGTGGAGACTACCCAAGTTACATAATGTGAGGCACCAACCTTCAATTTCTTTGTACTGTCTAAATTTGTGCTTTTAGAGTGTGTGTCACCGTACGTAAATTAGGGAGAATGGTGAGCTGTCCAACTTCCCACCATAGAAGCACTATTTTGATCTCTTGAGTGCTATTTTTATCAACCATGTTGGTGACATCGAATTGCTAACTTACATACCACTTGTAATCTTGTTCGGCATTAGCACCATCCACCTTATCTCTCTCTACACCAACGGGTCCATAGAAACACCATCATCATCAACAAGAGGAGCATCACAAATTTGAAGGAAAGTTGAACACGTTCGAGGTTTACAAGCAACGGTGATGCAATTGAGCAGATTTTAGATTCAAGTAAAGCAACAAAACAAGGAGCATAATTTTTATAAGTTGAAGACTATTGTACAAGAGTAAAAATTATCAAAGATGAGAGTTCGAGAAATTTATGATATCAAGACATATAAGTTGTGAAGAATCAAGCGGTAAAGTACTTACACCATGGCCTTTGTACTTAAGTTTTTATTTTTGTATTTTACTTTCTCTTGTCTTTGAAAAAAAAAAAAAAAGACAAGAGAAAATGTTTAGGTTTGTTAATAGTTTTTATTATTTTGTTTTATTTTGTATTTGTTTTATGTCTTAAAAAAAAAAAAAAAAATATTGGGTTTGTATGTTCGTTTTTAGTTTTGTATTCTTTCAATAAAGCCAAGGGAAAGAAGGAATATCTATAATGAAGTTTCAAGCGACAAGGAATCAGAGGAAAGAATCATATTGTCGAGATTCTACGAAGTTCGAGAGTTATCATCAAGAGTTGAAGACCGAAGACAAAGATGAAGACACCGATTGAAGACCGAAGACGTTTCTATGGATGCTGTGAGAGTGGTGCTAGCTGCACGCCGAACGGATTCACGGTAAGTAAGCATATTTCCACCTTCGTTAAATGGTTGATTTCCTTTCGAAGAGATCGTCAGAAAAATGGGTTTTCAAAAATATATAAAAGATGTGGGTTTTCAAAACCTTCGGAGGGTTTTTACCTTCCTACCATTCAACGTGTCGCAGGATTCTCTCTTCATTCCTACCTGGACACATGTGTGACCCACAAAAAGTTGTTTATTATTGAGAGCAATATCATAAAACCCTTTCTTGTGAGGCAGAGTCGAGACTTTTGATCACTCCGAACCCGAATTTTTGTCGAGAAGGGATGGTTATCTCTCTCTCAACTTTTAAGAATGAGATTGTGTTCATTTATGTGTCTAACTTCTTATGACTAGTGTGCAGAATCTCTATGTCTTCTTAGCGCGTTGGATACTATCATTTCGGAGAACTAGTAAGTTGGAAAAGTAGGTTTTGTGGGTATATCTCTAGTAAACCCTCACGAGACTATAACTCGTCCACTAGGGACACCTAGGGGTTTAAAGGCTTGTTATTTATGCTAAAAGTGACTGTAGCCTCGACGACACGGAGTTGTTATCTTTTATTGTTTTGTTTGATTTGCTCGAGGACTAGCAAAGTCTAAGTGTGGGGGAATCTGATAGGTGTACAATACACCGTATTTACTATTTAGTAGTTACGCTTTCTTTGCTATTTTTCTTGTGAATCATGTACTTTACGCGTGTTTTTGAGTTATTAGGTACTCTGGAGTCGCACGGAGGAAAAGAAGAAGAAATTATCCAATTTGAGCAAAAATGGCGAAATTGTCATCTCACAGGCAAATGATATATGGAGCTGACCCAAGGTTAAGGGACAACCCTCTTTTGGAGAAATATTAAATGACAGCCAGCAAATGTTAAGGGGCTGCCAGCTGGGTAGCCCTTATCAAGGTGACTGGACACTGGATATAACCTTACTCCCATAACCCCTTATCTGCCAGACCTGGGTGGCTATATCAACCATCATTTTCCTACACCAAAACCTAAATCGAGAGATGTTTTCTCTCAATCATTACTTATTCACCTGAAATTGAAATTCAGAGAAAATGGCTGCTGTGCAGCCATGGAATCGAGTTCACAGAGAGGAGACGGCGACGAGTGAGTGCTGCAGTCGTCTAGGGTTTGAGAAGAAGCACAAGGGGATCTGTGTTGAATTAACGAATTTCGAGTTGAACCGTGAAAGAATTGTTCTGTGAAAGAGAAGATTCGGATGGGTCTGTGGTGAATTAAGACATGGGTTTGTCTCGAGATCGAGTTTCTGGTGGTAATTGTGGATTGTAAGTGGTTGATTTAAGTAATCTGAGAACAACAGGGAGAAGATGGAGATCGAAATGAGTTTTCAACAAATCCTTGAGATGAATCTGTTGAGTTGGTTTTCTGAGCTTCAATTGAAAACCATATAGATGGGTTTGATAGATTGTTTCAGATGGATAGAATCAGAGTTAGGGTTTGTATTAATTCTCTGGGTTCATGAGGGATGAAGAAATTGATCTGTGATTAAAGGGATTTGAGGAAGAAGAGATGAAATTGATAATGGGTTTTGCTGCCATGGAAGTTACAAGGCTGTGCTGATGATTATAGAGAACAACACAGAGATATGGAGGAAGCAGGTTCTGTTGTGTTGGTGATACAGGCAGGAATTGATGGTGATTATTTATGGGTCATTAACAGAAGGATGTCAGTTGGCGATGATAATGAATCCAGGGAGAAGAAAAGGGATCTGTGATGAACAGGGAGGAGCAAATGTGAGTCCAAGGAAGAAGAGAAGATGGAGTTTGTAATGAATATGATAGGTTGAGCAACAACTGATGCTGTCAATTGTGACAATGAAGAATCTGTGAAGCACAATGGGTATGCTGGTGACGATGAGGAATTGCAAACTTTGTTAAATTGTTTAGGTAATTGGTATTGAAGGTATATTTGGTGCAATGAGCTACAAAAGCTATTGGTGTTGCAGAGAAACAATTGCACTGAACTGGGAGATACTAGTGATGACAGTCGAATGACTCAGATGCTCTGGCGCTGAGATAGCGTGTTGTTTGATTTGGCAGGAAGAAGAGCTGGTGATATGTGCAAAGGTTGGAGTCTGTGGTGGTACTGAAATGGTGTTGGTGGTGTTGAGCAGATGGGTTCAGTTCTGAAGGAAGGATGGGTTTAATTTGCGGCCAATTGATGTCATTGCAGTATGTGTTGGTGGTGATTCTAGCAGGGACTTGAAGTTGCAGTCAGTGGTGTTGAGAGTTAATAGGCTTGAGTAACTGGTGGTAGGACAGTGGTGCTATGTAATCACAGGGTGCGAGCTCGATGCAGTGAGGGAATTGGTGTTTTTTCAATATGTTGATATGGATTGAGTTGCAGCTGAGTTATGATGGAACTAAGCCTGAGAATGGGCGATGCGGGGGCGCCCGCCATCGAACATAATGGAGCACTAGGTCTGGTGCAGTTTCTGTGTGTTGTGTAGGCCTGGATTGAAATGTAGAAATTTAGTGAGATGGCCTAGGCAAGATGGCTTGATGTGTAGCTGAATTGTAATGTGCAATGACTAAAACTTGATGGTGCAAGAAGCGGTTACCTGGCTTGAATTGTTGGTTCATGGCAGTGAGGAGATGGGGTTAGATGAATGCATTAGGTTGGCAAGTTACAATGCACTGGAGCTGAGAATGGACTCGACGGTGCTGTGAGGATTATGATGCTGGAAGAGCAAATATTGTTTATGTTGTTGTTGGTGCTTCAGAGAATAGTGTTGCAGATAAGTTGAAGCTGTAAAATCTGTAGGAAAGGGTGGAGTGAACTGTGAAGTTTGCAGCAGATTTGGGGATGGTTACAGGGCCAACATGGCTGGAAGCACAATGATTGTGCTACAGAGCTCTGGCCAGTGCAACAAGCTCAGGCCAAGGTCACTCAGCTTAGCTGAGTCTGACTTGGGTCTAACTCATGATCTGACTCTTGACCCTGACTCGGTTTGACTCGGTCTGACCGAGTTGACCCGTTGACCCGACCGAGTTGACTCGCTGAACCGGTGACCGGGCGGACTTTGCCGGTCACCTGAACCGATTTCCGGCGACTCTTCCGGCGGTTTTCAGGCCACAATACCAGTTTCCCGGCGACCACTTTTGGGACATATTTCCTACATGGGTTTCTCTCTCTTATGGGCTTGGTGGATTCTCATCTAATGGACTTTGAAGACTAGACCTAATTTTAGAAGTTGGAGAAAAGCTATAAAGGGAAGGTCTTCTACAACTTATGGGATATCTTATTCTTGGAATTTTGGAGAGCCGTTTTGTTTACGCTTCTAGGGTTTGCTTTTGTTCATCTTCTTCTTCTTCTTTTCAATTAATATTTTTATGATGAACTCCATAGCTATGAGTAGCTAAACATATTATTGGTTATGGGATAAAAGTTGATTTCTCAACATGTTTTTGAATCTATGAATTAGTTTTGTCTCAGTAATTTATTGTTTGTGATTCACAATTAATAGTGTTATAAGATTTGAATACTTGTTAGGTTGAGTCCGGAATCAATCCGATTTGCGTTCATCTCTAGAGCTATATTAGGGTTTTCAATACGAAAAAGTTGTTTATCCCTGATTCTAAGTAGCATAATTGTGGGCATTGCTTGTAGTGATATATCCTACTAGTCACAAGTGAATCATAACTTTTGTTAAAACGTTTAGTGCTTTTACACATTCGTTTGCATTGATTAGTCTTATTCCATAGAACTTATTGCTTTTAGGGAGTTAAATTTAATTGTGCTTTTACACTTTAGGTTGCTTTCTAGGAAGAATTCACATAAGCATCTTTTAATGTGGTTGTGATGAAAACAGGGAATTAACGGGTTATACTTGCGATCAAGGTATCCTAGGACTTTTAGTAAATACGAGATTAAAATACCAATTCTAATCATTGATGAAAATACATGTTTGTGAATGATACTATCCCGTGACCAATATCTTCTCCTTATTGATTATTCCAACTATTTGCTTTGCTCTATTTTGTTTTTACTTTAGTATTTCGCTCAAACAACAAACATCCCCCCTTGGTTACCTTAGAAACTGAAAATTGCATAACAACAATTGCCTCTCTGTGGATACGAACTCTTCCTTACCTTGTGCTTCATTTAAATTTAGTGAGTAAGAAAGTGAAATTATTTTTGACGGATTGACAACCGATCATCTACGAACACTAATCCATGATAACTAATCGAAAATAGCCGTCAAGACAGGATAACTAATCAAATGAGCAAAGAGAATTATTTCGGTTCTTGAAAATTAATGCTGGTGTTGATATATAAAGAACGCAAATTCAGAATACCTGTTTTGAACAGTAGCAAATTCGGAGTACCTGTTTTGAAATAAAGTAATTTCATTGTTAACATAATCAGATAAGTTACCTATAATTGAAACGATCCAAAAGCAACCAGGAAAAATAACAAAAAACAACAAATATACTTAAGAGGAACTGAAATGTAAATGAAAAGGGAAACATCAATACACCAAAGTATAATAACAACCGAAAAAAGGTTGAAAGAAATGACCTTGCACAGGTAAAGCAACACTGGAATCGCACCAAATTTGAGAACCCTAATTTCCCTTCTTAAGATTCAAAATAACAACGATGAATTGAGAATCAATAGCTATAAAAATTCCGAATAAGCCTAGGGCTTAATAGCAAAAAATCAAAACGCAAAATTTGGAGAAAGATATAAGAACCTCAATTTGAGTAGTACCTAGGATGAATCGATCGGTTGGACTTATTTCTCGATACGCATAGGTTTATGAAAATCCATTCCATTGCGTTTTATGAGCTACAATTCGAAACGGATGGGACATTAAGTTCGTCTATTCGTTTTTCTCCTTCCGGATTTTTATTCAAGAATTAACGAAACGGGTGAGAGAGGGGAAAAGCAACCACGTGGCACAATCTCGATAGCATTTTATACAACCAAAATGTATCCTATTTAGATGAATCAGGACCGTCCTTTATGTGTCCCAACTTTGGATCACCGCCCATCTAGGAAAACACCATTGTCTCTTATAATATGGATACGATAGAAAGATATGGTTGGTGTTATTATCATTGACGTTAAACAAAAAATTATAGAGAAAAGCTAACAACAATTATCTTAATCAACCAAAACAAAAGTGAATCATACCTTAGGAATAGAGTTGTGCAAAGGATGAACCTTTGGGAAGGAAATTGATTATAAAAAGGATTAAATTAAGAGTTAAGTTAATGGGATGAATAAAAGTAATTCCCAAATTAATGTGCAATAAATTTAAATTCATTATATTAGGTAAAATTAATATTATGTGAATTAATCTGGACCCTTCTTTATATGCCTAAAATATAGATTGAAAATCTTAAATATGTAGCTTAATCTGGACCATTCTTTATATGCCAGAACTGTAAATCTTATATATATTATAAGGGACAATGGTGTTTTTCTATTTGGACGGAGATCTACAGTTTGGACACATAAAGAACGACCCAGATTGAGGCACCTATTTAAGTTATTCATTTACATTTCTGGCATATAAAGAATGGTCCAAACTGTAGATCTCCGTCCAAATAGAAAAACACCATTGTCCCTTATAATATAAGATATTCTTTTTATATATAATCAAGTGATTATTCATTTACATTTCTATAGAGCCTTTAAGGATCCAATTTTTTTTATTCATTAATGCATTAAACGAGGTTATTCATTTATCACCTTGGCCCAAGTAGGGACCAGAGAAAATTATTCATTTGCGAGGTTATTCATTCATCGAACATTCGTTTATCGAGGTTCGACTGTATTATCATTCACTAAACATGCATTAGCTTAGTATAAACATGATTCGTTGCACAACCATAAAAATTCCTACAGTTGCAAATCTGTATACTTCGCTAAATAAGTCAACTAGTTATGCGTAATATTTTGTGAAAAGAAATCACACAAATACAAATTCTAAGTATAGCAAATGAAATCAATCTCAAATATTATCTTCCAAATTTAGTAAATAATAACCATAACTCGATATGTTTATCACTAACTTTTCATAGTTACATATTTGACATAATCAAGATGTCGACATGATGTGATCAAGATGAATACCTCTTTGTATGGAAGTTGGGATATTATCCTCGAGTATTAAAGGAATCAACATTAATAATAAGAAATTACAAATTGATAAACATCTTCGTTATTTCTTGGCCTATGAACTTTCCGATATAATTTTCACAAACATCAAACTTAGTTAATCAAGATACAAGAAACATACAATTTAAAAATAAAAGTTAGAATCAATTTGAAATCGGTTATGTGAACGGATCAGAGATCGATTCTGAATTCTTATTTGAATACGATACTTAATTCGAGTTCAAACTAGCTTTTAACCATGTTTATGAAATTGCTACTAACATGTTTTCAAAACACAAATTTATATAAAAACTCCAACATTAATTATTAACAAGTACATCATTAGTGTTATACTGAGAGCATAACAAACTATACTTCGAAACTCATTACAATAAGTTGTGGAAACAAGTAATGCATATTATTCTTAAACACTTTGTTCATACATAATTGTCAAGTCACCTTATATATGAAAGCCATTAATGAATAAGACCGTGAGAACTAGATATAAAAGAAATAATCGTTCAATAGTTACTAACCTAGCTTAAAGAATGATGTTTTCGTTTAATCTTCAGTACGTCTTCAAGTCTTTAATGAGTAACTAGAGTTCTGTTTCAACATTTACAAATCTTAAGTCTAACCTGACGAAGTTGACTTTGGTTTGCAATTCAAACATGGAGTTTCAGAATTAAAATTGACAACCAAACTTGACATACCAACTTCTGGTGGTTTCAACCGAGCAATGCTCCAACACTCCATAAATCTAACTCAGAATCCATTTATGTCCTCCGAGAACAATACCTTAAAGTGCTAGATATCTAAGCTAATAATATGAAGCTGATACTTACTATGTAACATACCCTTCACAATTCCAATGGATGAAAACATAAACCAAGAATGAAAGTTGGGCCGTTTGACTATAAGATCCACATCCAGTTCATTAGTGGATGATTTGGGCACCCATCCGCAAAAATGTGCCTGGTCTGATCGAATCCGCGGATTTTGGGCTATATGCTCGCCCATTTTTCTGAACTATGATTTTAGGCATACGGAAATCTTTTAGGGCATACCAATGTAAAGACAAAAAAGGAGTGTAAATAGCAAAATCAAAAGCCCCTTAACCAAATATTTTTGGTAATGGCAAATCTGCCCTTTTAGGATTAGTGTTAATACTAATGATTAGTTAAAATAATTCTAATTAGTGATTAATGATTAGTTTTAGGATTAATAAAAAAATTTGAGTAAGAAAAAAAAAAAGTTAGGTTTTTTGTGTAGATTATTTAGTTACCCTTGAATTGTAGTCATTTAATCTCACTTTTGTAGGTTAAAATCATCAAAAAATATGTGTTTTTTCACTAAGGTTCGGCGAGTTTGGATGAACAGTTCGGCTAGCTGAAAGTGTTGATTAAGAGCCGAACCTACCTTGTAGGCCAGAGTTCGGATTGGTTCGAATTGTCCTAACAAGCCGAACCCTACACTGAACTGTCTGGAAGAAAAAATGTTTAGGGTTCGGCTTATATTTAGAAATTTGTAAGCGCCGAACCTGTTGGAAACACATTGTTCGGCTATTTGAATAAGTAGAATATAAGCCAAACCTGATCATGTACATTTCTGGGTTAATAATTTTGTATTGGTTCGCACATATTGTGAATATCGTAATAGCCGAACCTCGTAAATGTGCTAGGTTCGGCACATATTATGATTCGAATACGCCGAACCCCTGTGGATCTCTTTCTGTGACTAGGTTCGGCTTGAAATTTCATGAAATTTCAAGCCGAACTGTTCATATACACTTACAGGAAGCTTTTGTGAAGAACAGTTCGGCTAAAAACGCAACTCAATTTTGAGCCGAACCCAACACCGTAACCGTCATTTAATCGATGAAAACAGCAAATAGGAGATTGGGTTTGTAAAACTTACTTTCTTATCCTCGTTTCCGGAGTTGGAGATGCAGTTGGTTCAATTTCTGGTTCAATTGGTGGTTGATTTTCAGTTTCTACACCTTCATCTTCAATTGGTTCTTCTTCTTCAATTGATGGATTAGAAGACGATTTGGTTTTCCTAGTCCCTGCTTTTCTTTGTACGAGTCATTATGTAGTTCAGTTTAATCGACAATCAAATTTTTACGAATCGACAATTAATCACGGTGATGAATTTTTTTTTTCGCGGGAGGGGAAGAGTTCGGCTAGAGGAGGAAGAAGAAGAGATGTTAAGGGAAGCTGATTTTGATTTTTTAGAAAACTGATTTTAGATTTTTGTATTAAGGGTATATAAGTAATTGAGCTACCCATAGGTTACCCCTTATAAGGTCACCCAAAATGGGACTATCATTTTGTATGCTCGGAAAGTTTTATGTATGCCTAAAATCATAGTTCATTTTTCTTAAGTGAGGAGTGAACTGAAGCCACTCGACCGCGCTCGAGAATAAAGCTTTTAGGGTTTAGGCCCAACTCATAACGATGAGGATATGAATGGAATTTTAGATTTATCAGGGATTAGATATGGGATTATGCAACATCATTTCTCATATAAAGTCTCCCATTAACCCTAGCACTAGAAAAACCCTCTTATATCATCTCTTTTTCGGCTCTTCGCTACTTTGCTGCCTCAAACCCTAAAAACTCAGAAGAAACTCAAGGAAGAAGAAACAGCAGCAATCATGGCGGAACCAGAGGTCGATGTTGCAGGAGCACCAAAAAGAAGGACGTTCAGGAAGTTTGCTTTCAGAGGAGTAGATCTAGATCAGCTTTTGGATATGGGTACTGATGAGTTGGTTAAGCTCTTCACTGCTAGAGCTAGGCGAAGGTTCCAACGTGGTCTTAAGAGGCAACCAATGGCTCTTATCAAGAAGCTCCGTAAGGCTGTAAGTTTTTTTCTAAAACCCTCTTTTTGTTTCAGTTATTTCTAGTGTTTTTGAGATCTGTTTTCTGTATCGATGAATAGTAGTTGATTGATTGTTTATGTGTTGTTGTTTTTGTTGTTGATGTTGAGTAGAAGCGTGATGCTCCACAAGGAGAGAAGCCAGAACCTGTTAGGACTCATCTTCGTAACATGATTATCGTCCCTGAGATGATCGGTTCCATCGTTGGTGTCTACAATGGAAAGACCTTTAACCAGGTTGAAATCAAGGTAAACTTTTCAGCCATTTCATGTTCTTTAGCATTTTTTGTTGTTTGGTCCCTTTTTATTTTACATCTTGTGAATCAATAATAGTCTGAATATCTTGTTATGTGTTTTGTTTGTTACATCTTCATATCTGTAAGCATGATTTGATGTCCATGCTCTGTATGTTTCATTCATTTGTCTCAGTTGCTTTTGAGTGTGTTCATAATTTTGGATTGATAAACAATTAAGTGAAGTAAGACACATTTGGAATTTTAAAGGTTGAACTGTCACATTCTATTTTATTTTGTTATGTATTGCTGTATTTATCACTATTCCTTCTAAATCTATAGGTTTATAGTTTATAAGTTGTTTATGGTCACTACAGTCTAAACATTGGATTTAAGGCTTGAATTTTACTGTTTTCATTATGCATCTTCTTTGTTTCTTACATGAGATGTGATTGCACCTAACTATAGGTCAATAGTCCATCAAACAATTTAGGTCTTGCATTGTACTCTTTGTTCATACGGGATTGGTGCTGTGGTTGTCAATCATCAACCATCTGGAATCATTTTCCTCTGTACTAAGAATGGGAATTGTGATGTCTGATTGCTTGATTTGTATTATTAGCTTGCTTTGTGCTATAATAAAATAGACAATTTTAGTGCCCACTAACCGTGGCTGTTTTATAGCAAGTGCAATGCATGTTGTTTTTATCAACTACTATTTGTATTCAACCCAATAGTAGAAGTACAAAAAAGATGAAAGTTTGTTGATTTGTTCATTTGATTGATTTGTTGCCTAATCATCCTTTGTTGATGCAGCCTGAGATGATTGGTCACTATTTGGCTGAGTTCTCTATCTCATACAAACCTGTGAAGCACGGTAGGCCCGGTATTGGAGCTACTCACTCATCTAGGTTCATTCCCCTCAAGTAAGAATGCTGGTTGTTGCTGTTCGCTGCCATCATCAGTTTCGCCACCAAATTCTCTTTCACCATATATCATCAGAGACATGCTTTTGGAGTTAATAGGCTATTTGTGTTCCGTTTAGAGTATTCTACCAATGTTTTGCTTTAAATTAGAGTTCCAGAATTACTGCTTGATGTTGCTGTCTTTTAGTTAAAACATCTTAATTTTGTTGGTAATTTTGGTTAATAGAAAAAACTCAAGGATTTCATATGTTTTGGGAATATCTGTCTGAATTATTAAAGAGTTATGTTTTGGGAATATCTGGCTGAATTATTAAAGAGTTAACATCTGGGCAAAATGAAAAAAGAGCATGGTTTATATTTCATTGGGATACAAGATGGACAGTCTTGGACAGTGTGTTTTTTTTGCTTGCTACCAGAAATATGACCAGGATTTGGTGCATAGCATAGTGATTTTTAGTTAACATCACTATGTGATTACTAGACTTCTGTGCGTTGCTTAACATGAGCTATGCGAATCACTTGATACATGGACCAAATTCGTGGGATCAGTATATTAGGCACGGCTGTTGCTTGACATGAGCTATGCGAATCCCATTTTGCATTGCAGTGGCGATGGTTGATGCAAGGCGAACGGCAATAAACATGTTGCTTAACATGAGCTATGTGAATCCCATTTGGCATTGCAGTGGTGATGGTTGATGCAAAGCAAACCGCAATAAACATGTTGAAGTTATTATGTCCATTAACGAGATTCTGCCAAGATAAAAATTCTTGAATGAAATGATGCTCGAGAACCGAGGACCCAAATGTGCAGAGATCAGATATAAGTCCAGACTCCAGAAATACAGCATAACTTCATAAGACATAACAAGTAGCATTCATTCATCACAATATTAACAGCAGAATCGGGATCGAAAAGGAATGTCGGCCCAAATACATAAGAAAGAACAAAACGATGGAGGAGTGAGAAACACCACCCACCCACACTCATCTCATCCAAACAGATCTGGAAAATATAAAAGATCCCTACCAAGAAACTAACTATCAGCAGATTCAGTACACTACACACACGACGCAAAAAAGCTCACATTTTTCAGTCATCATTTTGTTAGCCTCTCCATGCAAAATCTCCTCTTCCTTCTCTCAAACTTCTTCCTCTTCTGTAATCAACTTCTGCGTCAGAGCTTGATGAACCTAACCTGTGGTATCTCTTGTTGGATTTAGAACTTCCCATCATTGAGAATATGTCCTCTTCATCAGTCAAAGCATGGTTCTCATCAAGTTTTCTGTGCTCTGAAGCTTCCCCACTTGTCTGCTTCTCTGGTCTATGATCTGAAACATTTAACGAAAACAAATAACATTAACCAGCAACTAAGGCAGCAATAAAAAAAGGGTTTTTCTGTTCTTTCAGCAATTTTTTTATTCAGTTTACTATGATCTCTTGAACTTAATGCCTGAGATGTTGAGGTGGTAATGCATGCAGGACAAGAAACCAAATAGATGACTGATGTACAACATTGTGGCTTCTGAACTGACTAGCACCCAAATTCAAAAACTCGAGCATCATGGGAGAATTTTAATATTTGCAACATAATTTCTAGTCAACACACACTTATGAGCTGATTAAAAGAAGTTGTACTTTTATAGCAAACATGCAAACAGTAAGAGATGATCCAGAAATATTTATTCACCTTTGAAACCATTGCGCAAGTGCTCCTTCACTTTGCCATGAACACCACCCAGCACCTGATCTGATGTTGATTTTGGGCCTCTGAAATCCAACAATTTCATTTTTGTTGTTTGCTTGTTGTCTTCCCCATTATACATTTCAGGTATCGTTTCTTCCAAGTTCAAATTACTAGATGCAAAAGGGGCTATGGTAAAATTTTCATCTAACACATCGTCTGAAATTTCTACATAATGCGGAGTTGTGATGATTTCATCGGCACTAAATCCAAAGGATGCTCTGTATGCTTCAACTTCTTCAACATCTGCCTTTTTACTATGCTTTCCATTACTCATGTGAACATCAGTTTCTCTGGAAATGCTTAGACGCCCTCCATTATGAGGATATGAATGATATGACTGCTGAGCTTGATCCAGATAGAATTGTGCAGAAGTCGCGGGGCAGAAGAAACCAGCATCTTGTGAGAGCATGAAATTTTTTGACGCTGGTGTATCAAGTCCAAATAACCTAGATGACGGGCTTCGAGGATATTGAGAATCTTGGGCAGAGATTGAAGTACCCCATCGATCAGGAAACGATGCAGGGGATAGTCCTCCATCACCAGGAGTTCTTGAAATTGGTGAAATGAGACTGCTTGCTGGACTTTCAGGATAAAGCGGATATGTTGCTTGAAGGTCATTAGCACTAACATAACCAGATTTGCCACCACTTTTAAGATCCATTGAAGATGAAAGAAACTGCGCGTAAGGTACATCTGGAGATGAGGGAGTCGTAAGGTGATTCAATTCTGGTGGAGGAGTGAAAGGAGCAGTAGATGGTTCAGTTGTATAAGTTGAAAAAACGGGAGGAGAGACCAGTTGAGTTTCATTGGCATAAGGCCCTGTAGCATACATGCTAGAAGAAGGACCTCCAGGAGAATTGGCAGACAATGACAAGAAACAGCTTGGTGATTGAGCAGTAGAAGGTAGGGCAGAGTTTGTAAAAGATGCTGGGGAAGATGGTGGAGCTAGAAGAGATGGTGATATTGTTGTAGTTTGGTGAGAGCCGCCAGGTGCAGGCCCATTTGAACGGTTTCCTGATGTATTCCCCTCCGGAATACGAGTTGCAGGTACAATCCGTTTCCCACCTTTCTGCGATCCGAAGCATGATAACCCACCCCAGCAGCCTCCCCATCTCCTTCGCTGCACAGTAAGGTTAAGGTTCAGGTTATGTATTGTATATCACACAAGTACTAGAGCATAAATAACAAAATTGACGAAGTATAAGTAAATGTATATCAAGCTTTTGGCCTGATGCCATATTATTTCATATCACATAATGTGTGATCCGATCATATAAGAAAAGATCTTTGCCAAGATAAGTAAACTATGCTATTCACCCATGAGTAAATTCGTGAAATGCGATCCATAGCAAAAGCTTCCAACTACCAGTGGTTTACCTCCCTAACTACATATACTACCAGTGCTGTGTATGCAAACCCACCAAAACACAGGCTTAGTTGTTGGACCCTTCTTAGCAACCAGTGGAACCTAACATTATCACAGGCATATTTGACTTCAAAATTCTATTCAGGTGTGTGACATTGAAATGTTAAAGAAGTTTAAAAAAAGAGTAACACTGTGTGAAGCATCTCATGATTCCGAACCTTGTAGAGATGTGGAGAAACAGGATAACAAAGGAAATATTTGACAAAACAAGTTCAAAATGACATTGAGGTTGATTAATAACAAAAGAAATCTGAAACACATTATAAAGAAAGTAGCAAAAGCTTCCAACTACCAGTGGTTTACCTCCCTAACTACATATACTACCAGTGCTGTGTATGCAAACCCACCAAAACACAGGGTTAGTTGTTGGACCCTTCTTAGCAACCAGTGGAACCTAACATTATCACAGGCATATTTGACAAAACAAGTTCAAAATGACATTGAGGTTGATTAATAACAAAAGAAATCTGAAACACATTATAAAGAAAGTAGATAACATGTTTCTACCTTAATTACTAAAAATAAAGCACCAGTTGTGAAGATGGCGCAACATCAATTAGCTAAATACAAAACACTAAGCACAGACTAGGTCACTATAAAGCAGAACCCAAGCACTTCAGAAAGGAGCTTAAGAACAACTACTACCCAATATTATCGAAGCTAACAACTTAGTACTAATACACTAAATCAAAGCCAAAGTTTAGCAAAACCTAACATTCTAAAGTCAATCTAGGTTAAATTTAGAGTAAGAAAATGAAAGATCAACAACAATCAAAAAAGTAAACAATAAGTGGAGAAGTTATTTCACAGAATCACATATAATGCTCTAAATCTAACAGACAATAACCTCATACGTATTTTGAACCTCCTTAATTTATGTATTTCCTTAACTGTTTTTCAATCTCTCTGTGATAATCTTGCTTTATACCCTTTTTTTATTTTAATCAATGATAATCTAGCTTTAGTGATCAAAAGATAATAACCTCATACTTTCAAAATGCAAAGAATAACTAGCAAATTTCACACTAAAAAAATATAACTCCATAAAAGACAAAAATCAAGAATCAAATTACTCACAAATCTAAAAAAATTGTTTTACTCTGGCAAAAAAAAAAAAAAAAAAAAAAAAAAAGTAAAATGCAATTTTATTTAGTTTTTTTTTTTACCCGTTCATGGTGATGATGAAACCTAGTTGGAGAACCGATATCAGTAGTTGCAGCACTAATCGAAGCTCCACCATTTCTTACACTACTTACACCTCCATTACCAGCCATCATAACTTATCTCTAATTTTTCTCTTTCTCTCTCACATTTTCTAAACCAAAACAATAAAAAAAAGAGAGATCTGAAATTGTGTACTTTTTCTTTTTCAGATCAGGATAATTAACTAAAATTAGTTGTAAATAACAAAGTAAGAAGAAGAAGAATGGAAATGAAAGAGGAGAAAAATAAAAATCATCTTCTTCACAAGCTCTCTCTACTCACTTCATTAATGAAGTTCAGAGAGTGACTTAAGATATAGAAAGAAAATGAAAGTTTTTTGGTTTGGAGTTTAAGAGAGTGAGAATACGGAGAAGAAGAAGAAAGGGATTTGTGTAAATCTGTGAAATGTTAAAAAGAGAAAAAAGAAAAAAAGAAAAGTGTGATTTTAGGATTCGTGAAAGCAAAAATAGAAAAGAGAGAGAAAAAAAAGACTGAGCGAGTCTCAGAGAGAGAGTGAAACAAAGAAAGAACAAAGTGAGCGTAGGATAACAAAGTGTACGCCCTCCAAACTCTTTTTGTTTATGGCTCTCTGTCCTTAAAATATGTCCGCAATCTTCACTTCTCTGTTCACACGGGTTACGGTTGTTTTTTTTCTTTTCTCAAATACACACCAAGCAAGGCCAGGGGTAACAAATTGCTCTTCTCAACCAAATCTAAAGCATTAGAAACATCCAGTTAATTTTCGATATCAATTTGGGTTTTGGATTGAATAACCTAAAATTGATGATAGCAACTAGTTCTTAAAAATACATTTGCATCAATTTAGGAAGAGACGATGAAAATCGTCATCAATTATTGGATTTTTCTTACTAGAATCTCAAATCTTCTTTGTTATATTAGGTGGTGGTGTTGGCGGTGGCGGTGATAAAGGAGGAAGTCAAATCTCTTTTCATACATTAATGATGATGGTGGTGGAAGTAAAATAAGATATCAAATCTCTGGTTTTGTCGAGTTGATGATGGCGGTAGTGGTGAAGAAGGATATCGAATCTTTATTTCTTGATGATGGTGGCGGTGGTGGTTAAGGTATCTTTTTCAATCCTTTTTTTTGTTTGTGTGAGATTTGTGGTTTTTGATAGGTTATAAGCATAATATTTTTCCCTTAGATCTAGGTTGCGAATCATAAATTTTGTATATCGTTCTTTTTAGATTTAGCTTGAATTGCATATCTTTTATTTTTAGTTTGATATAATGAAAAGAGGCAGTAAGATATGCTTATTTAAAAGGTTGTATAATAGTGTATGGATGCGGAAAGTTTAGTGTACTGTAAGCATTATTTGGAATTGAACAAACGGTGATGAAATGGGAGGTGAGAATTTATGCGAGTATTTTCGTATGGATTACGAAGAACAAGCGCCCATGTTTTTGTTTGCATTTATACATGTTTTGAGTGCATTTATATACAAATACGGGGTGGGAACGACTATTTGGTAAATTTGAGTTAACTCTCAAGAGGATGATAACCATCATCACTATGCTTGTTTTGTTTTGAAAATCCAAGTGTTTTGTGAATCTAATGGCTGGTTGTATGCCATCGTTGTTGTAGGTAAGGTTCTCGGATTTTTAGCTTGTGATTGAAAAGTTAAGAGGACAAAACTCCTAGCGGTAGAGCTCCCAAGAGGATGCAATACAATGGACAATTCGGCATGGACTCTTATAGAAGCATTACACACTCAGGTGCTTTGTCGGGCTCCATGCAAATATAAAATAATCCCCTACTTTTGCGAAACTAGTCGTATAGTACTATTGCATCTATGCCATTCAATAGTGTCTTAGGAGTGAAAAGCCTCTTGGTAGTTTAAGTTGATAGGAGTCTAATTGTTAGTGACTAATGTAAATGTTTCATTTCGACTGTTTTCGTCGTCTTTGTACATGCTAATAGTGGATGGAGTTTTGAGTTGGCGCACTTACCCTTGAAGCTATAATAGTGAGTCCACTCCTCCCTCTGTTTACTTGTATACTAATAGTTACATTAGATGAACCTATGGTGTAATGGTATCACAAGCCCGACTCTAGTCGGAAGATGCGTGTTTGATTCACGTTAGGTTGATACTTTTAGTATATTTGTGTATCAACGATAGAAATTTACCTTAGTTTAGGGAGTCAAGAACAAATATTTGTGTATCAACAATAGAAATCGACCTTAGTTTAGGGATTCAACAACCAATGTTTACGTATCAACAATAGAAAAATGGTATAAACAACCAAGGTTTGTGTATCAACAATAGAAAAATGGTATCAACAACCAATATTTGTGTATCAACAATAGAATTTGATCTTAGTGTTAGGAGTCAACAACAAATGTTTGTGTATCAACAATAGAAATCGACCTTAGTTTAGGAGTCAACAACCAAGGTTTGTGTATCAACAATAGAATAATGGTATCAACAACCAAGGTTTGTGTATCAACAATAGAAAAATGGTATCAACAACCAATATTTTTGTATCAACAATAGAAATTGACCTTAGTTTAGGGGAGTCAACAACCCGGTGTATCTGTATCAACAATAGAAAAATGGTATCAACAACCAATATTTGTGTATCAACGATAGAAAAATGTAATCAACAACCAATATTTTTGTATCAAAAATAGAAATGTTTGTGTATCAACAATAGAAATCTACCTTAGTTTAGGGAGTCAACAACCGAGGTTTGTGTATCAACAATAGAATAATGGTATCAACAACCAAGGTTTGTGTAAACCTGATAGAAAAATGGTATCAACAACCAAATTTGACAAATATTTTTGAACTTTTGATTTTTTGGGTCAACAAATATTTTGATTGTTGACGCCTAATATTAATGGCGGCGGCGCAGGCGGCGATTTGGCGGTGGTAGCGGGGCGGTGGCGGCGGCGGTGGTGGTAGCGGTGGTGGTAGCGGAGTGGCGGCGGCGGCAACAACAGTGGTGGTGGTGGTGGTAGCGGAGTGGCGGCGGCAGCAACGGTGGTGGTGGTGGTGGTGGCGGAGTGGGCGGCGGCAACAACGGTGGTGGTGGTGGTGGTGGCGGCGGTGGTGGCGGCGGCAACAACGGTGGTGGTGGTGGCGGGTTTGCTATTGGTGGTGGTAAAATGAAATAATAGAAAAATCTATTTTTTAATGGATAAGATTTTTAAATGGAAAATAATATTTTAAGTGAGGGTATTAAGGTAATCTATATTTTAAGGGATAAGATATTTAAATGATAGGGGTATTTATATTGTTGTATAAGGGTATTTGTGTTGGGCCTCTATAATAGGGGCATTTAATAAATTTACCCCAAATTGCTTGGGGGTATAACACAAAATCCACATAAGACAAAAATATTCATTGCTTTTGGATTGGAATACCCCTGTTAGTAATCTTGCCCACAGAGCCATCCTAATTTTGTTTTCTCTTCTTTCTCCGTGAGGAATGAAAAGGTTTTTTGTTTAGCCTCGGTAAACAAACCGAACCTGTTTTACTCGGTCTAGGCTCGGTTGTACTTATGTATTTTTTCATTCCCAAAAAAGCCCTTAACTTTTAATCTATTTTCAGAATGTTGTCTTACTACGAGGCCTCTGCCCATCGTCTCCCGTGGGGTGTTTTTATTCACCAAATGATTTGCAAAAAACTACACGAGTCAGTTGTGATGAAGTCGTGAGACTCGTGAATCGTTTTTTTTCTTCTTTTGCAAATTTAATTACAAGAGAGAGTGAATCGTGATGCGTTGACTCGTGACGAGTTTTATTTTTCCGGATGGAGCGGGGAGAGAATGCACGTGCTTCTGTGGGGGTGGGAATGGTTTTTGGCACCCGGTAATTGGATTAACTGAAGAGAGAAGCGAGACAATAAAGCAGTTAGGCGGACCTTTTGGTTCTCGCGGGGGTCCTACATGCAGCCAATTAGATAAATGCACGTAGATTAAGAATACGCACGCCAATGATCGAGATGGTTTGTGTGGGTAATGAACTCCTAGGGTCTACCAAAAAACACTTTATTTTCTCAGCTTTGAATTCCTTAACAAGTCGCTTTCTCGTCTTTTGGTTTTGTTTGGTATTAAGGGAGTACTAGATTTTGTGCCCGTGCTACGCACCGGGCGAAGCCCCACCATCGCGATGCATTTTGGATTTGGTGTGGCTCGGCTTCGCCTCGCCCCGTCCCAAAGCATACTTAGGATTTTTGGTTGGTGTGGTTTGGCACCCATCCACACATTGCTCACCCCTACTTCTTAGTCCCATGAGCTCCAAAGATGGGTTTCTCATTAATAAGCCTTTCATTCTTAATCCCCTATCCGCATAACCGACTGAGTAACAGAAGCTGTTGGCAAGTGTTCAAGCACATCAAAATTTGTTGATCAAGTCTTAACACTGCCATTTCTTAAGTCAGTCATTTCACATGTATATGATGCTTTCAATTTACCTTCTCCCGTTAAATGAAGGTGCATTTGAAGAACCTACACAGCTGCGATTACGGGGATGTATACAACACCATCCATTTAAAATTGTTAACTATAAGCACTTGCTAAAATTAGGATTAATATGGTTCCAATGGTGTAGCTAAAATTAGGATGAAGATTTAACACCAATATGTCAAATTGTATCGAAATTGTAATTTAGAACAACACAAACTACTAAAATATGTCAAATTATTAGGAACAACAAAAGGGAATATGGAGAGGGAGGATCTTAACACCAATTTCTAGATGTACGACCGGGTAATGGTAGAAGCTTGTGAGAGTGCAAAGAGACTATCAAGACGATCAAATAACGCTTTAGCGATCCCGAACTATGGTCAAGATTCAATCAAGAGCAGAGTGCTCAAACGGCATCTGCTAACATGTTCCTCACTTATTCCCAACGCCTCGTAATCTTTAGCTAAAGCAAAGGTAGTTTTCCCCAACCTCGGAGAAAGCCTCCAAGTTTGACATGAGTAAATAATTTAAGTTAACTAGAAATAACTGTGTTTAGCAACGGGAAATAAACCATTTTCCACGCTTAAAGAACAACTTGACTAAGGTATGGAAAACACCCTACATAGTATATCATATAGAAGTCAAATATGCAAGATCAAACATACATACCGTGCTAATTTTCTTGAAAGAAAATCTCCCGCCTCTGCATCTTATGCACATTAACATAAACACAACTTTGAAGACTTCCTCTTTGCCTTAAATACTCTGCTCTTCGCTTCTTAGCTTTGTTCATGTGACATAAAAATTTAATAGACAAACTAAGAGAGATCTTAGGCAAAAAAAAAACAGATAAACAATAAACTACTTTATGTCACAAATCACAAAAATGATTGGGAAGAATAAACTTCGCATGTACCCACCGAGCCGATCTTCCAAGCGGTCCTTCATTGTACTTCTCTCAATCTCTCGTCGGTGTCGAACAGACCTAACCACACGCCACACTTTCATTATCCTCTGCATGCTCTTCTTTACTCGAGAATCCAACAATCCCAACCTCTTCTTCTCGGTGGTCAAGACGCTTTTGATTGACGGCGGTATGTACAAAATCCTTATACCTCCTCTCGCGAACCATCCTCACCAACAATGAGTGAGCATGTACCCCAAAGCTTTGATTTCTCATATGATAATACAACCAAAAAAGCATTAGACGTAGAAATAGATCAACAAAGCTTCAAGAAATCTGTTATGGGTATAAAGGTAGTATATCAAATTTCCTACAAAGGAAAATGTATTATGTATTGCGTTTTGAAGGTCTAGCTAGCATACGGATCCACACCACACAATCAGAAATCTGTAATAGGCAAGAGTTCAAAATAAGTTTGAGCAACCACAAAATTAATCGAGTTATGTAGGCAATACATAATAAATTGGATATTCGTCAATCGTTTGTTTACTTGATTTTATGTGGTATTGTTATTTTAGCGATTCTCTTTTTAATCAAATTGGTTCTGGCGATTAGCGAATATTGAATTTTTATCGTCATCATATTCAGTTTTAGGTTCATATAGGGTTCTTTAGAAGTAATGGATTCTCATATTTCGGGAACCAAGAAACTTCACCAAAGCAACATGTAACTACGGGACCTTGAGTATTTCATGAGTATTTTATTGCACATCTCGGTGAAGTTTTTATCTTTGTGAAATGTGAAGTAATGGTGTCTCTAAGTCAGAAGTACATATGTAAGTACATATGTAAGTAGAAAGTGTTCATCTCAAAAATCACGCTTTAACCACAATTTCTTGATATTGTTTCCTTGGTATACTACCACTTACGAGAATCTCAAATTCTAATCGAGTGCACGCACTTTGGAATGAACATGGAGAGTCTTGATTTGAATAAGTAGCATAATACAATTTTTATCGTGTGCACTGTTCCCGCCTTAATAGGGTTCAACTTATATCAATAGTGAAATAGGTTTACATGCCGGACACCAAAGCATCTTTTTGACACGTTCGTGACCTCCTTTAGAAGTTCTTGAATGCATGTAACTTGATGCAAAATCCAAGTATTGTATACGCATCCAACAATGGGACAAAAAAACAATTGGTCGATTTGTGCAAAAAAAAAAAACTTTGGAAACACCTAATAGAACTATTGGATACAACAACAACTTTTGGTGAAGAAATGATGGTTCATGCATTATTACAAACACTTGATATTCATTCTACGAGATGGTGATGGAGATAACTCTGTCACTTATGTTTCTTGCTCAATACCTGTAAAATCGATTTGGATTGAAACCCAATCTTCCTAAGCATAAAATGACTCATATAACTCGGTAATCTCATATTACTTGTTATTTGTTGGAGCTTGATGAGAATGAATGAAATCAAATTAGAAGAATAATACCGGTAAAATTGACTTGTTGCAAAGATTGCTAAACAAACACCTGATCGGGAGTTTTCTTTAGCAAGATTGTAGAGTTTAGAGATAAACAACGCAATGAAGAGTTGATACTTTACGAAATCCAAATATTTGATTTTCTTTACGGGCTTATCGATATAAAGAGAACTCAATAAAAACCTAATCATACAATTCAAAACTCTAATTAGACATCTAAATCCCTAATCAATTGATATTGATCATCTTGTAATAGATTCCACATAATTAAACCCTAATCAATTAATCTAATCATCGAATTGATCAAAATAAAATCTATAAACCCCAAATATTAACCAAAATAAAAAAAAAAAAAAAAAAAGTTTGGGATTCGAATTTACAATTCCAGTTGTTGATTTACCATCTTGGGTTGCTTGATTTTCTTGAACAACAACCATTTTAAAGAGAAGCTGAAATTAGGGTTCTGTCTGCGAGATTGCAAGTCAAATCTAGAAGAAAAGATTAAAACCAAGTCAAATGGGTCGTTGATTGTGATGATGGTAGTGATGGTGATGTACTTGGTTTGTCATGAAGGAGGTGATGAAGATGAAGGAAGAAGAGGTTTCGATGGAGAAGAAGGAATGGAGAAAAGTTCAAGGAAAGAATTGTTTCTCGAAAAGAGTATTGAAGGAAAGTTTCGATGGTGATGTACCTACTTAACGTCAACCTAAGTAAAGTATTGTCTACCTACTTAACGTCCGATTAAGTTTTGGTGTAAACCAAGTGTAGGTAAATATTTAGGCACAAAAGCTGACGAAGTATTGTATACCCACGTTTTCGCTAACGGCGTTATAAGCCGATTAAGTACACCCAAGTGTAATTCATGTTTTAATGCTCGACCAATAAAGTCCGACCACTTGTCCTCTCCAATTGCTTTAGTTGAAAGCTTTTATCTCATTTAATTTGAGAAGGGTGTTACACTCCACGTGTAACGTGGGAGCTCATATGACTTAGTGTTTTAAAGGAGTGGAGATATCGTCCCTAAGTAAAAACTAGATTTTGTGCCCGTGTTACGCACCGGTCGTATTCGAAAACTATCTATTATCATTTTTTTTAAACCATATTTTTAGTTTGATGTGATATGGCTTCGCCTTACCCATCATGATGCATTTTTGATTTGGTGTGGCTCATTCTGGCCTCGTTCTGTCGCGATACATTTTAAATTTGGTATGGGTATGGCTCGGCTTCGCCTCGCCCCCGTTCGGATGCATTTTTAATCTGGTGTGGCTCGGCTTCGCCTCGCCCGCATAATAGCAATAGGCTTTTCATACATTGAGGAAAGTTAAATTTTCACTCCCACAGACGCAACAAATATCCAATATGCCACTCCTCTCTTATGTACTGCCGAATCATTTCGGAACCAAATAAATGAACCTTATTTTGAGAATCAAAAATTAATCAAAAAATCACAAAATTATTCACCCACTCTTGTTAACACCATGCATCGAAGAAGCGCAAACTACAAACAAATGTGGTTTAAAAACTCGAAGCACTCAACTGCAGTAACATCTAAAAACAAATGAAAAGAATAGAAACACCCGGTGACATCTGTAATTTGAGTTGAATCATTACCACCATTTTTATCATTCATTATCCCCACAATGGAGTTCTCTACTTACCACAATTCACATTAACTTCAGCTGTCGTTGATTCTACCTCATTGTAGCTACTACCACCGATCCCATAAACTACAGAGGTGTTTCTATTCCGTATCATCATTATCTTTAGCATCAACTCCATCCTTGTTCCCCAAATTAATCATTTCTGATTCCTTAGTAGGTAGCATGAACCATTTAGGCCCTGTAAAACCATTTCCCATCGGTGGAATAAAAAAGAAAGAAAGTAACTTTGGAAGCATGAACCATTAGGCCAAGATCCTTTCTGGAATTGCTTAAACTTGTAATGCAGTTTCAATAATGACACCTTCCTCACTGAGGATGTGTCGAATATGCAGAAAAAAGCAACAAAATGAAAGCAAACAAATGGATTTTATCAGACAAAACAACAGTTGGATGAAAAAAGAAGAGAAGTTTCTGCTCCACATAATCACTTGGTTCTTCCAAGACACCAAACCCGACCACTTAAAACTTTTGACATAAAATTAAAATTGAGGTTAGAAACTAACATCAAATAAAAGCTTTCTGAATCGATCAGGAATTATGATAGACTGAATTGAATAGAAAAACAAAGAAATAAAGATATGCTAATGTAGAAATGTGCATTGAGCTAAGGTGGAAATGTGCATTGATTCTCTTAATTCCGATTCTCCCTACCCCGATCCTGCAAAAGTGCAAATGTGGAATAAAATCAGATATAATGCAAACTACTATAAGTCTAATTTCCAAAAAAGTACATTGATTTCGTATTGTATGAAAAATAGAATATGTGTGATCATTTTATGTTCATAGCATATACATTAACATAGATATGACAGGGAAAGAAAACACATTAGCCAAATCAATAAAACCCCACCATGGTCTAAATCAGTACACTTAGCTCCTAGATCAAATAGTAATTATCAAAACTCATAGATCAAAACCATTAATTCACTCCAAAAATAATTAGATTTCAAAAATGAAACAATAGAATCAGTTAACATCAAACTTGAGGATCTTAAAATCTAAACATATAGTACATACTTAACAACAAAACAATTAAGCAAAAAGTGTATGGTTTAATTCTAAAACTTAGTATTGAATTCAAATTGTAGCCTGATACATCCCAAAACGATTCAAATCAAGTGAAATTCAATCTACACATACATGAAAATGCTTACTTCATTATCATGATGATACGTTTCATAGGATTTCCGACTTCATTTCCTAATCCATTGCCCTACAAAGCAAAACCACCAAACAACAGTCAGTCAGCTCAGCAAGAGAAACTTAGCATGGACGGATTCATATTCTTAAGAAAGTCTATAGGAAAGCCATTGTTTCTGTCTATGCCAAACAATGGAAGGAATAGGTGCTACCTCCACATAAAATCTGCTACATTAAATTCCCACCATTTCTGCAATAATAATAACAAACTCCAGCTAAGAACCAATTGAACTTAAAGAAAATACTTACATTTGTTCCCATTGAACTTAACCAATTTACATCATAAATGAAACTAAACTAAAAATTTATCAGTAGTCAGAAACTTAATGAAGTCAAAGATATGATTCTAAACTTAATGTAATGAGACCAATTTTTTTTTAATAATCATCAATTAGTGTTGATACTGAAACGGTGAAACCTATTAACAAATAGATTTACAGAATTACTTGCAGCATCAAAAAGAACTTTGCCAATGATTCTCAGAATGTTTTTTGAGAACCCATGTATGACATTTAATCCATCAAACCAATCAAATAAAACATGATTTTGATAGGATAATACTTTTTATCAGCATCTTGCTGAAAGCTTTCCTCACTGAATCTTTTCCATCAGTTTGACGAATGAAAGAAAGAACTGATGCATGAGAGAGATAGAGAGAGAGTCATACCTGGAGTCTATTAATCTGCAACATCCACCCTTGATGCCTAACTTCAATTTTGTAAAAATTGTACCTGAAAAAATAAACCCCTAACCAAGCCCGTATGATCATAACTCAAGAGATTAGAGTTACAAAAATTAAAACAAAGCAGAGAAACCCTAACCCATGTTTCGTTCGGATTGATTCCTTCAAACCCTAACTTCAATTTCAATTAATCTTCTCTGCAACTCAGAAATAACTCTGATTTCTTCATAATTTCTCGACCTGAATCTTTGATCTCATACCATCTTCCATTTCTGCTCTATTTTCATCTCTCAATCTCTTGGAAAACAGCAGCTCCAGGTGATATAGCAGCAGCCGCTGCTTTTTCTTTGTTTTTCAATTTTAATCAAATATTTAAGAGATTTGAATCATATACCTAAAGAAGAAGATGAAACTAACGGATGTATTGTCTACCTAACTGGCGTTAGTAACGTCCAGTTGAATATAAACCAACTGTAAGTAATTAATTAGGTGTAAATCCTCACATAAGTGTTGTATACCCACGTTATTGCTAACAGTGTTACAAATGTCAAGTTAAGTGCGGGGCGTAAACAGAGTGTAATCCAGCTTTTAATGTCTCAACCAATAGAGTCTTGCCACTTGTCCTCTCCAGAATTGCTCTGTGTGAAAGGTGTTATTTAATTTAATTTGAGGGGGTGTCATACTCACCGTGCGACTGAGAGCTCATATGACTTAGTGTTTTAAAGGAGGGAAAATTACCTTCCTCGAGATGCGTCTCAGAAATCTTAACATGGTACAAAGACAGGAACCACATGGTGAACTTACAATGAGCTTTTGGTACTTAGCACCCGAAGCACCAATGGCAGTAAAAAGGATTGCCAGCCGACATTGCGAGCAAGAGCAACATAGTTTCGTGTTACTTTTCGATGTCTACATAGTAAAAGGATCATGGGACGTTATGGCAACAACAGTAGAATTAGGCCACGTAATTCCCAAAGCCGGAAACTGTTTCCTCCTAAACCCGCCTAGTTAATAGTTCGGTACACATACATAAATGATGGGCCCCGCCTAGTGGCTACTATGGCACTAGAGACAACAAACGTATTAGAATATCGTGGTTTAAATTATTTTAAAATTTCAAGGAATGAGAAGAATTTAGATTAAAACAATCCTTAAGCACGTGCAAGCTCGTGCATGTGTTTGACCATGTGTGAGCAAGAGAAAGGATGGTCGTATGAAAGTTAGGTGGTCAAAAATGGCCACATAAAATGTTTCACCTTCGCGGCAGTTCTAGTATTAATTTACACATCCGAATGCAGATTTTGGTTGAGAACCCACTGCCTCCATAAACGGCCAAACTTGATCTAGAGTCCCGGACCATTTATATGTGTAAATAAAGACGACTCTTATTTTCATGATTAGTTCGACCAAAAATTGTAGGGAGTAATGGGGATGATTATTGTCGTCCATCGGGCAAAAAGTAAAGACGATCAATTACTAAACAATTTTCTTATGCATATATTGTTGAGAGGCAAATCTTATCTTTGATTTAGTGTACATAGGATGAGTAAGTGTGTCACTCCATAAATTGAAGCGCCAATTACATAACTAGTAGATCTAATATAAAGGGATAATTATTCATTATTCATTAGAGAGGATCCATGGACACTCTTAGATGGACAAGGTCGGACAAAATTTGCGCCATTTTTTCCGGCAAACTCAAACTACAATGAATTTAAGTCTAATATTTTAATGATATGTTCATATTATAAGACTTTATATTCCTACCAAAAATGAATGTAATTCGAGATAGCAAACTTGACCATCTACCGATCTTAATTTTAAGTTAATTTTGAACGGTGATATTCAAAGGGGTAGATGGTGGTTTTATACATCTCGAATTGTGCTCATTTTTTGTAGGAATGTAGAGTCTTATAAGAAGAATATACTATCAAAATATTAGACTTAAATTCATTATCGTTTGGATTTTGCGGAGAAAATGGCGCAAATCTTGTCCGACCTTGTCCATCTAAGAGTGTCCATGGATCCTCCCTCATTCATAATATTAGATTTATCTACTAAGAGTTTTTGTTGAATATATGTTGAAAGATTATGATCCCAATCCGCGACTCAGTTTAAAGTCTTTGTAAATTTAGTTGGGGAATCTGTAGTTGCATTTCCTGTCTTAGAGACAAAAGAAAAACCCCAAAAAAATGGACAGATATCGGCCACTTTACTCGCTTCTTCTAAGAAATTTTTGCTACGTTAAGAGATTTTTGAGGGTTTGTCGTTGAGATACTTAAAAAGGCTTTCACAATCGCCTTTTATACCGAATTGCTTGATGTTCTTTTCCTTTGACCATCTTGTTGCATAAAGGATACCTACATCTTCTACTTCTTGTGGATCTGAGCTTGATGATGGTCCTGCTCTTCCTCCTTCAAAACTACGTGCATAATCCCTTAAGATTAGAGCAAATCTACAGAAAGACTGCTCGGAGTTCCAAGTTGCATCCACATTTTTTTTTATGCAGTTAAGTTCTGGTGTTGTCCAAGAAATATTAGATTTTTTTGTCAAATGATTATTATATTTATATGAGAAGCTGTCATAGACCAATATTGGATAAGGAATTCTATTGCAAGAGACAATTGAGAAGAAGTTTTTGACTTCGTTGAAAACTCTATTGCGTCTTTCCTTCCAAATAAATCATATTTTTGTAAGGATTAACCCTGATTTGGGTTTTGAATCTAATTTTTACATATATTCATAATACTAATGGAGGGACCAAATTGTTTTTTATTGGTATTGGTTTTAATTCCCATACATCTTTAGCATACCTACAATGAAAGAGAAGGTGTTCAATAGTTTCTATTCCCCCCATACATTGTACAAGAAGGGTTTATGTCTTTTACTTTCCCAAATAATTTAGCAATTAGTCGCATGAGCATTTTGAATAACATTTCCAGAAGAAGAGTTTGATTCCATGTGACGTGTCCAATTTCCATAAGGTTCCCAAAAAGATTTATGAAGAGATAAACTTACTATGTATGTACATATTTCATTAAGTTTATCATACATTGATTTAACTATATAGACTCCAGATTTTTTCAGAGTTCATCTAAGCTTAACTTTATTTTGAGAATTTAATCTATCTAAAAACAAATGAATTTACGGATTTTGGATGCAATATTTATTGGAAAGATAGCTTAAATAAGGGAGGATTCCACTTCTTAGTTGTTGGATCGATAAGATCAGTCACAGATGTTAAGGAACTGTTGGCAAAGTTACGATAGGTTGATAAGTTCTCACTTGGACCTGGAGCCCAGTTTTCATCCCATATTCTAAGACTTATATCATTCCTTACTTCCGAGATTATATTGGTTAATTAACTCAAGCCCTTTGCACATACATTGCCAAGTCCAGGAGCTCTTATCAGGTGGTTTTACCCTTAAGAGAGATTTTTTATGGAAATATATAAGTTTTAATGTTTTTTCCCATATGGAGTTCGGTTCATGTATTAGTCTCCAAGCTACTTTAGCAAGTTAAGTTTATAAGCATCCCTAAAACCTAAACCCCCTTAAGGCATTGGTTTACATTGGTTGGTCCAGGAATTTAAATAAAATCCTCTGGTATACGTATCCTTATCCCACCAGAAGTCTTTTGGATGTCATCTATCTTGTTAGTCATCTTTTTAGGTAAAATGAAACATCTCGTTTGATAGGTGGCTAACATTGCTTTAATTAGAACCATTCAACTAGTTTGAGGAAGCACTTTACTTTTCCAACCTTGAAATTTATTCCCCATTCTTTCCAAAATTGGCTCAAAGGTTTTTATTTTTGACCGGTTCATAAAAAAAGGAGCTCCTAAGTTTGGGTCTTTGATATTAATATGCTTTATCTTTGAAAGTTTTGACATCATTTTTTGATGTTTTAGTTGAACCTTCTTACTAAAGAAAATTCATAATTTTTCAAAATGTATTACTTTTCCCGATGCTTTACTAAAGAGAGCTATTGTTCTTAAAAGATTTATGCATTCTACAAGATAAGCTTTAACAAAGAGGAGACAATTATATGCGGTTTCACCTATTTGACACCCATGTTTATCATATTTACCACCCATATAGTTTTAATAAATCCTAAATACTACCTCTTTACTTTTTATTTACACCCAACAACCCTAGCAACTTTAAAAAAAAAAAAAAAAAAAGTTATGAATATTTCCTCTTATCCATCTCAACCAGTGGCCATCTTCTTTTATTTCATCTCCACAAGCGGCCACCCAATCACCAGCGACAAATCACCACCTTCATCGTCTTTTTTTTATTCTATTTTTCAAGAACTTGCTTCCACTTTTTACCATTTGATTCTAAATACTTTAGGACTGCTAGATTAACCGATGTTGCCCCTTGGTAGACTCCCCAAAACAAAAATATTATGAGAAAGGAAGTTCGGATTTGAAGTCAGTTTCTGGATGACTAGAGTGTTCTTAACTTCTTATATGGGTTTTCTGGATGACTAGAGTGTTTTTAACTTCTTATATGGGTTTTGACTACTTAACTTGATATTCGTCCCATCAATTAATTAAATACTTATATAATTCATCGATATACTAAGTAATATACTTATAATTAAACGGAGTAATAAGTTAGGTTGATGGCTTTTAAATGAAAAAATATTAGTGGAGAAGATAAATACTGGTGGTAATAGATATTTTATAGGTGGTAAATAGGAAAAATTAGAATTAAAAAGTAAAATTATTTCAAAATATATGAGAGGGTGGCAAATAGGAAAAGTGTGAGTGGCAAATAAGTGAAACCTTATCTGCAAAGAACATATGTGAAATAGGTTCACTTTTGGGTGTAATCTTAACCCTATGAAGAAGTTTCTCATTTTCTTAGGTGAGCAAAAGTCTTGAAAAAATCTTCATACAAAAGATTAAAAGATATGGAGAGAGACGGTCTCCCTATTTTAGTCCTCTAGTAGGATGGAAAGAGTTACCTTGCAATTTAATATGACAGAAATTGAGGTGGTAGATATACATTTTTTATATGGTCACTGACTTCATTCGAAAAGCCAAAGGTTTTAAAAAGATGTTAATAGGAATTTACAATTTACCCCATCAAAGGTTTTAGACGTTTCTATCTTAATTTCCGAACCGTCTGTTCTTGCTTTCTTGTTCTTAAAAGAGTGAATTATTTCATAGGTTACAATAATGTTATAAGATATTTGTTTAGAAGAGAGGAAAGTTGATTGTAAATGAAAAGGGGAGGGGAGGGGGGTAACAAAATACACCATTAACTTTGTCTTTGGCAGCCTGTATGGACTAAACTCAATTACAATTCCGAGAGTTACAACTTAATGAATCTCAATCAGGAATTATAAGAAGAGTTTATATCTCTTTCTCTCACAATCAATATGTAAACAGAGACAAGTTGGTGAACCTGATTATACTGTGAGAGTACTTGGACGATTCCAAAGATCAATATCCAAGATCAATCAAGTCGTATCCAACAATTACGATGGACGTATCTACTTTGATTGATTTACGTACAACCTCTGATATTTCAATTATAAAGATAACCAATATAATGCGGAAAAGAAATAACACAGGCACCTGAAATTTTTTAACGAGGAAACCACAAATCCTGAAAAACCCCGGGACCTTGTCCATATATGAACACCAAACAGTATTAAGCCGCTACAGACTCTAGTCTACTATCAAAACTTCGTACTGGAATGTAGTTGAGACCGAATCTACCGTCACGGCGATTAAGTTACAATCACGCTCTTTACGCCTCTTGAATCTCACAAGACTCTGCGCAACTGATTCCCTTAGTTGACGTCCTCTACAACTTAAGAGTTGCTTCAACTAATTTGAAAACTTTAAACCAATATGCCTCCCAAAGATAAGACTATATGTGATTACCGTTTTGATCAAAGATCAAGGTGAGAAAGGAAATCGTTTGTAATAGATAAAGTCTATCAAACCTCAAAATCCGGTACTTACGACTCCCGAGAGCAGCATAGATTATTATTCACCTCACAAGAAAATCCTACTCCGATTTCAACAAAGAATCGTTATAAAGGAATATACATGTGGAATCACAAAGTCTGAGACGAAAAACTTTGCGATTTTTATCTATCTCGCCTGTTGGAGCTAAAGGCTCAACAATCAATAGCAAGATAAGGATACATGAACTATCAATATAAAGATAGTTGGACCTGGCTTCACTAATCCCTAAGCGAAGTCTTTTTGGTCGCTAAACCTAAAAAGGTTTAAAGGAGAGGAAGACTCCAGTTTACAACTGAACACACAAGAATAGTGTCGGGGATTCAAAGATCACAGTTGATTGAGGTTCTTCTTATATAGACTTTCAAGATCAAGGTTGCTTTAGAATCAAGCAATCAATATCCACCATTAGATAAATAACTTTACTTGAGATTAACATAACAGAATATGCAGTCTGGTTAGGATGACCGTAACTAAATCGTGTACAATAACTTGTTCATGAAAGGTTAGCCGAAACTAGCCAGGTGAACTATAAGCTTAACCATTTTCATATAACACTTTGAGACCTTGATATTCAGTCACAGCCATAGGTTATAATGTGATCAAATATGTCTTAGGTGTGTTTTTAGAGAGTTGTTCAAATGACGATTATCTCATAGAAATAATTCTGATGCATATGAAAATATTCAACAAGGCAAGTACGTGTACTTACTTCCAGTTCGTGAGTTATTTTCTCATGGTACGTGTACCGGGTTGGTATACCCTTAAGACAAAACCGAGTTCAAGAGTCCACATAACGTTTTTGGTATGTGTACCAACCTGAGCTCATGAGTAACTGAACTTTTGGGTTTGCATACTTGGTATGTGTACCAAAGGTCGTTGCCGAACTATAGCTACGCCGGTACGTGTACTGGGTACATATACTGCGGCTCCAGATATATAACAGTTTGCACAAGTATGTAAGCTGGTACATGTACTGTCATGTATCCAGATTTACAGTAGTTCTCTATCTCTCTAATAATCAATTTGAAACATTCCTGAATAACACAATATGACACATATCATTGTTCCAGGCTATTTTCAAATGATAATCTTGAATCATAATTTAGGTCATAAACAATAAACTGTTCTTAAATAAATTCATCAAGTATGAACAATGTAAAGTCCAATTTAGTCACGCGATACTGTCCCATAGATAGAAAGGTGAAAACTTGAGTAATAGGTGGTTCAGTATTCACTTACCTTTTGTTAATGTAGTTCTCTAAATGCTTCGGTTGATCTTCTCCTTAAAACGGTCGAAAGTAGTGATGTCTGGTACTCAACTACACACTTCTATCATAATCCGAGACTTGACTAAATGTATACTAGACATCAATATATAGTTTTGATCAACTAAATTTTACAACAAGCTTGAGATAGCAACACTTGTGAGTTCGATCGAGTAATGGTCTAACAGTAAAGGAGAAATGATTTTCTAAAAGGGGTTTTATTCTATTAGCTAGAAATTTTCAATAACTTTAAAGATGGTATTGCAAAGTTCTATTGGCTTAAATTGACTGGGATTTTTTTTGGTTGTTTAACTTTTGATATTAGGAAAATATGTGTTTTATTGAGATCATGATTCGTTAGTTTTGTTCTGATGAAATTTTGGACTGTTAATTCAACTTGGAAACCCACAGTTTCCCAGTTATTTTGAAAAAGACTAACTGGTAAGCCATCCGGTCCTCTAGATTTATTTGGTTTCACTCTCTTTATGACAAAGAAAATTCCCTCTTGCAAAAAACAACTATTATTTTTGAATTATCCAATTTAGAGACCGAGGGAAAAATGTTCTGAAATATTTGATCATGAAAAGATAAATATGTAAAATCTTCCGTAAAAAGAGTTTTGAAAAAGTTTGTAAGTATTACCAATTTCATCTATATTCCGAGTAACTATACTTTGATTATTTAAAAAGCAGTATATGTTACTCCATTTACGTTATCTGAGTGTAACTATATGAAAGTATTTGGTATTTCTTTCACCCAATTCAATAGTGTTATCCGTAGACTGTTGTTTGGCTAACGCTTCTTGGTATCATATAAAGCTTCTAATTCATTAGTTAATTATGAAGTCTTTTTTGGAAGTATTCAGTTAGACATCCTGTTATGGGAACCCTCCTTCCTAGTTAGTTGGGTAACCCTTATCTTTCTTATGTTGCTTTTAGTATTTCACTCACATGTTGTACGTGAGTTTAGCTATATGAGCTGTTGTACTCATGGCTTGGATTATTATGCATAATTGATGACCTTATCTCCCTTCTCTCCGCTCTTCTCATTCTCTTTCCTCTAATTAAAACCCCTTATTTTTCATCTTATCTCTTCTTTATCCTCCTTCTTCTAATCTTCACCATCTTTCTTACTGTAAACTGAATGCATTTGTAGTGTTATCACTACAAGTGGTATCAGAGCAATCGTTTCTGGACTACAATCATGGTTACTTTAACTGACATATCAAAAAGAGTGAAATAGATTTTTAGATCTCAACAATAGATGCGAGATGAGCATACCAGATCCATAACCGAGCTGCTAGAGCAACAAAAACTAACAGAGTTAGAACAAGAGGAGAAACATAGACTAGCTAATGAAGAATGAAGCAGTCTCAGCAAGATTTTTACAATATTGTAGATACCTTGCTAAGAAGTAATAACCGTAACACCCACCACCATGAAGCGACTTCATGTATTCTGGGAAATTCTCCCATCAACCACTACGGCCAAGGATGTCATTAACAAACCCAAGCTTCTTCAGGTGATATTCAGGTTAACTTGGTGAGGCAGTGCTCATTCCAGCTGGGTGTCCTCATCAATGAGGAACTTAAAATCATGTACAAACGTTGCAGTTAGTTTTGTTTCACCTGAGAATGTTCCTGAATGCATGCGGCTGGCTGAGGAGTTTCTTTTGCTTCCTCAGAACCATGGAGCTAAGGAAGACAAATTGGAGGTCAAGAAACTGATCCTCTATGCTGTAAAAACGATGTGGATACTGTGAAGAATCCATATAGGTCAAAGGAGAGCACCAACAAAAACACCAAATCTACTGGCAGGAAAAGACAATCCAAAAGAGGACCCAAGGGTGGAAAAATGGGAGGAAGGTCCCAACAATATATCTATTGAATCTTGAAGTCGTCGTGCAACTCAAATGTAATAGGGACTTGTTAATGTCCCTATGCTGATTCTCATGCAGTTTATTGCTTTTTTATGGTTATCAAATACCAGAGATTTTCATCTTTTGCTTTGCTTTGTCCAGTTTTTTGTTTTTGCTGCCAGAAAAATCAAGGCTCCCCTGATTGTATCTGATCATATGTTAAAATATACGACGGCATACCTATATATCAATCTGTATCTTTTGTTACATTGTATTTGGGATTCTTATCTTTTGGTGAAAATAAATAAAAGTCTTTTTGGTTTACCTGCTCCAGTTCAGCATTTGAAAACAGCAACAATCCTAATTTGGTGAGATTTCTTAAACTTCTCTATTGGGTTTTCTTTCAACTTTCAATTTCATGTTGTTGTTTTTTCGGATGATAAAGCCTCAACATTTCTTTATCGGATCTCAGGAATTGAGTTTTCATCTCCATAAACCAACGATCGACTTTCCAAGGTTCGGTGAAACTAATCCTAGATCCTGGATTTGTAAGTGCACAATTTTTTCTCTTACATCAATTATCTGATAATGTTAAGGTAACTATGGCCTCTATGTACTTAGATGGTGGGATGAATTCGTTATTATTTATCAAGTGTGGAGGGTCATGTAGGGTGGGATGAATTCGTTATTATTGTTTCTGTTAGATTTCAGGAATTAGGACATGATGATATAGTTTGGGAATTCAATAAACTAAGTCAGCCTGGTAATGTTTTGGATTACCAGGAAATTTTTGATGATCAAAAAGCTCTCATGCTAGCAAAGAATCCTCATCTAACTGAGGCATATTTTACCTTTAGCTTTATTAGTGGCCTTAAAGAAGAATTGCGCTTACATGTGTTAATGCACTCCCCAAAAAGATTACAACAAGCAATACTTCTTGCCAGAATGCAAGAGGAATTACTGGAAAGTTTAGCCAAGAAGAAAAGTCATCCTAGACCTCCACCAGTCTTTGTACCCCAATCAACACTTTTCTATAAATAATTCATCACCAACTACTAGTTCAAGACTTTCATACAAGACCACTAGCCCCACTATCACTAGCCTTACTCACCAAGTTCCTCCCATCAAATGATTGTCACCAGCTGAGACGCAAGCAAGAAGGGACAAATACCTTTGCTATAACTGTGATGAGGTCTACCAGAGAGGTTACATATGTGTCAAACAACAGATTTTTATGCTTGCTGCTGAGGAAGAAGACCAACATTCCACAGAGGCTGACTCACCAATGGATATTCCAGTGATTCAAGAGGTATAATAGGAAGTAGAGATCTATGTTCATGCTATTTTCAAGCAATGTTTCCCACTCCCACTCTACCATCCAAATTCAGGGCTTTGTCAGGAAAACATCTTTGTCAATTCTTATTGACAATGGGACTACTCACAGTTTTCTGGATCCAGAGGCGGCTAGAAGATGTAGCAGTTATATGGAACCCACGGCTGCATTTCTAGTAGATGTAACAAGCTAACCAGTACTTCCAGATGTCATGCATACTCATAGCAAATGCAAGGGCATGAGTTCCAATTTGATGTCAGATTATAACCCTTGGGAGGTTGTGACATAGTACTTGCAGTGGATTGGATGAAAGGAGTCATTCCTGTGGTCTTTGACTTCAACAACTTGACAGTATGATTTACTAGAGCTGGTAAAAATATTGAGTTACAGGGTGAGTCTGACATCAAAAAGATTTCAATGATGTCCAGTTCATCTTTACAGAAGTACTTCAGAAAGACTAAAAATGGGTTAGTGGTTCATCTTTTCTCCATCTCAGCTATTCAACAACCCATTACATAACCCCATCCACCACCACCGATTTCCACCTTAATAGAGTCCTTTCGTGACATATTTAAGGAACCAACTCAATTACCTCATTCAATAACTCAATACTATCACATACCTCTCAAACCCTTATCCTAACCTCCAAATCAAAAACCATACAGGATTCCTTGTGTGCAAAAGAAAGTGGTTGAGAAAGTGGTTTAAGAAATGCTTCATGCAGAAGTGATTCAGCCTAGTCACATTCAATTGTCTTCACGCATTCTTTTAGTAAAGAAAAAAGATGGCATTAGGAGATTTTGTGTAGACTATATGAAGCTGAATGACCTCACCATTAAGGACAAATATCATATACCAATTATTGAAGAGTTGTTGTATGAATTAGAGAAGTCCAAGATCTTTTCCAAGATTGATCTCAAAGCTGGTTATCATCAAATTAGAGTTTATATATCCTGTTGATACTCACAAAACATTTTTTAGAACCCATCAAGGCTACTTTGAGTTTTTAGTCATGCCATTTGGTTTGACAAATGCCCCTGAAACCTTTCAAGCATTAATGAATGAAGTGTTCCAGCCTTACTTAAGGAAGTTTATTTTAGTGTTTTTTGATGACATTCTCATTTATAGCCCTGACATGGAATCACACATGGAGCATCTTCAAATAACTCTCACTTTAATTGAGCAACATTCCTTATTTGCAAAACTTAACAATTGCTCTTTTGGTCAAACTCAAATTGAGTATTTGGTCATATCATCTCTGGTAACGGAGTAGCTGCAGACCCTATCAAGATTGAGTGCATGCTTCAATGGACAGTACCAAAAAATCTCAAGGAGCTCAGGGGTTTCTTAGGGTTAACTGGGTACTACATTAAATTGTTAGACACTATGGCCTCATCATCAAACCACTCACTGAGTTCCTCAAGAAAAACATATTCTCTTTGACATCTTCAGCTCAGGTTGCTTTTGAGCAACTTAAAATTGATGTGATCATAACTCCATTATTAGCCTTACCTGACTTCTCCAAACCATTTAAGGTGGAAACTGATGCTTGTGATACAGGTGTGGGTGCAACTTTAACGCAAAAAGGTAAACAATTGCCTTTTTCATCAAGGGCATGGGTACTAGATTTCTTGCTCATTCTACTTATGAAAAGGAATTGATGGCCATTGTCATGGAAGTACAGAAGTTGAGACAATATTTGATGGGCAGACACTTAATGATTTACACTGATCACCAAAGTAATAAATTCTTCATGGAGCAAAGACTCAATTCTGCACCGCAACAATAATGGTTAGCAAAATTGCTTGGCTATGACTATGAGTTGTGTTACAAAAAGGGAGCTGAAAACAGATTTACAGATGCCCTTTCTAGATTGCACCAATCCACATCTTCTTAGTGCCATACTATCACAACAATCCAACTTGTTTGGATAGATGAAGTCATTAAGAGTTATGTCTCTGACATCTTAGCTCAAGAATTGCTTCCTAAAATGATGTTGTCTCCTACCCGCATTACCAACTACTTTTACTCTCACGGTGTGATCATATTTAAGAACAAAATATACATTGGTGTAACATGAGACTTAAGGACACAACTCCTAGTAGCTCTCCACTCTTCTGCAGTAGGAGGACATTCAGGCCAACAAGCTAGTTATCAAAGAGCTAAAACCTTTTTTCTATTAGGTGGGCATGAAGAAGTATCTGACTCAATACATTCAGGACTATGATTTGTGTCAACAAAATAAGAGTTGTAACACCTTACCAGCTGGGCTACTCAAACCATTACATGTACCAGACCAAGCATGGCAACATATCAACATGGACTTTATTATCGGACTACCAAAATCTGAGGGCAGGGAAGTCATATGGGTGGTTGTTGACAGATTCACCAAGTATATCCATTTTATCCCCATCGGTCACCCATTCACAACATCTTCTATTGCCAAGGTTTTTTTACACACTATCTATAAACTTCATGGACTTCCTACTTCTATAGTATCAGATAGAGATACCATCTTCTTAAGTGGGTTTTGGCAAGAGTTGTTCTCCAAACTAAGCACTGTATTGCATATGAGTAAAGCCTATCATCCTCGATCTGATGCTCAGAAGAAAAAAAAAATAGTGAATGCTTGCTTGGAAACATACTTAAGATGCATGACTAGCTACAGACCAAGCAAATGGGTTAGTTGGCTTACATTAGCTGAATAGTAGTTCAACACCACTTATCATACTAGCCTCAAACTAACACCATTCTAAGCTATTTATGGTTACACCCCTCTCAGTTTGGTCTTCAATATTCTCCAACCATCAATGCTGCAGTAGAGGTGTTAGAGCATAGCTCGATTGAACCCACCAAGCGTTGGTATGTCAAGTTTGGTTGTCATATTTTAGTGAACCAACAAAACTCATTTAAAGAGTCGCTTGATTGTGTACTAGAGTCAACTTCGTATAGGTTAGCTTGAAAGTATTAGGATATGAGACATTACAAGTATTGCGAAGACTTGAAGAAGTGAAGAAGTAAGGAGCTACAACGACGACATCATCCTTCCACTTGAGGTTAGTGATATTTGACTTGAACTGTTTCATTCCCTAACGTATCTTTCAAGTCGTGCATATTGAAAACATAACTACGAAGCATGAATGATTACACTCTACTTAGACGTAGTATTAAGGAATACAATACGAAGTTTATTGCTTAAACCGTTAAACTTTGTATATAAGACATCGACATAATCGTTTGAATGCTATTGTGATTATGTATGGGTATGAGGTAAAGATTTCATCCTATGAACATGTGCAACACGTTTTTAGTGAAAGGGGAACCGATCCTATGGACATGTGCAGCAAATACAAGTAGTTACCATATATATGTGGGGAACCGATCCTAGTACCTAGTCAACTGAATTTTTGGTAACTAGTGTGACTATGCACAGTACTCACATGGAGGTAGAACCAAAACTTGTTTTGGTAGAACCGTTAAACCCATGATTTGTGATTGAGTGTTCTTAATCAATCACATAGTTCTTGAAAGTCAGATGAACCAATTTTAAACTTGTTTGGAAGTGTTGCAAATCGGTTTCAAGATTGTAAGTATGAAAAAGGACTTACAAAGTAAAGATGTCAACATTCTTTGAACATGTACAATAACGCTTATCTTTTATTGTTCAAAGATATTCCTTAATAGCTAAAGGAAAATCCCAGATCGAAATATAAGTTAAGAATCTTTTAATTAAGGTTATTAATTTTATTTTTAGAAAAATGAAAATTGGTAATGTGTATTTACTAATTGGATATTTTCTAAGAGATTTTCGGTCAATGTTTGGACAAAGCATTTCCAGGAATTATGGGAACCAAATCTGGAATATATTGCATATCTTGAGAATATTTTCGGTTTTGGAAATTCCTTGGTGTCCAAACTTCCTTGGTCTATAAATACCAAAGTTTGCATTTCTAGCAAACTAATCCTCAGAGCCAGCAAAACTACCTAGTTGTGTTGTTACTGGTGGAACCGCCTATTCGGAGAGGATAGTAACCTAATTAGGCGAAATCTCTTACGACCGTTCAGTTTAAAGACTTCTTTGGGATTGGGAAGCTCTATTAGTACCGTTGGTGGGAAACTAGATAATTGCGGTTTAGTATTAGTTTTCGATTGATTTGATTGACTAACGGTTGTTGAACTTTGATTGCACCTAGTTTGTTTATGCTTGAGAATCTTCTCTTCTGATATAAGATTCACTCAAACTAGATCGAAGTTTCGACGGGGATCTTTAGACTGTTTGTATATCTAAAGATGTCCTGTGATAATCCATTGTTAACAGACTCCGTTATGTGTGTGATTGATCACAAGAGATTCAAGTTGATTGTGTGCAAATGTTTATTGAAGATCTAAGAAGACTTTGAAGATTTCTGATTTGGGTTCATAATCTTTGGTGTGCACAATACTTGTTTCGGTTAACTATAATCAGTTTATCCTTGTGGTAGATTGGATTGATTAGTTGAGTAGATCGGCATCAATATGATTCTTTGTGATTCAAGGTATTGATTGCAAAATCTAGGCGATTACTTTGGTAATCGTTAGTGGATAGATCTAAGGACCTGACAAAGGAGTTTATTGAGATAAAGGGAAGAGCCTTTTGTCGAACTCACATCACTTGGTTGAAAAGAGTTGATACCAAACAGATTTGTTGTTCCTTTACTGTTTGGAATACGAACCAAAGAAATTGTTCCAAGCACGTGACTTATTCATAAGTTGGAGGCGTGGGAATACAGACGGAACTAGGTGAACTGCAGGTTCGGTTGCTTGGTCTCAACTATACGAAGTTGGTTTGATTTTGTATAGCGGCTTAATCCTGAGAGTATTCAATTCTGGACAAGGTCCCGGGGTTTTTCTGCATTTGCGGTTTCCTCGTTAACAAAATATTGATGTGTCTTTTACTTTTCTATTTCCGCAATTATAATTGTTTTTATTATAATTAGAAGTAAAATACACAAATGTTAATTCATATTTACTTGATAGTAATCCTATCGTGTTTGGTTAAGTCCGAACCCTTTATCAAGTAAACATACTTCATTGATGTATTGTCTCGATCTCGTATCCATAGACGATCACACGAAGTGTGAACTGATTAGTTGTGTTTTCTCGACTCTGTCCATAGACAATCACTTTCGGAGAAAGGACTTATAGGTGGAAAAGTTTTAGATTGAGGTATATTTTGGTACCCTCCTCTTTTCAATTGGTATCAGAGCAGGCAAACACGAAAAAATATCTAACAATATGTGTTTGGTGCGATCCAACCTATAAGAATGAACTCGAGTTCTTATGAATCGACTTCAATTAACGTAGCGCCAAGATTTGACGGAACAAACTATCTATGGTGGAAATCTGCTATGAGATCTTTTCTTTAATTACGAGACTTTAATACATGACTATTAGTCATCGATGGTTATAATTACCCAAAGGTAGAAAATTCAGAAACTGAGTTTAAACGCTTAGTGGATTTTTCAAACTAAGAAAAGGCTTTTGCTAAGCAGAATTCAAATGGTTTGAATGCTATTATACATGCTGTTAGTCGTGATTTACAACATCATGTATCAACATGTCAAACTTCGAAAGAAGCTTGGGATAATTTTCAGATCGTATTTGAAGGAAACACTTCGGAGAAAGAAGCTAGACTTCAAACTCTTATGTCCGATTGGGAAAATCTTTGAATGGATGACAACGATACTTTTGAAGAGTTTCATATTAGACTCTCTGAGATAATCAATGCTTCTTTCTCTCTTTGAAAGACTATTTCTAAAAAGGATATAGTATGCAAAATTCTCAGATCGTTGCCATCTAGATACGATTCTAAAAAGCACGCAATCACTGAAGTTAATGATCTTTCATCTCTATCTAGAAGTTCCCTAGTTGGAAAACTGAAGATATTTGATCAGGAAAATTTGTCTAAACAAAAAGACAATCTGGCCTACAATGCCATAAAAAGGGTTCCGACTCAATATTCGGAAAACTCCGAAGATCAGAAAGATCGAACTACTGAAAAGAAGTTTGATCCAGATGTCCAAAATAAGGATTATGTGAAGTTTGTTCAAGATTGGAACTGGGGAAATATTTTTGATCTTAAAGAATATTCACCTGATATGGTAAGAGCGTTCTATGCCAATATACACAATGTTGATCGCAAAAAACTTAGTTTTGTGACTCTTGTTGGTCAAGGAATCTATTATGTTGATCGTAAGACAATTTCTAATGCTATTAAGTACAATGTGGAATGTAATCACTTGATTACTGGAGTTGAAATTGAACACGATACCATTTCAACATGTCTCATTAGAAAGAAGAAGGATACCTGGAAGAATGATAGATTACCCACAAAGGATATACCCTTTCATCTTAGGGTTTTCGGTAAACTTGCTTTAGCAACCATATTTGCAAGTACAAGAGATAAGTCAGTTTGGGATAAGACGTTTGCTGAATTCGTCTATTTTTTGCTGAAAGAGGATTCTCAAATAGATCTATGTGGAATCATTGTCAGCCAAATGATCAAGATATCAGATTCGATCTCATCTTATGGTATCAAGATACATCTCGGTTTTCCATGTATAATTACCAAAATTTGTGAATTGATCGCAGGAGATGACTTTGATGATATGATGAGCATTAATGTTGTGACTGATAAGACTATAAGTCAAATGATTGGTAGGAAAATCCACGATGAAGTTGTTAAAAGAATTTCACCAAATTCCAACATTAAATCTCTTCTAAATCATCTTGAAAGTCTTGGTAAACAACTTGACTGTTTTCAGAAACAGCTGGGCTTTGTTGCTCGAAAAAATTCAGAAACTCTTAAAGGAATTCAAAAAATTGAATCAGAGTTTTGAAACCAAGAATCGAAGATTGAAGAAGAGCGACAAAAAATACTTGATCCCTTGGAATGTTCTTCCCAATGATTGAGTTACAAAGGAAATAAGAAAATAGACAGTAGTTTTTTTATTATTTCAATAAAGTCTATTATGAATAAAACTATCTTATTATGAATAAAATTATTTGATTTATAATTTTTCTTGTGATAGTTTATGATTACATAGCATGTGCTTGAATGCTTTTATCTTATTGCTATGTATGTGTATGGGATGTTTGATTTCGGTTTTCTAACCTTGATATTCGATCTCATATGTTGTGAACCCTTATGGTTTGGGTGACTTTTTCGTTTAGTAGGATTAAGTTCTAGCCCATGTTGGTAGGCTTAATCAAAGGATCACGAGGGGTTCTGATTGAAACAATATGTGAAAAAGTCACAATATGTTGAATCGTTTGGTCTAGCATAAAATCATATGTGTTTCACGGTTTTCAACTTTTGCTTGTAATAGTTAAAACCGGTTTTCAACCTTTTTCTGGTAAAGGTTGGTTGTTGTTATTCTTTTGTTTTGCATAAGGATGACAACATAATGATATTTCGATATCAATTCTCCCTGGAAGAAGATGCAAACATATTGGAGAAGTGGATGCGAAATTTGAGGTAACGACTTTGTTAGTTAATCGTTTTCCTGTTTAAGAAAAGCCTGAGTTTATTGCGTATTTTTATTGCTTTTGCTTAAAAAAATTTCGGTACAATTGATATTTTATTCCATTATTTGTGTATGGATGCGTGTGTGATTCAATTGTTTCCGGTTAAGAAAAATTATTGTTATCTTGCTTTATTGTGTGGTATCAATTGTTTAGGCTTACAAAATTTCGGTGCAATTGCGGTGCTTTAATGTCTAAGTTATTTCAATTGCTTTCGGTTGAGGTGAATAATTATACAAGTTGATTTATTTGGTTTGTATGAATTGTTTATGGCTTAACGAAATAAAAGGTTTACGGGATGAATTGTTTAGTCCAATTCGATTCCGGATAAGAGAAACTAAGTTAATTCGGATCTTAGTTAGATTTATCAAATTGGAGGTTTCGGTTATTCAAGTCTAATCGAATGCCTTAACAAGGAATGCTAGTTAACTAACCTAGTACTTGTCTTTTTTAAAATTGAAAGGTCTAAGTTATATGGATAATTAGAACCTGATGAGAAAAATAGAGTTATCTTTATTTTGGTCTTGTCGAACAAGCGATTGTATTTTTACAATCGGTTTAGCAAGGGAACTAAGGTGCTTAGTCGATTTTTGGTTTGCTAAACTATTAGGGAAAATTGCTTTGGGCAATTGTTTCCTTGGTAACATATCAAAACAAAATTACTTTGTAGTTTCGATTTTGATATTGGTTATCAAAAATGGTGTGTGGAACCCTCGTGCTTAACTCTTATAGGTTTGCAAGTCTATTTTGAGATTTGTAAGATCCTTTCGGTTTGTCCTTTATTTTTTTCGTTTCTTTGTCATTTTGTGACAAAAGGGGGAGAAATATATGGAGTAAACAAGTGATACTGGTATTGATTTTTATTGATTGGTATCACTAAGGGAAAGGACATTGGTGCTTAAAAGTTTATCTAACGAAAAGAGTAAAGCATAGACTAGGGGGAGTAGCATATCATATGATACTTGTAGTTATATGGACTACAAAGAAATAACAAAGACGTGCGGATTGAAAATCTACCTATCTTACCTTTAGGGGGAGTATTAGCTTTGTTATTATAATGTCAACAACGGAATTTATGGATTGAATGTATACAGGTTATTTTGATGTTGAATTTGGGAATCAAGCGTATGTGTAATGAATTCTTGTAATTTGTTTATCCATATGATGTAAGAGTTTTGTCACTAAAATTGACAAAGGGGGAGATTGTTAGAGCATAACTCGGTTGAACCCACCAAGCGTTGGTATGTCAAGTTTGGTTGTCATATTTTAGTGAACCAAAACTTATTTAAAGAGTCGCTTGATTATGTACTAGAGTTAACTTCGTATAGGTTAGCTTGAAAGTATTAGGATATGAGACATTATAAGTATTACGAAGACTTGAAGAAGTGAAGAAGTAATGAGATACAACGGCGACATCATCCTTCCACTTGAGGTTAGTGATATTTGACTTGAACTGTTTCACTCCCTAACGTATCTTTCAAGTCGTGCATATTGAAAACATAAATGCGAAGCATGAATGATTACACTCTAGTTAGATGTAGTATTAAGGAATACAATACGAAGTTTATTGATTAAACCGTTAAACTTTGTATATAAGACATCGACATAATCGTTTGAATGCTATTGTGATTATGTATGGGTATGAGGTGAAGATTTCATCCTAGGAAACAATGTTTTACATTCGTTTTAAGGAAGTAAATTCATGAACTTGTTTTATGAATCGAAAGGGAAATCGCTAGGCTTATTGGTATTGTGATTCATTGCATATCTTTTGAACTACCAATATGTGTGATTAGTATAACCGCTCATGACTTGTTTATGTTATTGGTAAAACTATTCATAAGGCCTGACTTTTGTATTGGTATGACTTTTATTAGTAAAACCGATCTTAAGTAATCACCTGAGATGGTATGATCGATTTATTGTTATTGGTATGACCAACTCTAGGCAAAAGGGAACCGATCCTATGAAGAGGTGCAACCGATCACAAAGGGTAATCGATCCTTGTAAGAGGTGCAACACGTTTTTAGCAGATGGGGGAACCGATCCTATGAACATGTGCAACACGTTTTTAGTGAAAGCGGAACCGATCTTATGGACATGTGAAACAAATACATGTAGTTACCATATATATGTGGGGAACCGATCCTAGTACCTAGTCAATTTAATTTTTGGTAACTAGTGTGACTATGCACAATACTCACATGGAGGTAGAACCGAAACTTGTTTTGGTAGAACCGTTAAACCCATGATTTGTGATTGAGTGTTCTTAATCAATCACATAGTTCTTGAAAGTCAAATGAACCAATTCTAAACTTGTTTGGAAGTGTGGCAAATCGGTTTCAAGATTGTAAGTATGAAAAAGGACTTACAAAGTAAAGATGTCGACATTCTTTGAACATGTGCAGTAACGCTTATCTTTTATTGTTCAAAGATATTCCTTAATAGCTAAAGGAAAATCTCGGATCGAAATATAAGTTAAGAATCTTTTAATTAAGGTTATTAATTTTATTTTTATAAAAATGAAAAATGAAAAATGGTAATGTGCATTTACTAATTGGAGATTTTCTAAGAGATTTTCGGTCAATGTTTGGACAAACCATTTCCAGGAATTATGGAAACCGAATCTGGAATATATTGCATATCTTGAGAATATTTTCGGTTTTGGAAATTCCTTGGTGTACAAACTTCCTTGGTCTATAAATACCAAAGTTTGCATTTCTAGCAAACTAATCCTCAGAGCCAGCAAAACTACCTAGTTGTGTTGTTACTGAAAAGGCGAGGGTACCCAAATATACCTCAAGCTAAAACTTTTCTCCGAAAGTGATTGTCTATGGACTGAGTCGAGACAATACAACTAATCGGTTCACACTTCGTGTGATCGTCTATGGATACGAGATCGAGACAATACAACAACGAAGTATGTTTACTTGATACAAAGGTTCGGACTTAACCAAACACAATAGGATTGCTTATCAAGTAAATAGGAATTAACGTTTGTGTGATTTACTTTAATTATAATAAAATAATTATAATGCGGAAATAAAAGTAAATGACACAGCAATATTTTGTTAACGAGGAAACCGCAAATACAGAAAAACCCCGGGACCTTGTCCAGAATTGAATACTCTCAGGATTAAGTCGCTACACAAAATTACACCTAACTTCGTATAGTTGAGACCAAGTAACTAACCCTATAGTTCACTTAGTTCCATCTGTATTCCCACGCCTCCGACTTGTGAATAAGTCACGTACTTGGAACAATTCCTTTGGTTCGTATTCCAAACAGTAAAGGAACAACAAATCTGTTTGGTATCAACTCTATTCAACCAAGTGATATGAGTCGGACAAAGGCTCTTCTATTTATCTTAACATAAACTCCTTCGTCGGGTCCTTAGATCTATCTTATGTTCAATCACCCAAAGGTAATCGTTTAAGATTAAGCCAATCAATACCTTTAATCACAAGGAAACGTATTGATGTCGATCTACTCAATTAATCAATCCAATCTACCACAAGGATAAACCGAATATTAATTGGATCCTCTTTTACCGAAAAAAGTATTGTGCACACCAAAGATTATAAAAACCAAGTCAGATCTTCAATATCTTCTTTGTCTTCAAATCTTCTTAAATCTTCAATAAAAACCTGCACACAATCACTTGAATCTCTTGTGATCAATCACGCACAGAACGGAGTTTGTTAACAATGGATTATCACAAGATCGTCTTTAGAACTAACAACAGTCTAAAGATCCCTGTCGAAAATCTGAACTAGTTTGAGTGAATCTTATATCAGAAGAGAAGATTCTCAAGAATAAACAAACTAGGTGCAATCAGATTTCAACCACCATTAGTCAATCAAATCAATCGAAAACAAAGATAAACCACAATTATCTAGTTTCCCACCAACGGGTCACGCTAGAGCTTCTCAATCCCAAAGAAGACTTTAAACTGAGCGGCCGTAAGAGATTTCGCCTAATTAGGTTACTCTCCTCTCCGAATAGGCGGCTACACCAGTAACAACAACAAAAGAGTAAATCTGTTGTTACGAAGGATTAGTTTGCTAGAAAGGCAAACTTCGTGTATTTATAGACAAGGAAGTTTGGACACCAAGGAATTTCCAAAACCGAAAATATTCTCAAGATATTCATAAAAGCACAGATTCGGTTTTCATAATTCCTGGAAATGCTTTGTCCAAAAATAACGATCGAAATCTCTCGGAAAATCTATTAGTAAATGCACATTACTAATTCTGTAATTTCCCTACAAAATGAAACTAATAACCTTAATTAAAAGATTCTTAACTTACTTATGTTTCGATCCTGGGATTCTCTTCCCTTAGCCGTAATGGAATATCTTTGAACAATTATAGAAATAAACATTCACAACACGTGTTCAAAGTTTGTCGACATCTTAACTTTGTAAGTTCTCTTTCACACTTACAACCTTGAAACCGATTTGCCACACTTCCAAACAAGTTTAGAATTGGTTCATCTGACTTTCAAGAACTATGTGATTGATCAAACCAACATTCAATCACAATCATGGGTTTACGGTTCTACCAAAACAAGTTTCGGTTCTACCTCTATGTGAGTATTGTGCATAGTCACACTAGCTTCCCAAAAGTTCGGTTGACTAGGTACTAGGATCGGTTCCTCACATATATATGGTATCTAACTTATATGTGTTGCACATGTCCATATGATCAGTTCCCCTTTCTGTTATAAACCTTGCTTCACCCCATACAAGGATCGGTTCCCTTTGATATGTAATGCACCCCTTACTAGGATTGGTTCCCTTTCCCTTACTAGGATCGGTTCCCTTTCCCTTACAAGGTCAGACATACAAAATCCGATCATACCACAGGTGATTACTGACCGATTGTCAGCCGAGCAAAAATAATTTCACTTTCTCACTCTACTAAATATAAATGAAGTACGTGATAAGAAAGAGTTCGTATCCACAGAGAGGCAATTGTTGTTATGCGATTTCAGTTTCTTAGTAACCAAGGGGGGATTTTTGTTTTATCTAAACAATAAAAATAATTGAAAGCAATAAAATAATTTGAATAATCAATAAGGAGAAGATATTGGTCACGGGATAGTATCATTCACAAACATGTATTTTCATCAACGATTAGAATTGGTATTTTAATCTCTCATTTACTAAAAGTCCTAGGATACCTTGATCGCAAGTATATCCCGCTAATTCCCTGATTTCATCACAACCACATTAAAATATGCATATGTGAATTCTTCCTAGAAAGCAACCTAAAGTGTAAAAGCACAATCAAGTTTAACTCCCTAAAAGTAATAAGTTATATGGAATAAGACTAATCAATGCAAACGAACGTGTAAAAGCACTATCCGTTTTAACAAAAGTTATGATTCACTTGTGACTAGTAGGATATATCACTACAAGCACTACCCACAATTATGCTACTTAGAATCAGGGATAAACAACTTTTTCGTATTGAAAACCCTAATATAGCTCTAGAGATGAATGCAAATCGGATTGATTCCGGACTCAACCTAACAAATATTCAAATCATATAACACTATTAATTGTGAATCACAAACAATAAATTATTGAGACAAAACTAATTCATAGATTCAAATAACATGTTGAGAAATCAACTTTATCCCATAACCAATAATATGTGTTTAGCTAATCATAGCTATGGAGTTCATCATAAAAATATTAATTGAATAGAAGAAGATGAACAAAAGCAAACCCTAGAAGCGTAAACAAAAGCGGCTCTCTCCAAGTTCCAAGAATAATACGTGATACCCAAAGTTGTAGAAGACTTTTCTTTTTTATAGCTTTTCCTCTCTTCCAAAACTAGGTCAAGCCCCAAGGGTCCAATAGATAGAAGTCCACCAAGCCCATGTGTGAGGAAAACCCATGTGAAAAATATGTCCCAAAAAATAGTTGCCGGAAAATATATCTCAGGTGACCGGCAAAGTCCACCCGGTTACCGGTCAACGAGTCAGCTAGGTCGAGTCAACTCGGGTCAACTCAAAAGTCAGACCGAGTCATACCGAGTCAGTGAGTCAGATGGGTGAATCAGCTGAGTGAGGCAATCAAGTCTGAGTCAGAGGCTAACTCAGCTAACTTGGTGCTAGCCTTCTAGGCCATTGCACAGCCTGATCTGTGATGCACAATCCTTGTGCTGTAGCATAAACGCCTACCCAGCCATGATGGCTATGCCTTCTTCACAACTGCAGCTTCTACTCTGTCCATCCAATAGCATCAGCTCCATCTCTTAATTCTCAACTCCACCCACTTTCTTCATCTTTTACTCTGACTTCAACAGAGACCACCACCAGCTCCATTTTAGCACATCATTTCAACACCAACAGCCCATTGCATCCAGCTCAACTCCACTGCAAAACTCCTACCAGTTTTAGTTTCAGTCCAACTGCAGCTCAGCCATCTTGCCTTTTGCTGTAGCTTAGTTCACCTCCATCTCTGCCAATGTAAACTGCAGCTATAACTACATTTCTTCACAGCCAACAACAGTTCATATCACCTGCTTCTCAAATTATTATCAAGACCATTCTCTGCATCATCAAACTCCAGCCTCAGTCCCTGTAATCTCTTGAAACTTCCTTGTAGTCTCAGCTCCCAACTCATAACATTCAATCCACACATCCACCACTGCAACAACTGCATTACTTGGTTCCCAGGCTCAACCAATCAATAACAAACACTATAACCTGTAATTCCAGTTCCAACTATCACTGCAGCACTCAACAACAATGTCAGTTCCATCATGTCCAGTGCCAGAAACATCAATCCTCAGCACCTGCACTTACAGCTGCAACAATATCTCTTTTAATGTCTTCTCAGCTCAAATGAGCTTCATAATCCAACCAGCACCAGTGACTGCACCTGCACTTGAACCACCATTGCAATTCAAACATCATAATCTCTGCATCTCACACAGCCATTGCTCCTGCCATGACTCCTTGTTCTTTCTTGCGACTGCAGCTGCTCTCAACTCCCAATCACCAACAGAAACAACTGCATCTCAGGCCAATACTTAGTATCATCAGCAACTTCACATTGAGCCCAAACCTGTCCTAAACATACATCTATCTATTTCAGTTAGCTCAATTAGCTCAGGCCATAACATTCATCTCTTGTCGCCAGCACCAACACTGTATTCTGCCGTGCCACTGCCTCATTTCGGATTCAAGAACTTCCTCTTCTCAGCCAGCACAAATCAGTGCCAGCAATTGCTCCTTCTGCTTCAAGACCCATCTGGCCAGAGCTCCACATAGATTCCTCCATAGCAACACAGTTCTTATCCTCCAATTTTATTTGTAAAGCTCAACCTCATCTCCACAAATTCTTCATCGCCTTGAGGTTGTGAAGATCAGCTGTGGCTCAACCCATCATCACCTGCACCTGTAAGCCTCAAACAACAATTGTACCAGCTTCTCTGCCATTAACTAACAGCTACACATTCTTAGCTTCTTATTCAAACTCATCTACTGAGAATCTGCAGCTTTACTTCATCCACAACACCAGTTGCACACTGCATCTGTCTTCATATCATGTAACAGCATTTGTAGTTCAATTCCAACTTAATACCACCAACCATTGCTGCAACTTCAATCCCATCTTTTCATTTCATGGTAGCATCATCACAATCCATCTTCCCAGGTATTGATCAGACTACAGCAGCATCGATTCATTCTGCTTCTGCTCAAAAAAACCCTAAATTCATCCTTCTTGAATCCATGACAGTAAACCTCAGACTCGACCAAACCCCACTGCTTAATTGGTATACTGCCATCGACTCAGACCCATTACATTCACTACCAAATCAAGGCTGTAACTACCACCAATTCCATTTTCTCCTAATTTCAGAAACCCTAGATCTTTCTCAGACCCTAATTTCTCTTGTTCTTCAATATAACTCAAGCTACAGATTCAACTTTCATCTTCAACACAATAGTTTCTCGATCTCAATCAGCATCATCTCCTCGATCTTTAGACAGCATCAACTCCATTTCCTCATCTCTCTCGTTTCTCTGAACATTGATGGAGCCGCCATCGACCTCAGGCAGAGAGAAGAAATAAATGACCGCTTCTCTAGATTCAGGTGTATGGTAATGATGAAAACTATTCAAGGCACCCACTCTTATGATAATGGCCACCTGAAGTAGTAGTCCCTGAACTAGAAACAATTTGGCTTGTCAGTTTCAGATAACCGACATCCTTTTGCTTTCTTGTTCAACCGTCCTTTTCGCTCTAGATGAGTGATTTCTCCTCCTTTTGCTCCAAATGACTCCGGTGCACCTAATAAACTCTAAAGCAGACATAAGATACATAATTTACAAGAAAACTCGCAAAGAAATCATAAACAATAGATAGATATTACGGTGTTTTACAACACCTATCAATTACTTAAGATCGGTTTTACTAATAAAAGTTATACCAATACATAAGTAAGGCCTTTGTGAATTGTTCTACCAAGAACACAACAAGTTGTGAGCGGTTATACTCTATCACACATATTGGTTGTTCATAAGATATGCAATGAATAACAAAACCAATAACACCTGGAAATTTCCTTTTCGGTTCATAAACAAGTCTATGAACTTACTTCCTTAGAACACATGTAAACATTGTTCCCTAGGATGAAATCCTCACCTCATACCCATACATAATCACAATAGCATTCAAATGATTATGGCGATGTCTTATCTACAAAGTTTAATGGTTAAGCAATAAACCTCGTATTGTATTCCTTAATACTATGTTTATCTAGAGTTCAAATATGCTTCGCAGTTATGTTTTCAATATGCACGACTTGAAAGATACGTTAGGGAATGAAACAGTTCAAGTCAAATATCACTAACCTCAAGTGGAAGGATGATTGTTGTCGTTGTAGCTCCTTGCTTCTTCACATCTTAAATTCTTCGCAATACTTGTAATGTCTCATATCCTAATACTTTCAAGCTAACCTATATGAAGTTTAACTCTAGTACATAATCAATCGACTCTTAACATGAGTTTTGATTCACTAAAATATGACAACCAAACTTGACATACCAACGCTTGGTGGGTTCAACCGAGCCATGCTCTAACAGTTATTGGTGGAACCGCCTATTCGGAGAGGAAAGTAACCTAATTAGGCGAAATCTCTTACGTCCGTTCAGTTTAAAGACTTCTTTGGGATTGGGAAGCTCTATTAGTACCGTTGGTGGGAAACTAGATAATTGCGATTTATTATTAGTTTTCGATTGATTTGATTGACTAACAGTTGTTGAACTTTGATTGCACCTAGTTTGTTTATGCTTGAGAATCTTCTCTTCTGATATAAGATTCACTCAAACTAGATCGAAGTTTCGACGGGGATCTTTAGACTGTTTGTAGATCTAAAGACGTCTTGTGATAATACATTGTTAACAGACTCCGTTATGTGCGTGGTTGATCAAAAGAGATTTGAGTTGATTGTGTGTAGGTGTTTATTGAAGATCTAAAAAAATTTGAAGACAACGAAGACTTTGAAGATTTTTGATTTGGGTTCATAATCTTTGGTGTGCACAATACTTGTTTCGGTTAAAGAGGATCCAACTATAATCAGTTTATCCTTGTGGTAGATTGGATTGATTAGTTGAGTAGATCGGCATCAATACGATTCTTTATGATTCAAGGTATTGATTGCAAAATCTAGGCGATTACGTTGGTAATCGTTAGTGGATATATCTAAGGACCTGACAAAGGAGTTTAATGAGATAAACGGAAGAGCCTTTTGTCGAACTCACGTCACTTGGTTGAAAAGAGTTGATACCAAACAGATTTGTTATTCTTTAATATTTGGAATACGAACCAAAGGAATTGTTCCAAGTACGTGACTTATTCATAAGTTGGAGGCGTGGGAATACAGACGGAACTAGGTGAACTATAGGTTTAGTTGCTTGGTATCAACTATACGAAGTTGGTTTGATTTTGTATATCGGCTTAATCCTGAGAGTATTCAATTATGTACAAGGTCCCGGGGTTTTTCTGCACTTGCGGTTTCCTCGTTAACAAAATCTTGTTGTGTCTTTTACTTTTTTATTTCCGCAATTATAATTGTTTTTATTATAATTAGAAGTAAAATACACAAACGTTAATTCCTATTTACTTGATAGTAATCCTAATGTGCTTGGTTAAGTTCGAACCCTTTATCAAGTAAACATACTTCGTTGTTGTATTGTCTCGATCTTGTATCCATAGACGATCACACGAAGTGTGAACCGATTAGTTGTGTTGTCTCGACTCTGTCCATAGACAATCACTTTCGGAGAAAGGACTTATATGTGGAAAAATTTTAGGTTGAGATATATTTGGGTATCCTCGTCTTTTCAAGAGGATTATCTCTAGAAGAGACAAACGATTGACATTGTCTTAAATCCACTCCCGAGGAAGCTCAACATAGAATCAAGAAGCATGTTGAGAAGAAAAGGGTCGAGAGATAATTTATGGTGGATGATTGAGTTTATTTATGTCTGCAACCTTATAGTCAAACATCAGTGCAACTCAGACGCAATCTCAATATGGCTCCTAAGTTTTTGGGCCATATCAAGTGCTATAAAAAGTTGGGAAGCTGGCTTACAAACTACAACTCCCTTCCTCTTCTCGTATACATCATGCCTTTCATGTCTGTCAGCTGAAGCTCAAATTAGGATTGGGATTGCTTCCTCAAACAACACTTCCTACACTTGATTTGAATAATTGTATGAAGGTGATTCCACTTCAGGTGTTAGCTTCTTTCATAGTCATCAATAACAAACAATTTGTGCCTCAAGTCCTAGTTCATTGAGTCCATTCCACACCAGCAGAAGCAACATGGGAGGACTTTGTTTTCATGCAAAAAAACTTTCCTAAGTTGATTCTTGAGGACAAGAATCATTTCGAGACCCCGAAAATTGTCATGGACCAATAGTTAGCCATCCTGTTATGGGCACCCTATTTCCTAGCTAGTCGGGTGGCCCTTATCTTTCTTATGTTGCTTTTAATATTTAACTCACATGTTGTACGTGAGTTTAGCTATATGAGTTTTTATACACATGACTTGGATTATTATGCATAATTGATAACCGTATCTTGCTTCTTTATGCTCTTGTAATTCTCTTTCCTCTAAAACTCTTTATTTTTCATCTTATCTCTTCTTAATCCTCATTCTTCTAATTTTCACCATCTTTCTTACTGGTAACTGAATGCATTTGTAGTGTTATCACTACAGACTCTTTCTAAGTTAGAGTTTCGAGTAGGTCAAATAGCTAAGACTCTAAGTGAGAGAGAGAATGAAAAGTTTTTCAGTCAAACCAATCCTAATCCCAAATGAGAGAAGTCGTTCAATCAAGTGAATGCAATTAGAACCCTTAGGAGTAGTAGAATGTGGTAGACAATAAGGTAACCATGCCCGATAGTGAACCTACAATAGTTCACCCCTCAAGACCACCAGTAGATAAGGAGACTGATAAAGTCTATGATGATACAAATTCAGTTCTTGATAAGCCCGATTTTGTGCCTAGAGCCCCATTCCCACAACTACTAGTACCAACATATTGGAGGTTTTTAAGAAAGTTATTGTTTGTACCCAGAAATATTTCCAGGCACTAAACACGATGAATTTGGTAATGATGATCAGAACTAGGGTTATACACAAAACAAGCTTAAAGATGATAGACACGAATTTAACGTGGTTCGGCATGGTTTGCCTACATCCACGGACGAATCCCCGTAGGGAGAAATATTTTATTGATGTATAGGTTACAATAATTTATGATCCCTTTTTGGGTTTCTCTCCCCCATTCTCCCATATTTTTCTCCCTATTTATACAATTGTGAATTAGGTTCTTCCTATGATTCCGAGGTGGGCATGAATCCTCTTCACTTGCCTTGCATGCCTCCTGACATTAATCTGGCCTGCATGCCTCCTGGCATTAATCTGCCATGCATGCCTCCTGGTATTAATCTGACCTGCATGCATGTTGTAATTGCAGGAAATCCTACAATACACACCTCACAAGAATTCATAATATCTAACACATATTTAAGATCAATAACCAATCTTTTTATTAATTGAGTTAGAAATTTCTACAAGAAGGAAGTGAAATCAAGAATGTTATTGCTACTCTAGACTTTCTCTCTCCTCTAAAATTTCTCTCCACTCTCTAAAAGGATCTCCCCCTTTCATAAGCCTATTCGGCTCTTTATATAGGACATTTACATAATGGATGATGACAGCTAGTTATCCCCTTATTTTCGGATCTGACTTGCGACATTCTCGCAAGTGTACAAATGTAAAACCTCGCAACACTCCTAAATCTCGCTAGGTCTTCACGTCTTTCTCGTGTTCTGGCTGTCGTCATCCGTTGCGTCATTTATATTATCCGTCTGCGACATCTTCGCAATGTGTCGTTTATGGATTTCGCAAGGGCGTTAGTGTTGCGATATTCTGATCCTACATCTTGCCTCTTCTCATGTCTTCTCTGCGAAGGAGAGAATGTCATGAGAACTAACCTATTCAAAATGCCGCAGTTGTCCATTCCTTTCTGCCGACAAGATTCCGTAACTTAAGCATAACCGTTTACACGTGTTAAATTTTCCCTTTTTCACCGGCACTTTAAATGCTAACCGGTCATCATTTTTTTTCCTATTTAAGAAGAGATCCATCGTAAGAATGTCTTCTTTCTTTTACTTCGTCTTCTTCATCTGTAAATCTTCTTTTTGTCAGCTGCAACTTTTTCACTGTTCATCTTTTCATAAGTCCTCTTCACTTTTCTGCTACTGTTCCCATGGAGCCATCAAGGTTTGTTTATTTTGCTGAAACTAATCTTCTTAAAATTCATTTTCTCTGCTGAAATTATATTATTTAATGTTGTTCATCTTTAGACAATTCCCATACTGTTTCTGTTTCAGCAAAAACACTTCCAACACCAAGTTTACAATTCAGAACCCTAATGTTCCCAAGAGTTCGCAGCAAAAATCCGTTGTGAACAAAAGGAAGCCTGCGAATAACAAGGTATTAAGAAATATTTATTATTCTAATAACAATATTGTTGCCTCTGTTTTTTATATAATTTGTAATTCGCAGGGTGATGCAAATGTCGAGAGGCCCCCCAAAAAACCTCGCCATCCTAAAAATGTTGAAACAACTGTTTCATTTCCTTTGTTTAAACTTTCAAAAACACCTCCTACGACATCTTCGCAGGCGGAATCCCCTCTTATTATTTGGGAAAATGTCGCTGCAGATTCATCCCCTGTAACCAATCTTTATATAAATGAAAGTCCTGACAATAACCTTGTTGCGAATGAAATCTTTTCTTCTTCTACTGTCCATGCCTCTTCTCTTAACATTGCCTCAACCCCAGTCATTAATCCTCATCAAATCTCGTCTTCCGATGACATACCTATAGCGAAAGATGATTCAACTCTCCCATCTTCTGCCATCATCGCTTCATCATCTGAATCTCTCCCTTTTACTAAAGAAAATTTAGAAGGGATGGATATTGCTTTCAAGGTTTTATCCGCTCTTCTTGATGATGTCAAGAAATCTTCCACTGATCCTATCAAATTTGGTGTTTGCGAAGTAAATATTTTGGCTCTGATAGAATGGTTTCGCAAACATCTTTGGAGAAGGAAATTGAAGCTTTGAAAAATAACCTCCAAGCTATGACCTTGAAATGTGACACTCTTCATCTTGAGAATCAAAAGCTTCAAAACGTTTCGCTGGATCGTGATAATCTTCGCAGGAAGAATGAGGAACTAAAAGGTGATTTTTTTTATTTTTTTATTTTTTTTTTTAATTTCTACTCCACTTTTAAGCTCTAAACCAGAAACGAAAAATGGAGATATATCAATCTGAATCCGTCGCCGAGGAAGCCCGCATGGATAGGGATGCTTGGATGGATCAATATAACCAATTAGATAATCTTCATACGCATTCTGTTGATCAAATAGATAACCTTACCAAGGAGAATGCTCAATTAGTCCAAAAGCAAAATGTATTAAGTAGTGAATTATCTCGCCTCTCTTACTTTTTGACTAAAGCTAATCTGGAGTTGGAAACTTTATCAGATGAGAATCAAACCCTATCTCAGGAGAAACGAGTTCTTTTGAATAAGGTGGCGATCTCTTCGCAAGAACTTAGCATTTGCCAAAAAGTATGCAATGATCAAGAACGATCTCTCTGCTCATTGAGAAATAAACTCAAAGAAGTAACATAATCATCTTCTGTGGAGAGAGATAAACTTATTCAAGGTAGAATAGCTTTAAGCATAAAAACAAGTCAACTCAAGGATCAATATTCCAAGTTAGAAGAATCCTATTCCTCTCTTGCGAAGCAAAACACCTTACTTATTTCTAATGAAAGAAATTTACGATCTCGGTTGAAAGGATTGGTTGGTGATAAGTTTGACAATGCCATGGATCACTTGGAGAACAGTTGCCTGGCTTTAACTCAATATCTTATTTCTCAAAAGGAAGGTAGTCATGAAATTTGTCTGCCTCGACCATTTTTCCTTTGTTAAGTCTTTTTACTACTTCTACCTTGCGAATCTTTCGCCTATATGATTTTCTTTATTCTTTGTTTTTGCAGAATCTGAGAAAGATCTTTGCTCCTCCCTTTCTACTTTGGAATCTAACTATGCCAAGATTCGTAAAGAATATGCATTACTTGCTACTTCTCTTGCTCGTTCTCGCGATCAGGCAGAAAGAAGACTTGATTATCTCTCTTACTCCAAAGATATCCAAAGTAGGAATCATCATAAGGCACTTCTTCGACAAGTTCATCTTAGGGCTGAAGTTATTGTGAATGAAATCTTATTATCCAGATCTCTTTCCCCTGTATCCATCGCGCCTTTAGAAGTAGATGATGATGAAGTCCCTGGTACTCCGGACAACGATTATTATTATGAAAGTGGCGAAGATTTCGCAAATGAAAAAGAAATTCTTCCAAATGATGAAGGTGTTGATAATAATCCAGATGGAGGAGAAATTGAAACAAACCAAAATGAAGGAAGAACTGGCGAAGCTGGGAAAACTGGCGAGATCGAGAAAGCTAACGAGAGTGAAAAAATTAATGAAGGATTCCATTATCTCCTTCTTGCGAAAAAATTTGATGTTGAGAGTTGAACTTCTTTTGTAATTTTATTTCTTTGAACCTCATCACCTACACAACTTCTTGCATATGATGTATTTCAGTCCTCTCTGAGGTGCACTTACTTTTTTTTTTTTTTTTATGTTTATTTGTGAGAAAGATAATGTCCATTGTTGAACAATTCCCATACTGCCTATCATTATCTTTCTCGTGAGGGATGACCTGCATAAATGATAATTAGTTTTTATAAATCTTTTATTGAATCATGTGGTCTTAGTTTGCCTTCCTAGTTAAAGGTCTTATTGTGCCACCTCTTGTCATTGCGACAAAATCGCAGGACGTCTTTACACTTTCATGTAATGACCCCTTGATCTTACCTTATCATTTCTTTAGTATTTTTGCCTCTGCATGATAGTTTGGTTGCGACAATATGACAGGACTAAAAATCCTTGCGAAAATAAAGCCCCATGACATTGCCGTCTTGCGACGAAATCGCAGGACGTCCTTACACTTTCATGTACTGACCCATTGATCTCGTCTGATCTTTATTTTTTGTATTATTGCCTCTTCAGGATTGTCGCACAAATATGACAAGCCTAAATTTTCTTGCGAAAATAAAGCCTCATGACATTTGCGTCTTAAGACACTTATCAGCTCCTAATGGAGGGTGCCGCCCTTATCATCTCCATGGTTGCCCCTTCAAGGAGGCGTACTTCTGCCATACAAGGCTAGCTCCCCCCATCCGGTCTTAACAACAACCAGTTGTTTTCGCAGCCTCTTATCCCTTTTGCCTATAGTGCTTATGGTTACGAGAATGCACCCTAAGTGGAGTTTTCTTCGGGCCGAGTACAACATATGTCGAGACTTGCCAAGAATGGCCGAGACACTTCAAATGCCCCAGGCACTCTTGGCTCAACCATGTACCTCGGCGCCTTGGTCAAATGCTGACTCCTTAGAAGAGACCCTCGGTCGTCCAACCTAAGTCTTAAGCTTAGATTGAAAATCCAAGGTATCTCCCCTGGATGGGCTTTATTGACCCCAATTCTCCATGAATCAGGTTCCAGAGGCGGTGTAACCTTTTCCCTGAGCCATGTTAGCAGGTACCCCCTTTTATGACGTACTTTAGGTCTTACATTTGCCTCTTGCGAAATTTTGATTTCGCGAACTAGGGTGTACGCCATAGCAGGTTTGCCCCTTTCTGATATGTCATTGATTTTTGATTATCTCTTGTTATTTTCTGTGCGAGATTTTCGCATGTTCTTTCTTTATTTTGTGCAATCTCGCAATGACTCTTTTACAAAATTTTCATATAAATTCATTTCGCTTCAATCATACATTACTTCGCAGTCTAATCCTTTGCCACAATCTTTTACGGGTAATATCTCTTCAAGTATAACCTATTCCATGGTCTATCCAATCCGTGGCCCACATCTTTACCCTCAGGATCCATCAATCTATATGCCCCTGTTCCAACTATCTCCTTAATGATATAAGGTCCATCCCATTTTTTCGCAAGCTTGCCACCACTTTCTCTTGATATCTTTGGTGTTTCTCTCAGTACCAAATCACCTGGTTAAAATTCGCGTGTCTTAACACGTTTATTATATTCTCTGGCTAATCTTCGTTGGTAATTCTCCATATGCTGTAGAGCTCTTTCTCTTTTTCTTCTAATTCATCTAATTTGATTAAAATATTACCCGCACTAAGATTTTTCTCCCAAGCTTCTTTCTTTGTTGTTGGAATAATAACTTATGTTGGTAGTGTGACCTCAACTCCATATGTTAAACAGAAAGGTGACATTCCCGTAGCTTCTCGCTTTGGTTGTATTGTAAGCCCATACTGCATTATGCACTTGTTCACACTATGCTCTATTATGTCTTTCTAATGTCTTCTTCAATATATCTGCGATTGTTTCATTTGTTGCTTCTGCCTGTCCATTGGCCTGAGGGTACAAAGGAGTTGACTTCCCACATTTTATCTTAAATGCATTAAGTGATTCTATATTCTTGTCCCTCAAATTGTTTCCCATTGTCGGACACCAAGCGTGCGGGATTCCAAATCTACGAGATGATATTCTCAAATATGAATGTAAAAACATCTTTATCGCGAATATGTTGTCTTGCCTTTACTTGACCCATTTTGTGAAATAGTCTGTAGCGACAATCAGATACCTTCTCTGCCCCGTTCCTGGTAAAAATGGTCCCACAATGTCTAAACCCCATTTTCCAAAAGGCCATACACTTGTTGAAGATGTTAATGGTGCTCCTGGTGCATGTATTTTCTTTTCGTGCCTTTGAAAATCTTCGCAACGCCTTGATAATTGCTTTGCATCCTCGTGCATAAATGGCCAATAATAACCTTGCATCTTCGCTTTGTATGCCAAAGATCTTCCACCACTGTGATTGCCAACATCCCCACTATGTAACATTTTTAGTACTACTTCTCCTTCTTTTCGTGTTAAACATCTGAGTGAAGGTCCATTAAAAGATATCCGGTACAATATCCCATCCCTTAGTTCATAATTTGTTGCACGGCTTTTTAATTTGTGCGCCTCCAATCTATTTCTTGGTGTTTCTCCTCTTTTCAGGTATGCATGAAGTTCTGCTCTCCAATCTTCAATACTAGGTATTTGTTCTCCATCTTCTATTATCATTACATCTACCTCTTCTTCTTCTTCTTTATTGATTGATGGTGATAAAAGTGTTTGTATCTTTATGCATCTCGCAGCTGGGTCCATCATCATACTTGAGATAAAAGCAAAGGCATTTGCGAGTCTGTTATCTTTTCTTGATATGTGTCTCCATTTAATTTTTGGGATTCTCGCTGATAATCCCTCAACAAGTTTTTTGTATTTCTTCATGGATGACTCATTTGTAGTGTATTCTCCTTTTATTTGAAAAATGACTAGTTGCGAGTCGCTGGTAATTCTTACATTTTCCAACTTCATTTCTATTGCGAATTTCAAAGCATGTATCACAACATCATATTCTGTCTCATTATTGGTGGATGCAAACTCCAATCTGAAGGAAAAAGCCATTTTGTTGCCCCCTGGTGAAATTAAAACAATTCCAACTCCATTACCTTCCCCATTTGATGATCCATCCACCAATATTTCCCATCTATTTGGCTCTGTTAACAGATCTCTTGGATTCCCATATTCTTCTTCTATATCCCTCATTTCTTCCACTGCTTCATCATCTTCTAAAGGAAATTCTGCTAAGAAGTCTGCAACAACTTGCGATTTTGGTGAAGATAGTATTTCATATTTGATTTTGAAATGTCCTATCTGTGCATTCCATCTCTCAACTCTACACGATCTTTTTGAATTTTTTCGATTCTCGACTCGTTGGTATTTTTGTCGTACCCTTATTTCATGTGTGAAAGTATATTCGAAGTTTAAATCTTTTGCATAAACTAATGCCAAAATTAGTTTTTCAATCTTTGAATAATTTTTTTCTCTGCTACGTTGAATGTTTTCTTTGATGTAATAGATTGGTTTTTCAACTCCCCCGCATCTACTCGCAATAACATGACACTTAATGCATGCGAAGTTGTCGCAAGATAGATTAATAATTCTTCTCCCGGTTCTGCCTTTTGCGAAATAGATATGTTCGTCAGATGTTCTTTTATTCCTTGAAAAGCTTTCTCGCAATCGTCTGTCCATCTAAACTTTGTCCCCTTTTTGAGTATATTGAAGAAATGCTTACACTTATCTGATGATCGCGAAATGAACCTTCCCAAATAAGCTAAGAGTCCATTTAACTTTTGTACATCTTTTACCGTCATAGGTGTTGGCATGTCGCGAACTGCTTGTACTTTCTCTGGATCAACTTTTATTCCTTCTTTGGATACAATATAACCTAAAAATTTTCCCGATGCCACCCCAAAAATACATTTTTCTGGATTTACCTTGATGTTAAAATGTCTCATTTGCTCAAAAATTTCTCTCAGATCTTGGACATGATTTTTTGCTTCCTTACTTTTTATTAGCATATCATCTACATATACTTCCAATGTTTTGTGTATCCACTTCACAAATACCTTTTATACCATCCTTTGGTATGTTGCTCCAGCATTTCGCAAACCAAATGGCATTTTTGTGTAACAATATAGCCCTCTGGGAGCGAAAAAGCAAGATGCTCTGATCTTCTTCAATGAGAGGAATTTGATTGTACCCTTTATATCCATCTAGAGAAGATATTCTATCATTTCCTGCTGCTGATTCGACCATTTGTGGAATATCCGGTAATGGAAAACTATCCTTCGGACAAGCTTTATTCAAATCAGTAAAATGTATACAAATTCTTATCCCTTTCTTCTTCTTTGGTACTACGACCATATTTGCTATCCCACTGGATATTTTGCTTGTCTTATAATCCCTGCATCAAGCATCTTCTGCAACTCTTCTTCTATTTGAGGATGATACGTTGTCGCGATTTTTCTGATTCTTTGTTTGAATGGCCTTACATTTTTGTCAATTTCCAATCTGTGGCATGCCACAGATGGGTCTATCCCTGGCACCTCATCCATGTTCCATGGGAAAATATCCTTAAATTCTCGCAACAGACCAATAGTTTTTTCTTCTTCATCTGCTTCCATCTTGGTCCCAATTTGTAGTATTTTTGGTTCTTCTTCGGTTTCGACATTCACTTCCTTCGTTGGTTCTGCCGCAATGTAACTGGCCTTAGGTTCTCCCATAGGTGTAGGTTCTTTTATCTCCTTCGCAAGCTCACTTCCTTCTTCCAAAATTTCGCTAGGTATCCCTTTTCCTTCCTCTGCTCTTATCATATAAGCTCTAAATTCCTCTTCTTTCTTTGCTTCCTTCGCCAATTTTCTGCGATCTTTTCGCTTCTTTGCACGTCCTTCATATTGTTTTAACTCAATTTGATAGCATAATTTCGCTTTATCGGTTTCCCCTTTAATTTCACCAATCCCGCTTGGCATAGGAAATTTAATGCATTGATGTAATGTTGATGCTACGGCTTTAATTGCATGAATCCATGGCCTTCCCAACAGCATGTTGTATGGTGATTCCATATCCACTACGCATAATGCCGTTTGTGTCTCAATATCTCCCAGCAAAATTCGCACCTCTATTTCTCCTTTTGGTTTTGTTATAGATTCTCCAAAGCCATGAATATGATAAGTTAAAGGAGACATCTCTTCATCTTTGTATCCCATTCCTCTGTATGCATGGTAAAAGATTATATTCGCCGAACTCCCCGTATCAACTAAAGTTTTGTTTACCGCCCATTCTTCCATAATTTTTTCTGATTTTTCTTTTTCTTTCCGTGTGGTCACTGTGATTACCAAAGGAGTTGTATGGTTTAAACTTTCCTTTGATATCTCTGCTGCTGTGAATGTAATCTTCTGTTTTTCCCATTCTTTCATAGGTGACGCTTTCTCCGTTATTACGATTTTCTTTCCTTCAAAATCTCGTTTATGTATTCCCCCTATGATATTCATTAATAACAATTTATCATTCCAACTTTCTATTACGTTCCTTGATTTTGATTTTCTCTACTTTAACCAATTTATCAATCATCTTCTTAATTTGAACAATTTTAACAACAATCTCCAATCTTTAATCTTCATTCCCTGTTTCTAGCGCCATATGTAATTGCAGGAAATCCTACAATACACACCTCACAAGAATTCATAATATCTAACACATATTTAAGATCAATAACCAATCTCTTTATTAATTGAGTTAGAAATTTTTACAAGAAGGAAGTGAAATCAAGAATGTTATTGCTACTCTAGACTTTCTCTCTCCTCTAAAATTTCTCTCCACTCTCTAAAAGGATCTCCCCCCTTCATAAGCCTATTCGGCTCTTTATATAGGACATTTACATAATGGATGACAGCTAAGTTATCCCCTTATTTTCGGATCTGACTTGCGACATTCTCGCAAGTGTACAAATGTAAAACCTCGCAACACTCCTAAATCTCGCTAGGTCTTCACGTCTTTCTCGTGTTCTGGCTGTCGTCATCCGTTGCGTCATTTATATTATCCGTCTGCGACATCTTCGCAATGTGTCATTTATGGATTTCGCAAGGGCGTTAGTGTTGCGATATTCTGATCCTACACATGTTGTTGACTAAGCTTTGAATGGCATGACCTGCTGACAGACTGGCTTGACCGATTGACAGGCATAACGGGCTGGAAGTATGGATGAAGGGTTCCGCCTTTGGACATGCCCGGGGGAGATGGCCGGGGGACATGCCCGGGGGAGATGGCCAGGGGACATGCCCGGGGGAGATGGCCGGGGGACATGCCCGGGGGAGATGGCCGGGGACCGGTTGGCAACATCGTTGGCAATATGGACGAAAACTGGCTAGAAGTGTGACTGGCAATTTGGCTTCGATAGTTGACCGATAGTTGACTTACTATTGATCAGATATTGACTTTACGAAACGCTTGGACTAGCTGGTAGCTACGTCGGTTGGCTGGACGGCAGGCTTGGATGAGGGCCAATAGGTGATTAAGTAGCAATTTAGCCCATTATGCGGCATTTTTACTCATGGTACAAATAATTACCATAAACCTTCCTTTATTAGATGCAATTAGGCAGCTTCCAACTTATGTATGTGTGCGCAAAGCGAAAGCTTAGTGTCCTTGAGAAATCCTTTTTAGCTAGTCATGTAAGTTCGATTATGCTAGAAGTGTGTCGACAATTTGGCTTCGATAGTTGACCGATAGTTGACTTACTATTGATCGAGATATTGACTTTACTGAAACGCTTGGACTAGCTGGTAGCTACGTGGGTTGGCCGGACGAACAGCTTGGATGAGGGCCAATAGGTGATTAAGTAGCAATTTAGCCCATTATGCGGCATTTTTACTCATGGTACAAATAATTACCATAAACCTTCCTTTATTAGATGCAATTAGGCAGCTTCCAACTTATGTATGTGTGCGCAAAAGCGAAAGCTTAGTGTCCTTGAGAAATCCTTTTTAGCTAGTCATGTAAGTTCGATTATTACAAAACAGAAGTGGTAGACAGACATATCATCCCGTTTTATCATTATACATTGTACACTGATACAAACTATTTACAAGGGGAAGTTTTTGATCTACATGAAATCGAATAAAATGGAAAGACTAATATGAATAATGGTATATTGATTGATCTTCAACCATTTGGATACTTCTTCCTCTTTAAGATAAAATCCTTTGCAGAAGAAGTAGTTTGTGCTAATCTTCGTAATCACGATCCATTCCAATGGCCATTGATCTTCTTTGTATAAATATTGATCATCGTCAAGTCGGAATTCATCATCTTCAAAGATATGCTACAATCTCTCATTGGATTTCAATACAAGAGCCCAAAGGTTGTAACAAAATACATTAATAACGATTATTAGAATTATATTAAGGCATGAAATAGCCATTGTATGCACAATCTAAAACCTAAATCACAATGTGATTTTTATTGAAAGCAAGAAAACAACTATACAATAACAAACCTAAATTTACTCGGAAATCGGATAAATCAGATTCAATCCTAGTAAATCTAGGTTTGAAGAAGAAGATTTTGAAAAGAATAGGTTTGGAATTTTGTTTAGAAAAAATAGTTATGCAAATGATTTTGGAGAGAAAGAGAGAGAGAGAGAGAGACTGTAACATCCTAGTAAGTGCTCTGTTAAATTATATCCCTGTGTTAGATACCGATAAATAGAAAGCTACATTCGAACAATTACCAGCTTCTTAGTCTACCTTAATTCCTTATTTAGAAGAGACTCCTAACTTGGACCTTAAACGACTACCAGATACCCTGGAATATGTGTTTTTAGGCACATCTGATACTTTGCATGTGATTATAGCCCCCGATTTGGATAGTGATCAGAAGAGTAGGCTAGTGACCATGCTTCAAGATAATAATAAAGCTTTAGGGTGGACCATAACGGATATTAAAGAACATAAGTCCTACTGTTTGTATACATCAGATTCATTTAGAGGATGAACCACCATATTATAACCTAGAAGAAGCAATTGACCATTTGTAGGAACATTGTTAGAGCATTGCTCGGTCGAACTCGCAAGTGTTGCTATCCCAAGCTTGTTTGTCAAGTTTAGTTGCCAAAACTATAAGTCTTGATTTCTAGTCTACTTATAGCTAAGTCTCAGACTAGGATAGTAAGTGTAGTTGAGCTCTAGAATCCACGTCCTTCATCATGCAAAGACGAAGAACTACTCAAGGAACTGGTGGAACTTCATCGACAAAAAGGTATGTGATACTTGAACTTATCTATCACTCAAAAGTCTATATATTCTATCTCCTATCTTGAGACAAAAGTCGTATTGCTATAGACTTCGATTATACACATTTGCTATTTTGAGCCGAGTTTATCTCGCTTATCTATTTCTCGAAATATGTGTTGGCAAGCTTTCGCTTTGGCCAAGTTCATCCTTACTGATGACGAAAGTCATGTTGATTATTTCAATAACTTGAAAATCGCTTTGATGAAAAATAGTTTGTGAATAACAACTATATAACATTCTCTAAGAAAGTTTCAATGATTGAAATGAGAGTTTAGAACATGTAACCATCTTTGGATATAAACATATAGTATGTTCTCACATTTGTGTAAAAGTCCAAAACCGGGAACCCAAAGTATGCGTACCCGTACGAGTACTGGCGGTTGTTAGAAATCCGGGTGAGTATGCGTAACCGTATGCGTACTGGCGGAAAGTTCACGTCCGTGAATTTCTGCTAGAGTTTGAAAGTGAAAAACAAACTCAATCTGGTTTCTTAAGTAAGCGTACCTGTTCGCATACTTAGGTAGGTTACTTTCTAAAATCGGTTTGTTCGTGAACTAAACATTTTATATAATAAGGAATGCAATCTTTGCAAACCGTGGCTATAATGTTCATGAATCGATTCGAGTGAGTCAAAACCAATTTTGCTTCGATTGTGTCTTGTATACTTCTATGAGATCTAAGCAATTGAACAACTCTCTAACTAGTTCATTCGAGTCATTTGAACTAGTTATGGTGAAGATGAATAAGGTTAATATGAAGGTGCTCATACGTCTAACCACTGGTTAACTATTGTTGAACTAACTAAGTGTACACGTTTAGGTACGGTTACTCAAACCTAAATGAAGTTACATTTCATGTGTGTATAACAAGCTAAGTTCGATCTAACGGTTGGAATATATTAGCTTGAATCTAATCAGGTTTTCATCTAATGGTGAATATTGAATGATTTGTTACCAAGGTAACTTAGATTGCAAACCCTGATTTGGAGACTATATAAAGGAGAACTCTATCAACTGGGAAACCTGATCCCCACTCCTTATGTGTGATACTAGTTGTATAAGCTAAAGTCGATTCTCCTTTAACCTTAGGTTTCTCTCGAGACCCTGTAGGTTAACGACTTGAAGACTTCATTGGGATTGTGAAGCCAGACCCAACTATTTTCTCTGTAGTTGCGTGATCTGATCTTGCTATTTATATCGTGTTGAGTACAATTGAAATAATTGACTCGAGATTTATATCTCCGATAGGCAAGATATAAAAGTAGTCACAAACACCTTCGCCTCATCGTTTGTGATTCCACAATATCTTGTTTCGCTAGTTGATTAAGATTATTGTGAGGTGATTGATATTTCTACGATGTTCTTCGGGAATATAAGTCTGGTGTATCAATTGGTTCTTGTTCACCTTGATTTATCAAAAGACGTAACAAAACTCGTAGGTATTTATGTGGGAGACAGATTTAAGTATTCCTATAGACTTTTTTTGTGTGAGACAGATTTGTTTATTAAAGTCTTCGACTTTGGGTCGTAGCAACTCTTAGTTGTGGGTGAGATCAGCTAAGGGAATCAGGTGCGTAGTATCCTGCTGGGATCAGAGACGTAAGGAGCGCAACTGTACCTTGAATCAGTGTGAGATTGATTGGGGTTCAACTACAGTCCAGACCGAAGTTAGTTTGTAGTAGGCTAGTGTCTGTAGAGGCTTAATACAGTGTGGTGTTCAATCTGGACTAGGTCCCGGGGTTTTTCTGCATTTGCGGTTTCCACGTTAACAAAACTTCTGGTGTCTGTGTTATTTCTTTTCCGATTTATATTTTGTTATACAATTGAAATATCACAGGTTGTGCGTTGAATCGATCAATTGGTAAATCCAACCTTTGGTTGTTGATTGATATCAGAGCAGGAAAACACGTTTAAGACCTTATAAGTCTGTGTTTATAGCAATCTGACTCTATGGACGGTAGTAATATCTCTGATAACACAACATCAATTCAGACTCACTCTAATGTGTTTCAAAATCCTGAGAAATCTAAGAAACCTCTTGTATCTGCTTCTTTGACTGATCTGCCTTTCAACTGGGAAAAATGTCTTGATGAACAGTTGGATGATCTTTCAGATGAGAGTGATTCATAAGAAGGATAAAGTATTGATGAGGAAGTCTCTTAGTATATCAAGCTCTTTTACCATGCTTTAAAAGAAAAGAAGTCAACAGCTTGCTTGGGTAAATATTTGGCACCTCTCTGTCAAGAAAACAGAAAGCTGAGAAAACTCTTTAAAGGTTATGATTGTGGGTATAAACTCTTAGAATCTACCGTTAAAGATCGAGAAGAAGATGTTCGCTCAAAAAGGTCCGAATGTGACAATCTTCTTCGAAATCTCTTTGTGTTGAAAGAAAGACTTGTGGAATCTGAAGCAATATATGACTCTCAACAAAAATATTTTAATGACAGAGAACTCATTCTTCTCGCCAGAGAAAAACTTTTGGAGACTGATCTCGCTGCTGCCCTTCATAAGGTAAAATCACTGGAAGAGAATATGCAAAGATTCAATTCTAGCTCTACAAAATTATCTTCTATGCTTGGAGCATGTAAAGAACATCGTGATACACGTGGTCTGGGCTATAAAGGAAAAGACGCTCCAAGTACTAGTAAGATCAATTTTGTCCGTGCTAATGACAACTCCCCATGTGAAAAACCTTTTCCAGCAGCTGACGTTCCTAGGAACAAGGATTGTGCACCTTCGAAATCAACTCGCATGAGAACAGTCAAGAACAATTCCTTTAACTGCTATTATTGAGGAAATAAAGGACACCTTGAAAGAAGATGTCATTTTCGACTGAGGAATGAAAAACTTCATAACATTCTTGCATGGATGTCTAAAGAAGTAATTAAACCTGTCTCTCATATTATTGGAGTAAAATGCATTGTCTGCAATCAAGAAAAATATTGTGATAAGTCATTCCTTGATTATGTTTTTGAGACAAAAACGCCTACAAGAAGAACGTCAGTTGGACAACTGATTCTTTAAATTACTCCGAGAAGAGAAAAAGGCATATGAGGAAGAAAAAAGGTTCAAATTCATTTACTCTTTTTGAAGAGGGCCTTGAATCCAAAGTGTCTGCTCCAGACTTCATTCATATCAATAATCGAGTCTCGGAGCTCAAGACCAGCATAAACAGACTCAAACGGAGCATTAAGAAGGCAAGGAAAGCAACAGTTTCAGGTATCCCTTGTTCTCCTCTATTTAAATCTCTTTCGACTAATTCTATTGATTTTTCTGAAAATCATCAAGAACGAAAGAGAGAAGAAGTCAATATTCTTGATGAGCAAAATGCTCATCAAAATACAACTTGACTGCTCAATGTAGCATCCTTCTTGTAATTGTGGAAGGATGCTCATAATTCTCAAGAAGATCTTTTGTCTTGAGAAAGTAGTCGTTGTTATATTATTCTTTTCATTATCTTTTCCTTTACACAATGATGATCATAAAAATGTTGAGCCTTGCTCCAGTACTTTACATGATCTTCCACTCTTGAGAATACTTCTTTGTTGATTCCCTTGAAGGATTTTATTTTGCCCTCTTCCCATTGACCAATTAGTTGTTGTTCATCAACAATTATCTTATGTTCTTGTGAACTAAGGTTGTCGTCAATTTGTTTAGAATATGTCCTTGAGGTTTTTCAAGAGTACTTCTAAATTTGGCTTCATTGTTCTCTTGGTCTTGTACCAAGTTTGTAACCATTGTGCACGAACACCTGACCCGTACGGAACATATACGAGTAACCCTATGGTTTCCTATGAATCAGTCATATATATATATATGTGTATCATGCTCCTTTTGATACATACACGTTCCGTAACGTCAAAAAGTTCTCCTGGATTTTTTTTTGTGTGTGTGCACAATGGATGGAAGCAACAAGGAAGACAAAGTTGAGAAGGGCAAGACTATCGAGTTTCACGAGAACCCTGTCTTCATAACCTGCTATCATGTTGTTGATCATGAAAACAATCTACCAATTCAGATGTCATCACAACTGGTAGGAAATCTTCTTCTAGATTTTGAGGTCATACGTGAACAACTTTATTGCAACAAAGAATCTTGATTTTCTGAAAAACGAACTGAAGAAAGCAACTGATGAACTCGTACATGTTCGATCTCTGGTTACTGGCCATGTTTGATGTTTTTCGAATTATGTTCTCTAAGAGTTGTCATTTCTTTTGTCTAGGAAACTTCTTAGGAGAATTTATTCTTGTGTTTTAAGAAGGATAACTAGGGTTTGGAATAGCCATTATTGTGAGTACACATAGCTATGTCCAACGTTTTCATCTTGCAATATTTTTAGATTTATTTATTTAAATTCTAAAATTTATTTGGAAGATGATTTTGCAGTATTAATCTTTATGGTTTCATATATTGCAACTTGTTATGGGATATGTGTGTTTGCGTTCGTGAACTATGATTGTCCCATACGTGGTCAAAAGTTAAGTCTTTCATATGTCGGTATGCAAGTATTGATAAAAGATTGAATGAACTTTTGACAAACAAAAGATAAGCCTATTATGTCATTATGAAAATATTGATGGAAGATAGGATGAGCTTTTGTTTACAAAGATTAAGTCTATTATATGTCATTGTGCAAATGGTGATGAGAAATAGAATAAATCTTTGTTTATTCCGCAGTATTGATCTTCCCTGATCCATATTTTTATGTAAATATTGTGTTGCTCTGTAAGTTCTCTTATGTGAGCATTTCCGATTAAATTAATCATGGGTTCCCTTGTGGTTAATTTAATTGAGATTTTTTGGATACAAATTCATGTTTCATGTGATTTGTTAATGTCCAAAGAAATCCTTCTTTTCTTGTGAAAGTAAGGTCGCTCTTGTTGTTCTTTCGGGAATGACATTTTATGGGGGGGAGTTCTTAATTGAACTTGTGCTTAATTGCCAAATCTTTGTGGGAAGTGCGGCTGTGGAATATTATAGGGGTTATCTTGTATCTTTATAAACTCCTTGATGAATGTATTTAGTTTCGGCTATATGATTGCATCTGAAAAAGTTGATATGTACTTTCTTTTGGTCATGAAGTGTCTCTATGGAAATTTCATTAGGATCCCACAAGTTTTCATACCTTCGCCAATTTTATTGACAAAAAGGGGGAGAATTAATGTGTAGTTCACACTACAAATACATATGGTTTTCGGATCATTATGTAAGGGGAAGTGGTTTTCATGTGAGGTGAAGTATTGACTAAGGGGGAGTGATACATATCACCATAGTATTGTTGTCGAAGTTGTGATACAATTGAACTTTGATGATGTGTAATAATACTATGACACTGTATAACAATGATTGGGAGCTATTGTTTTCTCATTGTTATGGCTACGGATCTTCAACAACGATGATGCTGAATTGAATACCTTTGGAATCATTGGAGTACTTGGAAATGACGAAGATTCGAGTAATGTTGAAGAACCAAGGAGATCAAGCATGTGGATGAGAAGCTGCAAAGTTTATTTATTTTGTATTCCATATGTATTGATAGTTTTGTCACTAAAATTGACAAAGGGGGAGATTGTTAGAGCATTGCTCGGTCGAACTCGCAAGCGTTGCTATCTCAAGCTTGTTTGTCAAGCTTAGTTGCCAAAACTATAAGTCTTGATTTCTAGTCTACTTATATCTAAGTCTCGGACTAGGATAGTAAGTGTAGTTGAGCTCTAGACTCCACGTCGTTCATCATGCAAAGACGAAGAACTACTCAAGGAACTGGTGGAACTTCATGGACAAAAAGGTATGTGGAGACTTGAACTTATCTATCACTCAAAAGTCTATTTATTCTATCTCCTATCTTGAGACAAAAGTCGTATTGCTATATAGACTTCTATTATACACATTTGCTATTTCGAGCCGAGTTTATCTCGCTTATCTATTTCTCGAAATATGTGTTGGTAAGATTTTGCTTTGGCCAAGTTCATCTTTGCTCGTGACGAAAGTCATGTTGATTATTTCAATAACTTGAAAATCGCTTTGATGAAAAATAGTTTTTCAATAACAACTATATAACATCCTCTAAGAAAGTTTCAATGATTTAAATGAGAGTTTAGAACATGTAACCATCTTTGGATATAAACATAGTGTGTTCTCACATTTGTGTAAAAGTCCAAAGCCGGGAACCCAAAATATGCGTACTAGCGGTTGTAGGAAATCCGGGTGAGTATGCGTACCCGTACGCGTGCAGGCGGAAAGTTCACGTCCATGAATTTCTGTTGGAGTTTGAAAGTGAAAAACAAACTCAATCCGGTTACTTAAGTACGCGTACCTGTTCGCATACTTAGGTAGGTTACTTTCTAAAATCGGTTGTTCGTGAACTAAAATATTTATATAATAAGGAATGCAATCTTTGCAAACCGTGGCTATAATGTTCATGAATCGATTCGAGTGAATCAAAATAGATTTTGCTTCGATTATGTCTTGTATACTTCTATGAGATCTAAGCAATTGAACAACTCTCTAACTAGTTCATTTGAGTCATTTGAACTAGTTATGGTGAAGATGAATAAGGTTGATATGAAAGTGCTCATACGGCTAACCACTGGTTAACTATTGTTGAACCAACTAAGTGTACACGTTTAGGTACGGTTACTCAAACCTAAATGAAGTTACATTTCATGTGTGTATAACAAGCTAAGTTCGATCTAACGGTTGAAATATATTAGCTTGAATCTAATCAGGTTTTCATCTAACGGTGAATATTGAATGCCTTGTTACCAAGGTAACTTAGATTGCAAACCCTGATTTGGAGACTATATAAAGGAGAACTCTAGCATTGGGAAACCTGATCCCCACACCTTCTGTGTGATACTAGTTGTATAAGCTAGAGTCGATTCTCCTTTAACCTTAGGTTTCTCTCGAGACCCTGTAGGTTAACGACTTGAAGACTTCATTGGGATTGTGAAGCCAGACCCAACTATTTTCTCTGTAATTGCGTGATCTGATCTTGCTATTTATATCGTGTTGAGTACAATTGAAATAATTGACTCGAGATTTATATCTCCGATAGGCAAGATAGAAAAGTAGTCACAAACACCTTCGCCTCATCGTTTGTGATTCCACAATATCTTGTTTCGCTAGTCGATTAAGATTATTGTGAGGTGATTGATATTTCTACGATGTTCTTCGGGAATATAAGTCTGGTGTATCAATTGGTTCCTGTTCACCTTGATTTATCAAAAGACGGAACAAAACTCGTAGGTATTTATGTGGGAGACAGATTTAAGTATTCCTATAGACTTTTTTGTGTGAGACAGATTTGTTTATTAAAGTCTTCGACTTTGGGTCGTAACAACTCTTAGTTGTGGGTGAGATCAGCTAAGGGAATCAGGTGCGTAGTATCCTGCTGGGATCAGAGACGTAAGGAGCGCAAGCTGTACATTGAATCGGTGTGAGATTGATTGGGGTTCAACTACAGTCCAGACCGAAGTTAGTTTGTAGTATGCTAGTGTCTGTAGAGGCTTAATACAGTGTGGTGTTCAATCTGGACTAGGTTCCGGGGTTTTTCTGCATTTGCGGTTTCCTCGTTAACAAAACTTCTGGTGTCTGTGTTATTTCTTTTCCGATTTATATTTTGTTATACAATTAAAATATCACAGGTTGTGCGTTGAATCGATCATTTGGTAAATCCAACCTTTGGTTGTTGATTGAAATTGATTGATCTTTGAACATTGGTCTTTGGTACCGTTCAAGTTATCTCTCTTATATTCAATCGGGCTCGCAACTTATTGTTTGTTTGATTGCGGATTAAATTAAGAGATTGAGATATAACTCTATGATATACTTTTCTTAAGATTGAGTTTGACTGTTTAGTTGATTCTCTTGAAAGTATATTGGAGTTAGTCCATACAGATTGCTAAGCAAAATATTGGGTGTGGTTGTTAGACCCCCGCTTTTTTAAACATGATGGTCTAGAAATTAAGAATATTATGACTAGTCTATCTAGAGACACCCAAAACTCTAAGTTTGGGATGGACTTGAAATATATGCCTTTACCCACAAGAGTATCTTCAAAGAGAAGTTCAGTTGTTACAAACCCATCATATGGTTGATGTGGTTTACCCAGGCGATAATGCCAAGATTGACTTTGTTTTCCTACCAAAAACTTTTATTATAATTGTGGGAATGTATGAATTTCGAATGTGTCAGTTATTAAGTTTTGAGACTAAGCATAAATACTTTATGATATTTGAAACGACACATTTGCTTAAGAATGATCACCACTTTCATTGTGGTCAACTATGAAAATGCGGGGGTACCAAAATACACCACTAACTTTTCCTTAGGCAACCTATATGGACTAAACTCAAATACAATTATGAGAGTTACAACTTAATTAATCTCAATCATGAATTATATGAAATGTTTATATCTCTTTCTCTCACAATCAATATGTATTCGGGGACGAGTCAGTGAACCTGATTATACCGTAAAATTTCTTGGACGATTGCAAAGATCAGTATCCAAGATCAGTCAAGTCGTATCCAAAAATTATGATGGAGGTATCTACTTTGATTGATTTAGGTACAACCTATGATATTTCAATTATAAAGATAAACAATATAATGCGGAAAAAATAAATAACACATACACCAGAAATTATTTAACGAGGAAACCACAAATCCAAAAAAACACCGGGACCTTGTCTAGATTTGAACACCAACCTGTATTAAGCTGCTACATACTTTAGTCTACTACCAAAACTTCGGACCAGAATGTAGTTGAGACCGAATCTACCGTCATAGCGATTCAATTACAGTCGCGCTCCTTACGCCTCTTGAATCTCGCAAGACTCTGCGCAATTGATTCCCTTAGTTGACGTCCTTTACAGCCTAAGAGTTGCTTCAACTCAATTGAGGACTTTAAACCGATCTGCCTCCCACAGATAAGCCTATGTGTGATTTTCGTTCTGATCAAAGATCAAGGTGAGATATGAAATTATTTGCAATAGACAAAGTCTAGCAAACCTCAAAATCTGGTACTTACGAATCCGAAGAGCAGCCTAGATTATTATTCACCTCACAAGTAATTCCTACTCAGATTTCAACAAAGAATCGTTATAGAGGAATATACTTGTGGAATCACAAAGTCTGAGACGAAGAAACTTTGCGATTTCTATCTATCTCGCCTGTTGGAGCTAAAGGCTCAACAATCAGTAGCAAGATCAGGATACACGAACTATCAAAGATAGTTAGACCTGGATTCACGAATCCCTAGGTGAAGTCTTTTTAGTCGCTAAACCTAAAAAGTTTTAAAGGAAAGGACGACTCTAGTTAGCAACTTGGACACACAAGAATAGTGTCAGGGATTCAAAGATCCCAGTTGCTTGAGGTTTTCCTTATATAGACTTTTAAGATCAAGGTTGCTTTATATTTAAGCTAAGGTAGCTTTGGAATCAAGCAATCGATATTCACCGTTAGATGAAAACTTGATTTGAGATTAACATAACATAATATACACTCTGGTTAGGATGAATGTAATTGAACCGTGTACAATGACTTGTTCATGAAAGCCGAAACTAGCCAGACGAACTGTAAGCTTAACCATTTTCATATAACACCTTTAAGACTTTAATCTTGAGTCACAACCATAGGTTATAATGTGATCAAATATGTATAGATAGTGTTTTTAGAGAGTTGTTCAAATGCCGATTATCTTATAAAAATAATTTTGATGCATCTGAAAAATATTCGACATGGTAAGTACGTATACCTGGTACGTGTATTGTATTCCTATTGGTCCACATACTTTCATGTATCCAGATTTACAATAGTTCTATATCTCTTTAATAATCAATTTGAAACATTCCTGAATAACATCAATGACACATATCACTGCTCATGCTATTTTCAAATGATTAAATCTTGAATCGTAATTTAGGTCATAAACAATAAACTTTTCCTAACCAAACTCACCAAGTATGAACAAATGTTCTTAAGCTTGGTCAACGTATTTCGAGAATGATTAACAAGATAAACTTGACTCGAAATTTCTGTTATGCATGTAATGTATTATTTAGCCATGTGACATTGTCTCATAGATAGAAAGGCAAAAACTTGAGTAATAGGTGGTTCAGTCTTTACTTACCTTTTGTTGATAAAGTTCTCCAAAAGCTTCAATTGATATTCGCCTTCAAACGGTAGAACGCAGTGATGTCTGGTACTCAATTACACGCTTCTATCGTAATCCGAGACTTGAATAAACGTAGACTAGAAATCAAGATATAGTTTTGATCAACTAAATTTGACAACAAGCTTGAGATAGCAGTACTTGTGAGTTCGACAGAGCAATGCTTTAAAAACTGTGTGAGTCAAGTCTGATTGACTTTGAGTATCCATAATTATTCAGGTTATTATTATGTGTATCTAAGTTTTTAGTTGAGTTTTTCCAGACTCTACAACTTGATCCTCAGGATCCTACCTATGAGGAAATCCAACTCATTAAAACATTTCATTTAGACCATATTGTAAAGATTGAACCACAACTAGATGTAGTTTTCTTAAACAGTAAATTAGACAAGGGTGTGCTCTGTCTGTTCCTTTTCTTGGCATGTTATAGTTTTCTTTTATTTATTATTGTTTGATTCATATGGCCCACAGTTATTCCAGCTATTGCTATATGATTTTATGAGGTGCCTAATTCTACCCAATATCTGGCTGAAGAGTTTAAACTTAGCGCTTTTTGGGAGGTAACCCATGCTCATGCGACACGATAATATCCTTACTTGCTCATTTTATTCAAGTGGTAACAATTTCTCCCTGTTCATATTTTTAATATTATCTTTATATTATTGAGGACAATGTTAGATTTAAGTTTGGGGGTATGGGAATTATTTTTTAGTTGCAATGAATAAACTCTAGAGCCTAGAAACTTGTGCCAATTCGGGATAACACTAACCAATCTAAGTGGATGGAAACATCTTGGTTGTATTTGTTGAGGGACCCAAACTAAAGAGTCTATTCGTAAAAGGACAGAGTTCAGGTGTTAGAAATATCATGGTAGTTGTCACCGTATCTCGGAGTTGTCATATCATGTTCTGTTTTTATTTTTGCAAAATTTATATGTCGATGTCGCCGCTGGGATAAAGTAGAGTGATCGAGATATTTTTCTTTTAAAAAAAAGGGAGCTGCCCAGATCAACCATACCAATTGGAATAAAAAATCAAAAAAATAAATAACACTTGGATAACAATATGTATGTGTTCTCCCTGTCTTTGTCGCCTGATCAAGTGTGGAATGCGTGATCCATATAGGAATTACCATGTATTGTTCAATAAATCGACCGCTGGGATCTTTGTATATACCAGCTGAGTTGATCCAGAATTAGGATTTTCGACCGCTAGGACCCTTGTGTATACCAGCTTTGTTGATATTAGAGTTCAGACTAGTATCGGAATCCATTAAGATTCATCTTAGCATCGACGTCCATTCGCAAACCATCTATCTCTATATCTTCGTAATTTATTCATGTGATTTGTTTTATTCCGGATATTGATGTCCATCGTGCGACTATCTAACTAGATCTATTTCACTTATATATGAATTTTAGTATGCTTGAGTGCAAACTCGTGTACACCAATTGGATTTACATCAGGTTACTTCCTCCTATAGTCAATGAGAGTACTAAGTTGATTGTTTAGTGTCGTTCCTAGATTATGCACAAGTAGCTAGGGTCTGGAGTAAAGATTTTGTGGGTACACCTCTTGTAAACCCTCTCGAGACTAAAAATCGGGTACTAGGGCCACCAAGGGTTCAAACGCTTGTTGCACACATTAAGTTCAATCGTGATGCCTGCGAAGATGAGTTAGGATTTTATTTTCTAAATTAGATTTGCTCGAGGACTAGCAAATAATAAGTTTGGAGGTATTTGATAGACATATTTTTGTGTATGATTTATCTCAATTATATATATTGATAGTGATCATTTTTGTACTTATTATGGTATTTTTTGTCTTTGTATGTATTTTTGGAGAAATAAACTTCTGTGGAGAAATTGGCTCGAAAAGTGGTATTTGAACCTTCAGAGAAAATCTCTAAAGGCATCTCTGATATGCGTTAAAGGAACCCAGAAGAGTTGATAAATACACCCAGTACTTTTATTGTATACACCAAGTTGCTAAAGAACCCCAGTTTTGGATAGGGGGCTTCATCTTCTTTCCCATTTAAAATCAAATTTGGCTGGAAAATAATGGCATAATTAGGGTTCAGATTTTGGAGATGTTTTAGGGAGATTCAATCGGAGATTTTGGTTTGATTGACCATGATTGAGTTAAACAGGCTTGGTATGGTGGTTTGATTCGAATAAACTGGTTGAAGGAAAACATGGGTTGCAAAAAAGTCTCAGTTTTTTTTGAGTTTATTTATGGTAGTTACGTGAAACATAGGGGAGGATATCTTCTGAAGATTCTAGACGGTCCTTTGGAAAGTCTGCAACTCAGAATACACGTCAACAAAGAAGAATATAAGGAATATCAGTAACTTTCACGAAAAGAAAAAGGCAGATATAATCGAGATTTTTAGGGTTTCTTTGGAGTATATATTAAAGGAGTGGTCTAGTCCCATAAGAGATTATGCAAGCTTAGAGAGGGTTTAGATGAGTTTAGAACGCAGGAACATGGAGAAAAATTAAGTTACAGAGAATTGTTTTCTGCTTCTTCTGTGAAGAACACGAAGACCATTGGGCATACCGAGTTAGTCGCTAATCCGAGAAATTGTCGATTTCCACAGTGCTTGCAAAAGACTTCCAGCAACACCGATCAATAGTTAGCAACTGTTTGTTTGTAACAGTCAAATCTGTAACGCATATACACCATCACGAATTCCCTGTTTTATATTATTTTCACCTCCTTGTACACTTTTTCAGCCGTGAATAATTATTTTGAGCGACTGATTAATATGAAGAGCTAAACCCCTTAATTTGCCGAGGCGACGGAGGAAGCCACTGTTTCTATAAAAGTGGTATATTTCTATTTTAATAAAGTTTTGCAATTTCTTTTGTGATTATTTTCCTTGATTAAAAATTGATTTAAGGATTTTTACTAAGCATATGTGATTTCTATTGATAGAGCATGCTTAGCCTAGGGTTGTTGATGTTCTATGCTTTCGATTTACAATTATTACTTTGAAAATCTACTTTTGCAACATATTATAATCACTTCAAACGTAAAGAATTGCATGAATATTAATTATACTGAATTACTTTATTGGATAATTATGAAATCCCGAGTCTCGATGCTTTTTATCATCTTGATATCAACTTTTAATTGAGTTTTAGAAATTTAGTTTAAAATCGAAATATTTACAAATCTGAGATCGAATCACTTATTTACCACTATCAAAACTACATCACCATCCTTTGGATAACCATTCATAAGGACGTACATATATGAAGGTTATTATAGAAAATTGGTAGATAATATAATAGTTTGCTAGTGAGAAGCATTGAAGATCCTCAATGATATTCCCAAAGTATCAATTTTTTGCTTAAGTTGCTTTTGAATTTCATCATTTGGTAACAAAGAAGAAACTCCATGGTACCGTTGGGAGTTTATTTTACATAGATTTAAACGTATTTGGGAAAATCCTGATCAATATCCGCCAAGGATTCGAATACTCCAATTATTTTTACATGTTATTTGAATATGTTTTGGGAGCTACATGTTAGGGAGGAAGGGTTGGATATCTACTGTCTATGATGTTGTACAGGAAAATAACAACATGGTAATTGGTTTATGGTCGATCAATTATTGTATTTTATCATGTTAAACATGGAAATGAAAGTGCTAGTTTTGATTTTTTACGCTTATTCAGTCTTCTCACCGAATGTTACTGATACGTCCATTATCAAATCACATTTTTGTACAATGTTATAAATTTATATATTTCCCATTTGGATACCTGTCGAATTGTGACTGCTACTCTGTTTCTCATATCTCATTCATTTTAGGATTGAAAGGAGCATTAATAAAAGGGTCTGCATACAACGTAACACCATTATAGATGATTGTATTCTTGTATACAGTTTTCTGATCTTCCAATGTATAGGCGACAATTGTCTAGTAACATGCGTTGTTGACATCAATGGCGCAAAACTTGGAAAGTTACTGGCGTAGGAGTGCTCTAGAAAAATATTTCAGCATGATTTTACAGAGTGTTTGCAGAGATTTACTGCATCAGAGATAGTCACATATTACTACATATTCGATAAATTATTTATTTTTGCAAAACATAGTCTTACTAAATCAAAAGAAATATACCATGGTCAAATAATTTTAGCTTTCCCCTGTAACAAAAATCTAATTCAATAACAAATGAATTAAAGAAATGAATTTTCAGGATATTTGTTTAATTAGTGATGCAAAAAATGTTACAACTTAACTCAAAAGTAGCAGAGGCCGAACTAGTTGGACCTCTAGTTCTGTCTTAGATGATTGCTTATTTCTCTTAAAATATATTAATGTTTTTTGTTTTAAACATTTAAAAAGAGATCTAAATAGTCTAGCAGATATAGCTGCTAAACACAATAGAGTTCAAAATGTAACAGGAGAATGAAGTGAGAATAAGTGTCCTCACTTCCTCCAAAATGCTGCAAACTCTTCTTAATGCAATGATCAATCTCTTTTCCTAGAAAAAAAAAAATCTAACCCCCACGCAATTGACTTTAACACTTTCTTACACCTCAGTTACACCTTCCATGTAAACTGTTTGCCTTAACCCCACTACTCTATGTAACCGACTATACACAACAAAAGAGCTACATCAACCTCGAATTCCTAATTGATATCTTTGTTTTTTTGCATCCCCTCTTTGATTTGGTTTCTGTTCTGAGTTCTCAAAATTGAGTGTTTGTAACCAATTAAGCAATTACCGTAAACATGTAGGGCAGCTTTCCCATGACCAGAACATAGGCGATATTTATGAACTACTTGACCATTTCTGTGAATTAATCATGGTTATTAATGTTGGTTTTTAATATCTCACAACTTTGGATTCTGCATTTGATGATTCTAAATTCACAAAATGTGAATTCATCATTTCAGACGCAGTTTGGTTTTGGTTTCTTCAACTTTAATTTAAATTGAGAGGTTTTCCGTTGTACAAATATTATTGTGGGGTTGTTTTTTCAGTGTTTTCTACAATTGCAAATTACTCTGTGGAATGCATTGTTCTTCTCACAACATTTGATATACAATAGTAACTATGCCTCTTCTCGCTCTTACTTTTGATTACAAATATAGCTAATCTGTGAACCTTAGTTGTATGTGTGCAAATGCTCTTCGAATCTAATTATCAGATTGCGTACCATGTACTTGCAAAAGTGCCTAGCAGAAAATTTTAATGATGTTTGATAACTTTAGGTGCATAAATTGGGAACTTTCAGATACAAATTCGTGTTTCTTTTTCCTGGAAATTGGACTTCACCTTGTTATAATGTTATTAGAGCCTCCTCTAGTATTTAAGTATTGATTACTTTATTCCTAGCGGAATTGTGTATGGCAACTACTATAATGATATCAATTTTTTTTGGAAGCATAATATCAAATTTTGTTAATAAGGGAGCCTTTCTATAAGAACGAGGTGATCTTAATATGGTAGGGTCAAGCTAAATATTCCATGTCGTAGCACTACAATCATAGACCAAGCTCAAACATGAGCATGAGAAGACCTAGACATTTTTTTTGTGCATATTCATTCTCTTCTGCACCACAAGTCATACTACTAATTGTGCATTGAATGTGTCTTTTAATGTTAAAAGTTGTCTTAGTTATAGTTTGTGAACGTGCAAGGATTCTTAAGACTTGAAAGAATTGTCGAATGTATAGAGTATGGACTGGAATGAACAACTAGGAGGGATTTGAAGAAGCTTATGATGTTGAACCATAGATACCGACTTAGTTATACCCTTTTCATGTGGAGATTAATTTTTTTTTCCCATGTTGGAGATGTGTTAAATGATTAACGTTATGTCAGACTCGACTACTAGCGTTAACATTATCTTCCCCATAAATTAGTGCAAAGCTTCCGCAAATTGGAGTTTAGGGATTGTACAGGGGTTCCATACCAGCTATATACTTAATCAATTTTCAAGGTTAGGTTCTCATCTTTATGTTACATCACACGGGACAGCTTAAACTACTTTGAAATTTTTAACAGCCTTGAGCTGGACAAGTTACTTCAATATATTTTGCAAGTCTTGAGACATAATGGCACTCGTATTGCGCATGGTTGGTAATTCGGGTTTTATGAGATGGAAGATTCCAAATCAACACCTTGATTGAGCGCAATAAGAGTTTTTTGCTTCAAAGTCGGCTAAAAACATCTACGAAGAAAGACCCATCTTTATATTTCTGAATTACTGAATTTGCAAGGAGCATTAATGTTTGAAGGTGTGGTTTTGCATTTTTGGATTTTTCAGTACTTAAACTTTTTAAATAGTCATTTCAAATAATTTTCCATTTTGTAGTGTTTATCATATACTATATCAGTATAGTATGTATGTCGAAAAAATGTTTTTATTATGGTACGTGGTAATTTTCTTGCTTGAACAGTGGTGACTGTGGCGGGTCATCTGGTGGTTGGTTATTCAGCAATAATCAGGGAATCTTGGTTGGCGGTGGTAAAGGCATGAGAAAGGCTTGCATCTTACTTAGCCATTATCATGTTAATCTCTTCTTCGATGTTCTTGGCTTTTAATAGTTAATTTCTCACGTCTTTTTTTTTTTTTTTTTTGTGGGGTGGAGGTTACAACAAATTATAATTCCTTTTCAATTTTTTTTCCTTCCTTAGGAAACATTAAAGATCCAACATGAGAACTTCAGAAATCACTCATCAAGGAGCGGTCACATGTCGAAGAACAAGATGTGGAAAAAAATCTATTTCAATCTTCCAACAAACAAGATGTTGAAGACGCAACATTGGAGAATGAGATTACATTGTTCACAGGTCACTGCATTAATGAAGATGCTGAAGGGTAAACCCATAAATCTCTTATGCGGCTATGCCTTACTTATCAATTCATTATTAGTTTGGCTCTGGTATATCGTCATGATTTGGAATTATCTCATGCTTAAGCCAATAAAATCATAAGAATTAAATTTACTTAATGAATGGTTGGGATGGACTCAAGGATACAAGGGTCTCACTTTTGTCTCGGCGAGAGCAACTAGACTTGATACCCAATGTATAAACCCAAGCTCGCATGTCCAATTTTCAAAGCTTACTTAATATTTGTAAGCTCAATGCCAAGCAAAAAAAAATCAACAACAATGTTTGAGTAAATGAATATTCTTGATCCATAGATTATGGAATAAAAAGTTTAATTTGTTTTGAAACAGAATGCACTAGCATCGCGCAGGCGTCTTTGCTAGTAGAGATATATAATCTCTACCAATTTTGATTTCAAATTGAGTTCTCTTAGCATTGTGTGCACTTTTTTATTACTAAAAGCAAACCTAACTCATTTTTTCTGTTTGTTAAAATGCGAAGCAGAAATTCATCATAAATTTTAGTGTTATGTGATACCATCAATAAAGTTTAGGCTAAAATTCAGGTAACTATTTTTATTATTTTTTAATTCATTTCTTTTCAGTTTTCCTTTCAATTTTTTTGGGTTTGATTTAGATGTGTATGTGGTGAGGTGGTTTATTATGAGACTGACAAGTGATGCATGGGGTTGGAATTTCAAGGTATGTGAAGTTTCTTTTGAGTTTAGGGTCTAAGCGACTAGCTTGAACCATCAAATTAGACATGGACTTTAGCAGATATATATAGAATGTGAAAGTTTGAATAGAGATGGAATATGCATGTGATTTTTTGAGTCCATTTTGATTTCAAATAGAGTTATCTTAGCATTGTGTTCATTTTTTTAATTGTTTTTAGAGAGCAAATGCAACTCATTTTAACCGTTTGTGGAAAAGCCAATAACAAATTCAACACAAATTTTCATTCCACTGTTATGGTATGTATATATATGTCTTTTCTTTTATGTTTTCATTTTCCTTTTGCGTTTTATTGGAATTTCTGCCACTTACCAAAATGAATTATTAGTTTCAAGCCTACTGTGAATGGTTTGGTTGTTAGAAAACTCTTACATGTTATGCAAGACCACATAGGTCAACTGATTAATCATAAAACTGTCTTTTTCAGTTGAGTACATTTAAAAAATTAGAGTCAAGGACGAAGAATTGGAGGTTTGATTACATGCTAACTAGATGGGTCACTAATAAGGATGTAGAGAAAAGAAGAATGCAGAGAAGGAGGTGGAAATGGTGTGCCATTGTCTCCCAAGACTTGGCTCACCCCTGGATCTAAGTCTTCTGCCCTTGAAATCGATTTTCTTGACACAGTATCCTACATTTCTTAATTATGATTGAGATAAGTTGAAAATAAAACAAATTCATGCATGCTTTAATATTGATCGCTTATAAACAATGAAGAAAAGCCCAGTTGACCAAGGGTCGAGCTCCAAGTTATAGGTTAGGCGACAGGATTAAATGTAAATCCAGCTTTCTGCGTAGAATGCTAAAATAAAATAAAATAAATGTAAATCCCAGGACCAGTCAAATTTAGAAAGGAAAAATTTAGAAAGACAGTGATACGACTTACATCGCACATTCATAACCAACTTTCTGTTAATGGTACCCACAAATCTCTCTCCACCTCTGTAATTACATCCTTTCCTACCAATCCAATTTCACACCTACACCCATCTTAATCAAAACAGCCGAAACAAAACAAAAATGTTACCAAATTGCCCACCATTTTTTTCTATGTTTAACGGTAGATTAGGAATACACAGTCCAACAAAAAGAAAAAATTTAGGCAAAAATACACGCACACCCAACTAACAACAAAATGGTTACCTTAAAAATTTTAAGCTTAAACCAGAATTAGCCTTTTCTTGATTTTTTTTTTTTTTTTTTTTTTTTTTTTTTTTTTTTTTTTTTTTTTTTGATTCTCATAAAACTTCAAAAAAGCTGGAGTTCAGAAGAGAAACCGAGAGGACCTCATAACCATGAATGATCGTCTTCGATCAATGGACTTGTTCCTTTCGGTTCTTCTCTGTATCTTCTTCTTCGTCATTACAACAACAACATCAGCTCAACCTGTTTCTGGTCCACCTCCACAAACATTTACCCCAGTTGATAATTTCTTGATTGATTGTGGAGCAACAAACGTACATACATCACCTGACGGAAGAATTTTCAAGTCGGATGCGCAGTCTTCAAGTTACGTTTCTGCGAAAGATGTTAAACAAATTTCAACACCTTCAAATGACAATGTACCATCACCAATATATTTAACAGCTAGAATATTTACAGAGGAGACAACATATAGTTTTACAATGTCAAGACCTGGTTGGCATTGGATTCGTTTACATTTCTTTCCGATGAACAATTCGGAATTCGACTTGACAAAATCTTCATTTTCTGTTGCTACTGATGAATTAGTTCTTCTGCATAGTTTCTGTATTGACAATTCTACACAATGGGCAATGAAGGAATACATTTTTAACGTTACTAAGGAACAATTGAATATAAAATTTTCACCAATGAAGAATTCTTTTGCATATGTTAATGCCATTGAAGTTGTTTCTGCACCTGACATTATCATTTCTGATTTGGGTTCTACTATAATTCCTGTTGGAGATTATTCAGGTCTTTCGACGAAATCTTATCAGACCGTTTATCGTCTTAATATGGGTGGTCCTAGAATTACACCGTCAAATGATACATTGGGCCGTTTCTGGGATCCTGATACACCATATTTGAAAGCTAGAGCATTGGCTAAACATGTTTCTGTATCTCCTGGTATCATTAAATACCCAGCAGATGTCTCTCCATTGATTGCGCCGAATTGGATTTATTCGACAGCCGTAGAGATGGCAGACTCTCGTCTGTCTCATCCTAATTTCAATGTCACTTGGGGTTTTGAGATTGATCCAGCATTTGGGTATATGATAAGGCTGCATTTTTGTGACATAGTCAGTAAATCACTAAATGATCTTTATTTCAATGTTTATATTAACGGGTACATGGCGATTTCTGGATTGGATTTATCCAGCTTGGTGGAAGATTTAGCCACTCCTTATTTCAGAGATTTCGTGGCAAATGCTTCTGATTTATCTGACATGCTTCGAGTTGAAATTGGTCCGTTTAAACAAAGCACAGGCGCTGTCAATGCGATTATTAACGGTGTGGAAGTTTTTAAATTGAGCAATTCAGTGGGAAGTTTTGATGGTGAATTTGGTGTTCATGGTGCCAAAAATGATTCTACGCGTAAGACGGTTGCAGCAGTTGGATTTGGATTGATGTTCGGCGCATTTGTTGGTCTTGGTGCAATGGTTCTCAAGTGGTACAAGAGACCTCATGACTGGGAGAGAAGCAAAAGTTTCTCTTCATGGTTGCTTCCTCTTCATGCAGGAAACTCAACCTTCATGACCAGCAAGCATTCCATTGGATCCAATACTAAGAGCGGCTACAATTTTTACTCCTCAACCATGGGTTTAGGCAGATATTTTTCATTCGCCGAGTTACAGGAAGCAACTAAGAACTTCGATCAAAATGCGGTTATTGGTGTTGGTGGATTCGGTAATGTCTATATTGGTGATCTTGATGATGGTACTAAAGTCGCCGTTAAACGTGGGAACCCACAATCCGAACAGGGTATGCACTTGTACGCCATCTATGAAATTAGCTGCGCACTAGGCATTTTTGCATTTGATTAATATTTGTGAGTTTTAAATGTTGCAGGTATTACAGAATTCCAGACAGAGATTCAAATGTTATCGAAACTCCGTCATCGTCATTTGGTGTCTTTGATTGGCTATTGTGACGAGAATGAAGAGATGATACTAGTTTATGAGTACATGTCTAACGGTCCATTGAGAGATCATCTGTATGGAAAAGACTTAACACCACTTTCATGGAAACAAAGACTAGAAATATGCATTGGATCAGCTCGTGGATTACATTATCTTCACACAGGTGCAGCTCAAGGAATCATTCATCGTGACGTAAAAACAACTAACATTTTACTAGATGAGAATTTCGTTGCTAAGATGTCCGACTTTGGTTTATCGAAGAATGCACCAACAATGGAACAAGGGCATGTAAGTACAGCAGTTAAAGGAAGTTTCGGGTACTTAGATCCAGAATACTTCAGAAGACAACAACTTACGGATAAATCGGACGTTTATTCGTTTGGTGTTGTATTATTCGAAGTCTTATGTGCAAGACCAGCGATTAATCCCCAGCTTCCAAGAGAACAAGTTAACTTAGCTGAATGGGCAATGCAATGGAAAAGAAAAGGTTTGCTTGATAAGATTGTTGATCCTGTTATCGCAAATACGATTAGTCCAGAATCCATGAAAAAGTTTGCAGAAGCAGCTGAGAAATGTTTAGCTGAATATGGAGTTGACAGGCCTTCTATGGGAGATGTTTTATGGAATTTGGAGTATGCGTTACAATTACAGGAATCATTTTTACAACAAAATGCTGAAGAAGAAAACAAAGCTGTTGTTGCACCAAGTGCTGCTTCATCATCTTTGATAGATGATCCACCTCATCCTTTAGCTACAGAAGAAGAAATGAGACGAGGAAATCCCCCACAATTTAATGCAGCAGTTGCCGAGCATTCTGGAACGGCTATGTTCTCACAAATATCTGAAATTAGTGGTCGATAATTCAATTCAAAAAACGAAGTTTCTCGTCCGTTCACGGTTGTATGTACATGAGTTTTGTTGTGACATATATACTGTGCTGTGTTGTTGCCATACATAGGGTAATAGGATTATATAACAAGCTTGCAACCATTTTTTTTCTTATGAATATTCTTTCGTTCTCACTCTAAAACTAAATATAATGTTCTATAGACTCTATACTCTTACTTCCTTATTTTGTTTCATTCTTTCCAGTCAGTTTTGTAAATTTTAGTTTGATGTAATTAGAGTTCATGTTGTTTGGGTAATTAAAATGCGCCGATTCAAGGCTCTTTAGACCTTACGTGCTTCTGGAAGTCAAAACCTTTATTGGTTTTAACTAATTACACAATACAGAATGGAGAACGGCAAGAAAACAATTTGATCCTCACATGTCAAACTGTACCAGCAAGTTTTTGTGACAAGGGTCATGATAAAATGACTGTGGAGTGTGGACCAAAGACCAAAGCTCGTTTTCCAGTAACAAGTACCAGGTCGAGCGACGATAAACCACATAACGATCTTATTTCCAGAGATGCGGCTAAAGTTTTTACACCGGCTGCCTGCAGGCCTAGACGCAACCCACCAATTGGTAAGGAGTAATCCTTAACACATTCCGTGTCGTGTTGTGATGAACAGGGAGTGAGCACACCGCTCTAGTTGGGTTTACGTATTCACGACCGTTAGAGTAGCATATTCACTTTACCCGCCTGGAAGACAGAGCAAGTCTGCCAACTGGTGGTTTAACAAGTTCGCATGCTGAAGGTATAGCCATCGAAAAAGTTGACCCTGGCGAGTGACCCGTACACATAGACAAGAACCCATGTATACGCTACAACGGGCCAGATGATGATATATCGACGGCCTTAACGCTCAACATTGTTGAAGGGACCGGTAGTCTGGTCATTCCGGCCTAGGTCATTGCAATGATCTATCCCCATCACGATGAAATTTTCGAAGATTACCCGGGCCTGTCGGCCAAGGCTATATACTCGTTGGATACATCAGTGTAGCGCGCGTGCGGCCCAGAACATCTAAGGGCATCACAGACCTGTTATTGCCTCAAACTTCCGTGGCCTAAACGGCCATACCTCTAAGAAGCTGGCCGCGGAGGGAATCCTACGCATAGCTAGTTAGCAGGCTGAGGTCTCGTTCGTTAACAGAATTAACCAGCCAAAGATAAAATGACTGTGGACATGAAATAAAAAATATGATCGGTTATAGAAATGACCGTTTAGGCTGCAGCATTCTAGAGGAAAGCCTGTACCCCAACACTAGATTATCCTCGAGTTTACTTTCCTAGTTAGCTAGGTGATGCTAAACTGGCTCTAAGTTTAAATACATCAACACCCACTGTGTCCATTGATGCACATGAACCTCCGTAACAGCAGAAGTGTTCCACATTCGAAAATGCTTCGTGCCCCCACAAATTCTCCCCCACACTCACACAACAATAATAACAGCCCCCTATTTTCTCCAGGACCCGCACAAAATAAAATCAATGGTGGGAGATGAAATACCTATTGGGGGAGAAAGTGGGTGAACTTTCGGGGGGGGTGCGTAGTAGCTTCGGTTCCACATTTTACTAAACTAGCATGATAGCTGACGATTTCGTAATTACAAAGTAGCTGGTGAGCTAGGAAGGTGGTGGAGTATTTTTGGAAGGAGAATATACGGAAGTGATACATATCCCGCGGGTTGTACCGCAAGAAACAGATGGAACAGTCACCTTGTGACCCGATGGATTTGTAAGGGGTGGGTTTAATATGGGTCCCACCCCTTGTGTGTTGCGGTCAATCCCGCGGGATGTAAATCATTTCCGGTAGAATATACATATTTATTATTGATATTATTTATTTAATTTATTACAAGTTATATTTTAATTTAATTAAAATAATATGGTTTTCATTATCTAGGTATATTATAATAATATCTAATATCTAATAATATTTATTTTTAGTATTTTATTAGTTTAGAAAATATCTATTAGCTAAGGTAATAAGTATATTTTAATTGATTAGAAAATAATTGATGATTTTGTAAGAGTTATCTATATAAAGAGCTATGTATTTCGGTATTTGACAGTTTTGGATGAATTAAAAAGTACTGCGTTGCTTGAGTGTTATCTTAGAAATGTATGAGTTTTAACTATTAATTCCACTTCGCGCTTCCGCAGTGCATTAGAAGGCTGCAAATATATTATATTTCTCATCCATTTCGTGACGGTGATGGCGAACTGTATACTATAAACCAATGATGGAGAGCTTGATAAGGAATGAGAGAGGGCCTTCGTGGTAAGATGTTATGAGCATGCAGATGTCACTATGCTACAGTGGTAAAATCGTTGATTGATGAGACTGGGTCTAGTGGTGCTTCCCAGCCACTTCCCAAACCCCTTTACACATCATCCTGGAAAGGGCCTGGGTCTTGCGGTTTTTCCCAGAGACTTGCTGGAACGGCTAATCGTTAGCCGTTTTAACCCTAAAAAACGGGCATTGATCAGCCGTTCCACAAATAACGGTCACTAATCGACCATTTTGAAGGAAACGGTTAATGGTTATCCGTTTTCCTTATCTTGACTGGTTAAATCGATTGAACCGGCTAACCATTAACCGTTCCACTATTTACCCTAAAACATCTAGAGAACTCGACAGAGTTCTTTGGTTCTTCTCTTCTTTTTTTTCCAGCCACAGTTCTTCTTCTTCCCCCTCCGTAAAAATCACAAAAATTCGTTTTCTTCCATTCTTTTGTTTGGGTCTGTGGAACAAAGGGTGAATTCGAAGTTGGAATTGAATTGAAGGCGTTTTAACCACTCAAACCTTAAAGGTAAACTATTTTAACCTAAAACCCTAGTTTCCAATTTCCTTTTCAATTAAGATTAATTGTGCAAAATTGATAGGTTATTGACACTAATTGAATGCCACAACTATTAGTTACTGCTTTGTGTTTGTTTAAAATTTATTTAACATGACAAATTTTTGATACTTATTGATGAACATGGTTGATTGGTTAGCTATTGATGAACATGGTTGAATTGTTTTGACATTTGATTTTAGATAATCCTAATTATGTTGCATGTCTTGTAATTTTGATAATACACAATTCATAGAAATGTTTTTGAGTATGAAATTAAGTTTTGAGTATGAAATTAAGATATGGTTTTTGAGTATGAAATTAAGTTTTGAGTATGAAATTTTGATAATACACAATTCCTAATTATGTATCCTAATTAGTAAGATATGGTTTTGAGTATGAAATTAAGTTTTTCCTCTAAGAGGTTTACATTTGTTTGGTGATTTTCATACGTTAATATTTGTTTGTTTGGTGCATTTAGATAATGATATGGAGTACCCGACGGACCAAAAGTTGTCCGTAAAAGGTAGAGATGGCCATACATCTGGTTTAGATTCACCGAAGATGAAAATGAGGACCAGTTGGGGAAGAATTAAGGATTATTATGATATCGTTGTCTTCAATAATCCACGCGCACTTCAGGTATTAGATAATTGTGGCTTTTCCAAGATATTTTCGTTTAATTTTAAGAATTCAGATGTGCAACTCACAAATGCTCTAGTAGCTAGATGGTGGCATACAACCAAGACATTCCATTTCCCGGGCTTTGAAATAGGATTGACACCTTTAGACTTTGTAATGTTAACTGGAATTCCTATAGGTAAGGGTGAGCCTATAAATTACTCTAAGAGGTTAACCGGAGAATATTATGAAAGTTTAGATGATTTGTACTTTAGTGGTGTGATCGCCAACCTAAATAGTCCATTTGCAAATATGGAAGATGATGCTCAACCCCCCCCCCCCCCTAGACAAGCCAGGAATTCTAAAAATCCATGGGATAGTAAATCATCAGTTGTATGTCTCTCTCACCTTTCATCTTATATAAACAGTAGGAAAGGCATTGACAACTCCGAGGTCTGAGAAGAATTGACTAGGATTTTTCTTCTTTGGGTTATTCGTCAAGTATTCACCGGAACGACTTCCTCTAACGCTTCAAAAGCATGGTTGGTTGTTTTGGGAGATTCAGAAAGCTTGCAAAATCTTGGTAGGTTTGATTGGGGTTCATTTATTTATGGTAGACTGTTAAACAACATGGAAAAGGTTTCTAGTGGTGTTGATAATAACATGGCAGCAATGTGGATGATATTAGAGTATTGGTACTATATTTACTTTCGTAATTGTCAACCATTACTAAAATTTGGATCATTCGACCCGGAACAAATGTACCCTGCGATTGAAATGTTTCAATCAACCCATACAGAGGGTGTGAAACAGTTAGACTCCGGGAAACATTTTGTGAACAATGCTAAAAGACAGATGGATCTGAGACTGTCACCTGGAGCAGTTGTTTGGCAACCATGGGTATTGAATGCCCACTATGAAGATGAGGAAGTAGTTTTAGAAAGAGAGGTTAGTCAAAAGAGAATATATTTTAGGGGAGTAGTGGATACGAAAGATGAGGTCCTTTATCTTGGGGAGAGATGTTTGAGGCAGGTGTTAGGTATAATTTCAATTCCTTGTCCGCCTCCAGATTTTTCAATCACTAGAAGTGAGGATATAATAGAAGGGGTTCATTACTTTATACAGATGAAACTGAATATGTACGTTGGTGGAAAACTGTCAGCATGGGTCCTTTGTTGCCAGATTTGAGTCGTGTTCAAAACCACGAAGAGGTTGGTATTGGTAACATTGGAAGCTCTCGTTTCGTTCCTAATGTACCTCCTCTAAGTTAGTTTGCAGAAACATTTGTCTATACCCAACCGGAGATGCCATGTAAATTTCCTACAGTAGAGTGGTCATTTTCGTATGTCAACTCGGAGGGAATACGTGAAATACATCATCTTCCAAATATCACCCATCGTCGTGATTGGAGTAACATCCATGGCACCGAGGTTAGTTATTAATACACCTTATTTTTGTAAATTTATTAGTATAAATATAAATTTTTCTTGTAGATTTTATTTACAAATCAATAATGTAACAGGATCAGTGGAAATGCTTGGCACAACAAAGTTTTGAAAAGACTGATGCACTCGAGCAACTATCGTATGACCATTTTACGTATGGCCCTTCCGATACTGGCGGTACATCTTCTAGTTCTTTTAGCACTGAACAATCCCAAGAAGAAGCTTCTCTGCACGGGACATTTCGTATGTTGGGCTTAGGTGGTTCTGGTGAGTGCAGCCGTAAACGTCAAGCTACTTCTAGTTTGGGTGATCATGGAACAGGATATCACCCAGTTGTCAGGGACGCCGGTATTAGTCCTACCTACTCAATCCCAAGATTGAGTCAAGAAGAAAATCCTTACTTGAACAGTAATGTGGATTTAAATACAGATATGGAGTTTGTTGTTGACACCCAGGTTGAGAACACACAAAAAAGGTCGTTTGATTTATTCCCAGCAACATAGTTGTATGACTTTATTGTTGTTTTAATATGTATTAAACTCTTTTAATATGTATGAAATGTGTTTAAATATGTATGAAACTTTATCGTTTTTATTTGTTACAATAGATTTTAAAATTTCATGGGAAGTGACATTTCTTTTAAATTTTATAGTATCCATGAATAATAACTTCTGAAATTGTTTGTCTGTTGATGTGCAGTGACATTTCTTTTCAAATTTATAGTATCCATTAAAAAATGGCCTTCTGACATTATTTGTTTGTTGATGTGCAGTGACATTTCTTTTCAAATCTACAATATCCATGAATAATAACTTCTGACAATGTTTGTCAGAACCATTAAAATTTATTTTCTTTTGCTTTAATAAATGGTTGGTTCATACTTATCCATAGAGACCTTTTCATCTCGTAGAATCCTTTAAAAGACCGTGTAGCCTCTTAATAATTCACACCAAATAAAGAATTCTTTGTTCCATCGTCCTTCAACATATCACTCCCTTTAAAAAAAAATTGAAAATGGTTGCATTTGATTCATCTGAAGATTTGGTCATCATGAAATCTTGGGTGAAAATTAGCTCCCACCGTGAGGTAGTGCTTGGTTTCTTACCAACAGAAACTTTTTGGGAGATGGTATGGCAGAATTATAAGTTAGATAGAGTCACTTATTAAGGATGGCACTAACCAAAATTAATTGGATAGAGTCACTTATTAAGGATGACACTAACCAATCTAAGTGGATGGAAGCATTTTGGTTGTAGGAGTTGAGGAACCAATCTGATTAGACGGAAACATCTAAAGAGTCTATTCATAAAAGCACAGAGCTCAGGTGTTAGAATTAAAGAAAAAACATGGTAGTTTCGCCATATCTCGTTGAATCCTTTTCACTTCTATTTTTATTTTGTTTTCTTTAAAATATGTTTCTCTAAGTGATTAGGTGGGGCTCACGATTCAAGTTGTTACCACTGCTAGGGTGAAATAGAGTGATTGAGATTTAAAAAAAAAATTGAAAAAAAAAAGTTGAAAAAAAAAGTTGTAGAAAAGAAGAAAAAAAAAGAAAAAAAAATTGAGACCAGACCATCAGACCAACCGGAATAAATTCAATAAAGTCGACCACTGGAACCCTTGTATATGCCAGTTGTGTTGACCTAGAGTTAGGATTATCGACCACTTTGGTTCCCTTGTATATGCAAAGTGTGTTGATATTAGTCAGAACCAGTATCTCGTCCATTAGGATAGGTTCATTTTGGCGGTGGCCTTGAGACGAGATATGAGAAACACCGTTCACCTTAGTCAACATCAAAACCATCTATGTTTTTCTATATCCATCTCTTAATCTATCCATGTGATTGGTTGACTCCGGTTATGATGTCCAGAAAATATATGAGTAGAGCTCTGTCACTTATATATGAATTTTAGTATGCTTGAGTGCAAACTCGTGTACATCAATTGGAATTTCGCATCAGGGTACTTCCTCATGTAGTCAATAAGTATGCCAACCAAGGAGATTCTTTAGTGCCTTATAAAGTTCTGCATAGATAGCTAGGGTCCGGAGTGTAAAGGTTTTGTGGGTATATCTCTTGTAAGCCCTCCCGAGACTATAACTCGGCCACTAGGGCCACCTAGGGGTTTAAAGGCTTATTGCATACGCTTAATGCAATCGACGATGCCTGCGACAGTGAGTTAGGATTTTATTTTCAGTTTTTGATTTGCTCGAGGACTAGCAAATAATAAGTTTGGGGGTATTTGATAGACGTATTTATGTGTCTATATTAGTCTCAATTCTCTATAATGTTAGCATTCGATTTTGTACTTATTTGGTTATTTTATGTCTTTGTAGGTGTTTTTGGAGAAATAAGCTTTTTTGTGGCGAATTTGGCTCGAAAAGTGGTATTTGGCCTCTCCGGAGAAAATTACTGAAGACACCCCTCAAATGGATAAGGGGCACACAGTTGATAAGGGTAACCCACCGTTGTTTGCACCCCAATCTACTATTTGCACCCAAAGTGATATTTGCTCCCCATCAGACGATAGGGAGACACCCCTTTCTTCCTCGTATGAAACTGGTTTTGGCGGGGATTTTCTTTTCAAACCTGCGAGGTAGCTGGATAAATATTTGGGGAGGTATAGTCGGAGTTTTGGGTTGATTTGGACTGGTATCGATCGGTAGAGTCAAAACAGGCTTGTTGATGGGCTTTGGAAATGGACTTTTAACGAGAAACAGGGAGGATATCACGGACTGTTCGGCTTTATTTTTGGAAGAGATTTGGGAGATTTTATTCGGTTATTTTTCACAGTTTGGATTGATGTGGAGTTGTGACGTTAAGACAGGGCTGGTAGCTGGTTGGAATTCGATTAAAAAGGAAGTTTGTTTTCTCTGTCTCGACAACATAGTTGCAGTGAGAGTATCTCGGGATTTTGGATTTTGTTTGGTAATTACGTGTGAAATATGAGACAATATTCTTTACGGATTCGGAGATATCTATTCTAGGAAGTTTGGAAGAACTAGAAGATGCGGTGAAGAAAAATAAGGAAACTATAACTCCGTGACTTGCCGTGGAGGAAAGAAGAATTTCTCGAGATATTATTGGTCCTGTGAAGTATATATACGCGGCTGCATACACAGAAGGGGCCGTCGAGAGTTTGGGGGTAGGTTTAGAGCGACAGAAATCGCTGCATAGGAGAAGTAGTAGCAGCATGTGAAGAAGAAGGAGAAGGGTTGCAGACGACACTACAGAAGTGTCGTTCTCAAGAACCCTAATCTGAAGAACATTGGACCAACGGAGTCAGTCGCAGAGCAGTCTTATATTCTACAACAGTTTTCATATATCGTTTCTGTAACAGCATTGCAACAGCTGTTTGTAACGCTTATACAACGTTGCAAACTGTCTGAGTCATTAGTTTTCTCTTGTTTTTCACCCTTTTGAGCTATGAACACCAATTTTGAGCACATGATTAATATGAGGAGCTAAACCCCAACACTGGGATGACGGAGGAAGTCATATTTCATGCGTGTGGTAATTATATTTAATTCTTTCATGACTTTTTGCATGGATTGTTAATTGTTTCATGGTTTTTATTGAATGGTTGTGATTTCAATTGATGGGTTATACTTAGGTTAAGTCTTTTGATATCCCATGCTTTAGATATACAGTCGTTGCTTTTCAAAAATCTACCTTGGCAAAGAAACAGACTCAATATTTTATTTGAGCTATAATTGTTTGGAATAAATATATGAATCGCATGAATGAGTTTATGGTGGAATCCCGAGTCTCAGTATCTCTCGATTTGTGTGACAAACTTGTGTATATATTTTCTATTATTAAATTCTGAAATCAAATCTTTACAAGCCCGAGTTGAACGAACTTTTACTACCACTTTCTACAACTTGTTAAAATCACATCAATTTGGAAATTCCCGACAGAGAACCATGGATAACTTAAAGGACAGATATGGAGTAATTCAGGAGGAAATGCAATTATATTATGCCTACCAGGCCGAAGCCGTCGTGAGTTGCCGCGATCCCCAATCCATAACAACTTAAATTATGGTACATATAAACATTTTTGTAGATTTTGTTTTAATAAATAAACATTGATATTAAAGGTTTGTTTTTTTTCTTACAGGAAAGACTTGCTGATTTGAAGTACCGACAAGTTAAAGGCGTTGAGTTTCCCCACTGGGAAGTTTTTATATTTCTAAAGACCAAGTTCTCTAATTTCCTAACAGAGCTTAAAAGTTCTAGTGATTCATGAACTCATATGTAAACCCTGGTTACGATAGGTTTTGTGGGCACACCTCTCTGTAAACCCTCACGAGATAGCACTCGTCCTTTAGGGTCACCTAAAGGTTTAAAGCTTTATTACTTATGCTATAATTGTAACCGCGATGACCGAGAAATTGATCCACGGTTTAATAAAACTATATATTATGTTGTGTTATATTATTTGTGCTACACTTATTGTATTGTCATTCCATCAGTCCGGTTCATTTAGGCATAAACAAGACCATTCCATCACTAATTTTATTTACTTTTAAAATTATTTTTTTATCAGTTACTTACAAGTCACTTTATCTCTGCTAGGTCATTCAGTCATTTGAAAGACATGACGATCATTTAACAGTATATGTAAACACTATAAATTCCGCTGTCCTTAAGGCAATCAACACACACCAAAGAAAATATTTTCCTCTCCCACAATTTTCATCTCCTCAACAAATATCTTCATCTTGTTGTATTAGTGTTACAGTAAATAATTCAAAATAACCCATAATGCCTTTGTATACCACAGAAGAAGATATAACCATCATAAATGCTTGGATAGATGTTGTTACTCTCTCGGAGGTTCGTCGTCATTTGGTGCCGGCAACTAAAGTTTGGAGACAGGTTTTCGATAACTATAGAGATGTTTTTATAAATGTTCATCGAAGAACAGAAGCAAATATAAAGAGTAGGGTTGGCGTAATAAAAAAAGGAGTGAGCCAATACATACGCATCCAAAAAGATATTTATGAACATCATAATAGATCTCCTTTATTGACCGTTGAAAGACTTGTATGTGTATCTTGTTTATCTATCCACTTCATATCCATTTTTGTTTCTTTACTTACCTAAATTATTATGTGTATATAGGAAACTATGGCGACTACTATGTACGCTACAAATACCAGGAGAGAGTTTAAGTATTACGAATGCTACGTCATATTAAAAAATGCATTTCCGGAATTGTGAGTGGTACAACCACCAAATAACCCCCCTCAAAATGGTGATGAAGATTAGTCGTTCAACAAGTATTGCATAGGTTTTGTGGGTACATTTCTGGCAAACCCTCCAGAGACTAAACTCGGCCGTTAGGGACACCGACCGGTTTAAAGGCTTGCTGCACCGGCTAAGTGCAGTCGCGGTGCCCGCGACAATGAGTTAGGCTTTGTTTCATGTATTTATGATGTACCGGACTACGTCGTAAAGATATTTAAATAATTTTGTTTTATTTATGCGTGGTTGTTAGTTATCGACAAAACCTCACCACATAAACATAACACAATCAACAACGAATTGATTAGGTACATAGTGTAGTTATATGTCTATGACATATGCACTTTTCAACAAATATGAATGACGGATGACATTGAGTTTTCATTACTGTCCTAGTGAGTTGTCCACCAATAGCAGTGATATCACCAATAGCAGTGATACTTCAAATCACTTGTTCAGTAGTCTGTAGATGCATTTTGCTTTAATCACGTGGAGTGAGATTCAGAACTTAGTTTTTATTTCATTTTAAATTTTGGATGCTTGGCTATAAATAGCCATAAAATTGGAACACTACTACAACCAATCCTCTTCTTCTTTTATTTATTTTTCTTTCATCCATTCTTGTTTCTTTTTCAAACATGGTTAGGTTCTCTGTAGAGGAAGATGAGGCTCTTATTAGGGCTTACTATTCTGTATCAAATCGTCAAATTCAACAAAAAAACCAGCATGCTGAGTTGTTTTTGGGAGAAGGTGCTGCGAGAGTTTACCGACATAATAGGAAATATTAATGGGCAGTCTAATAAAACTATTGCTTGTCGTGTCTCCATAATAAAAACAGAGGTTAAGATATTCATAGCACTGCAAATACCACTGTATTGTAACGTTCTTGCTGGATGGAATGCAGCGAGAATTGTAAGTTATACCGTTGTAAAACTACATATCGTATTTTAAAGAGGTACTTCAGTAAAAATAATATATGTTTATATGTGTGTATTATTGCAGGAGGGTCATGCGAGGGAGTTGTACATGCAACAAAAACGAACGGAATTTAAGTTATATAATTGCTACCTTAGTTTGAGACAACAATTTACTCATATGAACCCACAGTTGTTAGCACTTGAGAACCAAGATGTCGGTGACGCCGGTGAAGACTAATTCAGACAATTAATGGGTTTTGTGGGAACACATATCAGACAAACCCTCACGAGACTAAAACTCGCCCGTCCACTAAACGGTTTAAAGGCTCGCTGCACGTGCTAAGTGAAGTCGCGTTGCCTGCGACAGTGAGTTAGGCGTTAAGTTTTTGTGTACTACCAATTTGTAATAAGTGTACTACGTTGTTATGGGAATCAAAAAAAAAAAATCATTTATGATGAAGCCTGTCTTTGCAGACCCCACTGACCTATTTTGAGTTTTCAAAACAAGGTGCTTTAAAAGACCTTGTCTCAGATGTCATTGTCTAACACAAGTGGATGGTAATAAATTACCACACGCAAGTGGATGGTTGTATACCTCACTTTTATTTGCTTATAAAAACCAAGACTAGTCGACAATGAGATTCACAATTGCTTCAGACAACCAATAGCCAAACAAAATAGGTTTTTTCTTTCCAAACATATTGATCATCCACAAATGGCCGACGCCGACCCCGTGAAAGGTTTTGATGAAGACGATCTAGCATCGGTATTAGATAGTTACTCACAGGTCACCCAACAAAGTTCAATGGAGTTTTCATCAAACACACCAGTTGTGCTAAACATATCAAACCCATATGATAACCGCAATGAATCAGTTGTCGTTGACCTCACCCCATGTCCAGTAGTAAAACAATCAGAGCGTTTAATCCCTAACTCACGTGGTAGCCGAAAAATAATTCCGGGCCCGGCCGGAGAGCTTCAAAAGTTACAAGATCTCAGACACAGAAGGATAGTAACGGGACATGAAGATGTATCTACACAAGTCCTCCAACGATTAGCTAGGGATGAAACTGAAGGTGTTAACGATCTTCATTTCCAGACTAAACCTTGGTTCCTTGCACAACAATATTACACAGAGGGGAGAACCGCATTGGGATCTATTAAACCGATAAACCAAAGAATCGAAAGGTTGGTTGTACTGGTCGAGGAGCAAAAAAAGTATCTTGATGACTATGCTTTGAAAGTGAAGATGATTTATCCACTTAGTAAATCATCTAAAATTCGTGATCAATTATTTAAACCAATTACTCATTGTTGGGTTTTTTATAATATTGCAGGATCCCAGTGGTAAAATGCCAGCAAACGTCCATCGCAAAGTGGTTGAACATCCTGACTATGGAAAGCATATAAGGGTGGGAGCGGTATTAGTTTTGAAGAAAGTGGTAATATTTTCTCCAACGAAGAAAAACTTTTACATAAACATAACGCTCCCCAATATCGAAAAGGTTTGTTCCAAATATATGATCAAATGTGATTTCATAAACATTTTTGAAATAAAATGATTAACTTTATTTATGTTTACAGGTGATCCCTTCGGATTCTATTGTTGTTGTGATGGGTCGTCGACAAGTTTGAGTTAAGGTTGTTACAAACCAAATCCGTTTTAATTCCAAGAATTGTTGTTAAAGACGTCATAGTTGTACTACGTTGTTTAAGTATCTGAATAAAATGAACTTATTTAAGCATCATTGTTACTTATTCGTATTGCTAATTGATATTAATGCGAAATTACTCAACTTAAACATACAATGACTCTAAACATTACTTTGTTTAAAAAAAAACATACAACCAGACTAAACTTTATAATAATACTTTAGATCACAATCAAACGCCAGTTACTTAATTAATACTCTCTGGATCGTATTTTGTTTGATGCGCCTTAAGAATATGAAAAACAACATCATGTGTCCATCTTTTTCCACCGGTTTCTTTGTCTTCGTACTTTAGATGACCTTCGCGGTACTGCAGACAATTTCATAAATAAAGTAAAAAAATAAAAATAAAAATAAAATAAATTCATACAATATCATAACTTATTATTATAATGTACTCACTGCATCTTCATGGTTCCATCCGGCCGGCATGTTTATAAAGTAGGGTTTAATGCAGCCAACATATCTCAAAACTTCTTGTTTTAAGTAGGAGACTCTTCGTTGTAAAGACGTAACAAATCTATCAGTCTCCCTCCCCCCACCTGATCTGGTTCGGTATTCAGTTTTAACAAGGGACCAGAATTCATTACTGTTATAAATTGTTCCTCTGGGTTTCTCTGCTAAACAACTAGTAAGCACCAATAAGAGCCACATCCTCTTCTCGTGTAAATCTCCCCATTTTTGTAACAGCAGTGTATCCAGAGAAATGAGAAATTAAGATTACCAACACAAGAAAATAATACTTAAAGTCAAGGGGTGGGTGTTTGAGTTATGTTGTGTATGCTTTTCGATTTCACAACTGGGGTTTATATAAATTCTAAAAATCACTCCCATGCACACACTACAAAGTAGTTCTGATCAATATAAGAAAAAAATGCTACTGTCGGTCACAAACTTTACTTTTTTGGTTTATGTGTGACAAGGCAGTGACAAATTTTAAAAAAGCCTGCAAATTTTTGAAAATAAGATTACGAATCTTAAAAATTAATAGACGTCCTTACTTTTTTACGAAATCCAGCAACTGTTTAAAGAGACACCTACTATGTGGATGACATCAAAGACATTGAATTATGAAGAGTACATAGACATCGTAAACAGAACATATAAATAAAACATAAACATTACATAATAAACTAAAATTGAACAAACTAAAACACATAATTAAACATTACATCATAAACACATAATAGCTACCCAAAGAAATTATCGAGCAACATAATTAAAACTTACTCAGCCCATTCCACCAACTGACAACCGGGACATTTCCAAAAATGTTCACCGTAGGTGTTCATAGCTTAAGAACGATGGAGTTTCATAACAAAATTACAATCAGGGATTGGGCATGAGGCAACCTTTTCATGTTCAACCTTAATTATCCTTTTGTCTTTGAAGTTTTTGCAGAGTTCATCTACCTTTATATCATCTTTTGCCTTGATTGCATCTTCCAACCACTGTGTTTTTTCACGACAATTATCGAATTGACAACGCAGGTACCTACTCTATCCTGGTTCCGTTTCGAGTAACATTTTGATGCTTGTACAGCCTCTATGTGGGCACTTCGAATACATCCAAGGGCACTGCATTGCGAAATGGTCATCAAGAAAACATAGTGGACAAATTTGGTTTGCCTCGACACACACTATCTGTTTTCCTTTCCTGCAAAAATTCATTCGTGACTCGGTAAATTTCGAAAATTATATTATGCTTCAAGGTAGGTGTTTCTTTGAATGGTTAATGAATTGTGTTTGTAAAAATTTTGATTGGGATTTATAAGAGAAATCCCCGTTGTTGATAACGATAAAGTTATATCGATCTGAATAAGATATCAATTAGAGATAAGAATCCGATGCTAACAATGCGTTGATGATGATAAGAATTCGAGGCTAACATTACATCCGAGTATACCTTTGCACATGTACATCCAACACAACTGAAAATAAATATTACTCCAACAAATCTCAAAACAAATACAGTGTAACCATTAATCGTAAAAGAAAACATAAACTGCAAATGAGTGTACACGGAGTGTAAACGAAAAAAGGTCAAGGAACGGCTAGCCATTAACCGTTCCAGGAAAGAGAAAACGACCAATAGTTAGCCGTTCCACAAGAAAGGTCAATGGTTCACCGTTATTTTTCACAAGAACGGTTAATGGATAATCGTTTTCTGCTTTTTGAGAACGACTTACCATTAGCCATTCCCGAAGTCTTCCCGCACACTAGGGAAGCCTTGCGGGAAGAGACCCTTTAGGCCACGGTTTTTTGGGTTGGGAAGCCCTTGGGCATGCCCATAAGACCCAGTCTGATAAGGAATAAATCCTATCAACAACCTAAACACCCAATCACATCTCTCACACCACGTCGAGAGTTGCATTTACCTCCCCTCCTATTGGCCGGTGAACGGAACCCTCGCTCCTGATTGGCCGAAATCAAAGTTAGCCCCTTACATTTCGTGGCCGTTAATTACAATTCAATCTAATGCTCCAAATTGAACAATACAATATTTTCCTATATTTTCGATACAAAATAATATTTTAATACGGAATATTTTAAGAAAATCTTATTAATTTCCATGTAACTAGAGTTTTCTCTATTTTATTACCATACTGGGCAGTTAAATTCCATAGTAAATGTGAGAAAAGTAAATAAATAAAAGGAAAATCTTATTAATACGAAAAAATATTTCGGATTTATTTTTAGAATTTCCGTTTATTAATTTCCATAAAAAAAAGGATTTTTATACTGAAAATCTTTCCGTGTTTTAATTTTTATACCAAAAATATTTAAACTAAAAAGATAACAAAAATAAACGGAAAAATACTTTTACCAATTTCCGTATTTTTATACCAAAATCATTATATTCTGCCCGTTTCCTAATATAATTGTGTTTTCATTCCTTTAAAACAATTTCCGCATAAATTCCTTCTCCAAGTATTACTCTCTCACGCTAAACCCTATAATATTATTTTTTTAGTTTCTTCCTTGGTGTAATTCATGATTATATTGTTTGTTGAATTCATTCAGGTTTTTACTGTGTACTTCAGGGGAATAGAAGAAGAAGGTATACATGCAGAAACCCTAAAATTATATTGTTAGTTTTTTTCTATTTGCTTTTTCTGATTGTTTGCAGGGCCATCTCTGACATTCAGGCGACCCTGTGCAAAAATGTCACGAACGCCCTTCAATGCAAGAAAAAGGAAAAAAAAGATTTTCTCTAAACACATAATTAGCATGTGAAATCGATAGCTCCAACTAATGCAGCAGGAGTCCATGTAAATTGAGAAGATGGGAGTCCCAAGGTTCAGGTAGACGACATTTTGCAATGTGCTTTTTAGTTGTTTTTTTTTTTTTTTTTGATAACCTGTGCTTTTTAGTTCTTAGTGCTCCCCACAAGGCACTAATTGCAAGAGCGGCTTAGTTGGTTCATATTTTTGTCCATAATACTAAGAGAAATGTGTGGTTTAGTCAAATAAAGCGGTTAAAAGATGCCAGATGTTCGGACATTTTTTTGCCACTTCCATTCTTATTTTGTTCATGACACACCATATTGGGCCAGCAAAATAGCAGCCCACCAAAGGTGCAGAAAATCCCGCCCTGTGATGGAGCCCACTATGCCCCCCTCCAGAACCGGGCATGATTGTTTGATTCAAGTTTATACGTTATTCATTATTTGGGTTGTTGGTTTGATTATTATTAGGGATTTCTTAGTTGGTGTTTACAGGTTTTTGGTCGGTACGAATTGTAGTGTTTTGATTTTGTATTTTTCTTTTGTGAGTTGATTCTTGCTATTGTTCCTTCTTCTCAGCACTTTGGTCAGTGTTTTATTTTGATTGCAGTTGTCTTAATTTTCTGTATTTCAAAGCTGAAGGTATTGTTTATGACAAGCTTTCAAACTAAGGTTCTACAAGATACCGTGCAGCTGATCTCTACTACAACCCGTACAACCCATAATAGGATCTTGAATTTGGTTTTAATTATTACTTCCTTTGTATTGATTGTTGGCCTTACAAAAAATTCAGTGATCTAATGAATTCCAGTCATCTCCGAAGGCTATATTTACTAGCATCAATTTTTAAAATTTGCGTCCTCCACATTGTCTCACAAATTATTATTCTTATTCACTTCCTCTAAAATTATAGCATTATAAACATGACAACATTTGAAATATTTACAGGTTTTATATTTGGCTTCTCCCCGTTCAATTAGGGATCTTCATGTGTTCAGTTCAGAAATGTTGCCGCTACTTCATCAAAGCTAGCAACTTATTTATAAAGCGGAGCAGATGAAATGCCAACCAAGTTATTATTCAATTTAGATATTTCTACAGCTCATCAGTCGCTTAGGTTTATCTATGTACCTTCAATTTTTGCCCTTGATACCAGTATTTCCTCTCTTGCTCAAGACGCCTCGATTTTTGCTTTTTGTGCTTCTTATTTAGGTTTTTTCATTGCTTCTCTGTTGTAATTCCTGACTACAATTTATTGATCTTTTTCAGGGTTTTACTGATCGTTTGTGGATTAAAACTGATCGTTTGTAGGTATGTAATGTCCAATTATTTGTATTGTTCTTATAACAGGAATGTCCATTTATTAATAACTGCCGAAAATTTGTGTGAAAATCTTTGGGATTTCTTTTCTTCCATATCTTTGTATATTAATGGAGAAATTATTTTAAGAAACGACTTAAAGGTTGTTATACTTACTTAATTAACGGAGAAATATTCCTTAATTATGATGACTGTAATATCTTAGCTTTCATCGCACTACCAACAATAGCCTACAATATATCCTTTTATGGAAAATAACTATAATATGGTAGCTTTCTTTGTGCTCAAGTATCAGGTGTCTAAATTAAGAAACACGGATGGTTCGTTGGCATCTTATGCCAATGTTAGAGAAACATCCAAAAGAATTTCGTAATGACCGAGCTACAGAGGTGTGTATAAACAGTACAAGGCTACTAGGTTTTCTTTGCAGTTTTAGTTATAGTCACATCTGGTGGGTGAGAAGAAAAATCAGAGAGCAATGGAGATCAATGACCAAGGTTTGTCTACCCCAATGTATTCCCTTTTGATTTGAAATTGAATTTGTATTTGGTTGGTCACATTGATTTTGTGATACAATACACCAATATTCAAACTATATTGACATTTTGCAGGGATATTTTACATGTCATTCATCAAACTCAATCCGGACAACACAACTCAAAAGTGGACAAATCAGTGACCATGATGTGAGTAGTGCTTTACTCTTACAGATACTTTGGATTTGACTTTCGTGATCAGATGTGATCAGATTTTATAATACAGTTTTAAGTTTTTAATTTGCACCCCATGAATTATTAGTAATACTAGATTGGATTTATTTGGATGAATAATCTGTATGATTAACCAAGCTGTGGATTTTGGTACGTTAATCGGAAAATATTTTTGGTGTAGCTCCATTTTCAATGTTATACCCAACTGTTTGCTTTATAAGGACAGTGATTGAAATTTTCTCTTGGACATGTATTTTTGTTGGGTCTGTAAATTTTGACAGATGTTATTTGAGTGATTATAAGGAGTGGAGATTATTATTTTGTGTTCCATTCTCTTTAGTTAAGATGTTAGTATGCTATTCTGACTGTTTTAATCGTTTAGTTTGAAGGTTGCTTTTTGTTATGTTCTTAAATTTTTTTTTTTTACCTTATGTATGCTAATGCTTCTTTTGGCAAATGTTTTTTTCTTGGGTTGTTGACTCCATTCAGCTAGCTGTTTTTTCGCATATATCAACTGCAAATTGCAGGGAACTCAGATGCATGTGAAGTTGATCTATCAAAAAATTGGGGAAGGGCATGTGTATTCTATTCGGAGGTTTAATGTTGCCAAACCGACAACTGGATACATAATAGTCTCCTCTAAGTATGTGATGTGGCTAAATACTTGGTTTAATTGTTAGTGACTCCAATCTTCAAATCTCTTATTTAAATTTTTTTCGCGCGTTATAATTACTTGGTTTCCCATTGTTCAGTTGCGTACGAAAATACGTGGTTTATTGGACGACAGATTCATCAACCTAGCGAGACCATAGTTAATCTGTCAGGTTCAAATGAAGTATTTAGCACTACTCATCCGATGAGATTTCAAAACCTCAACATATTTATTTGGAATATGAACATTTATTTTTGCTAATTTTTTAGGTTATTCTACTCACAGTAATTTGTGTTAGGTATTAGTGCGCACATTTTTCCCACTCCTACATGATAAATATTATTATAGTTGAGATCCCTAACTGGGACGAGTTTAGATATGCCATGAGAGGTTATGAGAATGGACTTTTAATGTAAATGATTCGTGTTAGGTATTAGTACGCACATTTTTCCCACTCCTACATGATAGCTATATTCTCGCGCTAAGTTGTCTAGATATTATTATAGTTGAGAGCCCCAACTGGGACGAGTTTAGATATGCCATGAAAGGTTATGAGAATGGATTTTTAATGTAAATGAAACGGCCAGGGTGCCTGTTTTAAGAGGTTCAGAGAATTGTCAATAACGATATCTATGTTTTTATAGTATAACAGTGCTATGACTTTTGCAAAAAAATTACAATATAATACCGCTCCGTCTCAATGAACACGCATTCTTAATTTCGTGTCTTCAGCTTGATTATTTTATAATTCTAATTATATGCAGATGGAATCACTTAAAAATCACGAATACAGGGCCTTTCTGCATGGGAACTTGGCATTCCTCTAGGGAGACACAAAATAAAGGTTGAGCTCAAAGACTGGCCCCTAATTATGTATGTCATTTTGTGTTCATGGTATTTCTAATTATGTGTAGGTGACTCTTTTGCTTGAAATCACATGTACTGGATGAGTTTAGTACCCACAAAAGGCCTTATAAATGTTATGTTGCCGCTCTTGGTCTGAACTACCATCTTCTTTTCATGCTACAAGGTTTTTTACTTTCTCTAAACCACGGATATGTGGCGCAATGGTAGTGCATCTAACTCCATAGGTGTGTTCGATTCACGTCATGTCCAATCGCTGGTATTTAATCGTGTACGGGATTAATGACGTCCCTTTACTTGCGCTATACCTACATCCTGAACATAAAAATAACTACAGTCCATAGCAAGGTACAAAGTTGTACCAATGCGTTCATGTTGCGAAATATTCTCTTCCCTATCGTTATTATCATATGTCTGAAATTCAAAGTTCTATAGATCTATTTTCTAATGTTCATGCATGATGTTTCGGCTTTGATATTCATGACTTAGCTGAATGGGGCATGATTCGTCTTTGATATTCATGACTTAGCTGAATGGGGCATGATGGAGCAGAACTATAGTAGGTTCAGCTGCATGTTTTCTTTATATCATTTAACTAGGCTTGGCCAGGTAAAATAAGTTTTTCCAACTTAGTTGAAGCCTTGATTTATTGTTAGTATCAATTCCATAGTTTGAAGTATTTAATGTCTTGGACCTCTTGGAATATTATTAGGTCCATAAAAATATTAGGAGGACTAAAATTTGAAGTCAACCACCACCATTGGAATATCACAAAGAGTTGAATTTCTTTGAAAGATTTTAGATTTTGATGCATTAGATTTCCTAACTGTAACATGAAGTTTACCGTCTTCTTTAATCTCATCTCCCGTCTCTGATAAGTCATGCCAATATGTACCTATTACTGCCATTGTAAGATTACTGTAATAGCTTAATATAATAGATGTTGTGCATATGTTGTTACGCTGTAAGTTCGTTTGGATAATATAAATTTTGAGCAATTGATAAATTTTGAGCAACTGGAAGGTCATTGATTTCTTTTAAGTAGATGGCATAAAAGCATTAAACAATCGATGCCTTATGATATGTCTTTTAAGTGGATGGCGGAAAAGCATTAGACAATTGATTCCTTATGCTATTAATGTGGAAGTTAGGAAAATGTGTCAGCTAGGGAAAGAATGGGCGATACATTGATTGTTTAGTGAACTTGAAGGGGTTTAAATTAGCGTTATCAACTTAATATCACTCTCAACCTGCCATGTAAGATTAAATTTTGGCTTAGAAACCGCGGATAATTCTTAGGTAGGGTTTATATATAATAATCACTAATATAGCAAAATATATGTGCTTTTGCCTTAAGAAAAAACTGTGATTCAGAAAAATGAAAACAAACGAAGAGGTAGCTTTCAAGGTGTACTATAATGTTATGTGAACACAAGTTTTTGAGAGTTCATAAGTATATATCAGTACGATTAATAAAAAAAGTATTACCGCACTGGAAACCTAAGTACAACATCTCCAGATGTACTGTTTGGTAATGACAGGCGTGAAGTGAGTGTGTCACCTAATTTATGTACACTCATCCTTTTAGACCAAGATGCCAAAACGCTTACTTTCACCATTGCACTTCCTTAATTTCACCACTGCCATGTCAGGTAACTAAAAAAATAAAAAAAATCGTGACCATTGAATATGTTCGGTAACTCAAAGTAACTAAAAAATTAATCTCCAAATCATTGAAGAACTTCTTTTACCTATTATTGATAATAGTTTAAGACTCATATTTACAGTTTACAGAGAAGAACTTAAAAACGTTGTGTACATGAATAATAATTAGTCAATCTTTTTTCATCAGATGATTATTACTATTAAGAACATACCAAAAAACAATCATGCCGGCATAATACTAATTAGCGTCGGTTGGTTGAGCAAATGATCTGTCTTAAAAATATTATTGATAAACTGCACCCAACTCAAATGATATAAGTACGCCGACTTTTTTCAAAGAATATAGTCGAGTTGTCGAGCAATTATAGCAACCTGTTGTTATGGGTAAGAAGTTTGATCACTATCTAACATTATCCTTCCTTACGATGCCAAATGATTTTCTTTGGGAACTTACTGGACTTGATCTTCCATGTTTTGGTGCCTAGGGTAGTTTCTCTTTTTTTGTGTACAAAAATTCTCTGTATAATTATACCAGAAATTTTTATGTGCTCAATTTTTGACCTTTTACTTTTGGTTTGTTTTCCGCAATCGAAATGTTACATAAAACACATCTATGTACATGAATATCAGTCACTTTTACCCACATTAATATTTATTTATTTATTTACTTACTTAAATTCGTCACTAAACCTTATGGTTGTTACCGTTCCTTGACATACTCGGCTCTCTCTTGTATCTTCGAGTGCGGTAAGTTTGTATCAAGACATACTCAACTCTTTCAAACACATGAAGGGACACTGCGTACTTATAAATTATGCGTCTAGCCCGTCCCTTCACCTAGAGAGAAAATTGATAAATGGCAAGTCTATTAATCACGACAGATGTAACCTTGGTGCCGACACTGACCATAAGAAATCATTGACATGATGCATACTTTTAAATGTTACAATGATACTTTCCCTAGAATACGGAAGATTAGGACAAAAGTAGGTATATATTGCAGCAAAATATAAAAAATATCATTTTCGATTTAGTAGGTATCTTTCGGCATTGGTTGAGGTGAAATATCTGATGGTTTGTTCAGCAAATTTCGTAACTGGTAATTTTCACAACAGATTGATTGATGCAGCGCGGTAAAAACAGTTCCAGTTAGGCAATTCGGACTTTCTTAAAGCTGGTTTGAGGGGAATATATTCTAACAATTCTCATCGGGGATTGTGATTAAATTTTTTCTATTTTTTGATCCATTAATATGTTTTGATGTTCAAATGACGTGTCTTATTGCTTATGCATGTGTATGTGTGGCTGGACAAGTCTGCAGTTGAATATAAGAGGAAATAACACACACGAAATTTCGAGCATGGGCCGAACGAAAAGAAATCATAAGAATTATGCATTTTTTATTTTTCCATGATAGCTCCTCCCCTAATTCAAATCTTCGTGTATTCAGTTTGTAGTTAAACTTATCAAAAGTGTTTAATTAGCATTTTCTTAATAAGCGTGCATATTTTGTTTTTATATGATTTATGTTGGTTATAAAATGGGTTTATGGATTGAAAGTTGATAAAAAAAATTTACAGTAAAACTTATGTCTGACTTAGAGCTCTGGATCACTAATATCGTCTACCAAGAAGCATCAGATTCTCAAAAGGTATTGCAGGACCCTGTGCTAATTATGAACATGATGGCTTTAAAATGATATGTTTTTTTTTTTAGACTTACCATCTGCAATTAAAATGATATAGGTTTTTTTTTGTAGTTAAGTTCTCAACACAATGTAATACTAATACATATGCAAACACGTACAATTTTTTGCAATCACATTTTTTAAGTTGGGCTTATTTGACCACAAAGCAGGTCTGCATGTGAAGCAGGGAAAATGATTCAAAGAATTAAAGGGTTTAGGAAGCTGAAGCTCTTGGACTTGGGGGATGCCGTTAGCTGTGCAATTAGTTGGGGGCGACCTCAGAAGTGCTTTTTGTTGGCTATCAATAAAGATATTTTGGACAGTGTTAATAATGTTAGTGTGTTAGTAGGATGGAGAGCATTGAAGATCGTTAATGGGAGAAACATTGCTTTTAAAGGTTTATAGATTGTACGTATCATTTCACCAGCAGGAAGGGCATTGTAATGGTTATAAGGTTCGCTAAAGATGCTAGGTTTGAGTAAAGACTGTAGAGTGTTCAACTTTAATACTTAGTCCATGGAAGAAAAATCCATCTATTTCTTACTACATGTTATTAAAAAAATGTTACAAAACTAACACATATTTTGCGATAGTTATACTCTCCAACTAAAAGTACATGACGATGACAAAAGTAGTGTATTCACAATACTGGGACAATATGTTTAGATCCAACCACTTTTGAGTAATATTCCTTCTCTAAATCGCTTCATCAACGCAGTCCAGAAGGTTTCTAATCCGTAATGTCAGAAAATGACACTGTTAAACTAATCAGTTAAATTAAATTAAATACTAAGCAGGGTGTGTAAAGCTAAGTAAAATAATTGATAACGATCGGATAAATTATTGACAATTCATAACGCTCAAATAAATCATTGGCAAGATTGGGCCTGTAATTTGGATGTTTTGTATTGCTCATGAATTGAGTTAGATGGTGCATATCTCGGGGTTTGCAGCCATAACTTAGTATATCTACTACATGGCCATTAACTAAAATATGTATATGGTTAACTAAATGTCAAGCTCCAGGATTGGTCGAAGCCACACCCAGTCGAAAGAGTATGCAATCCAAACGTATTTCAAGTAATTGTAATAAAACCTGACAAGTTGACTCTTCCGCTTTTCAATAATGAATCAATTCATTGGTTTATCTTAATATCGTTCGGTAAAGCTAATACATGAATTTGGGTTTGTCATACCAAATTTCATACCTAAAGGATATCAGAGTTTCATATCCCTTTAAAAAATCAAAATAATCAAAGACTATTCAGAAAAAATCTAACGCATTGACCACGGGTGCGGGGCGAAGCCCCGCCACACTAAATTGGATGATTCCATCAGTCCCGGTGCGTAACACGGGTTACATACTAGTACCAATAAAAAATGGTATAGGATCGAGATGGTTTGAGCATCTGGTTTTGTATAGAACCTACTCAACAATTTGAATAATAACGAAATGAATGCCAACAAGGGGCGGTGGCGCAGTTGGCTAGCGCGTAGGTCTCATAGCTATATATAGAGTGATCCTGAGGTCGAGAGTTCGAGCCTCTCTCGCCCCAAAGAACCTTTTTATTTTTCCTTTATTTTTTATTTGAGGTGTTCATTTAAGAAACTATAGAGTGCGTATATCATCACTTCATTTTGAAAATCAGATCTTACATTTCGTCTCCCGCTCCCTCCACTTTTTTTAAGTCACTTAAACTGGAGAGAGAAAAAGAAAAAATACTCAGAGAGAGAGATAACTTTTTTTTCCCTTTTTTTTTGAAATATGAGAGAGAGAAAGTTTTAGTTCTGCAGAAATCTGAAACTCCGTTATTGATTTCTCTGTGAAAAATGGGGGTTCCGGTTGAAACAAGCTCTTCAGATCCTGATTCAAATCTAACAGGAGTAGAAACAACACCACCATCATCTAAAAAACCTAGGTTATTCATCAAAGAAATGGTCATGAAAAATTTCAAATCTTATGCTAATGAACAAAGGGTTGGCCCTTTTCACAAGGTTTGTTTACATTTGGTTAGGGTTTCAGTTTTTTTTTTTTGTTGTTGTTATTTTAGTTGAAAAGAATTTACTTAGGGTTTCAATTTTGGTTTACAATAGAGCTTTTCGGCTGTGGTTGGTCCTAATGGTAGTGGGAAGAGCAACGTTATTGATGCTATGCTCTTTGTGTTTGGAAAGCGAGCCAAACAGGTATTTTTTTATAAAGCCCTATATAATTGCGCATTTCTTGTATAGAAAACCCTAATTTTTCTTATAAAGTTGTGCTTTTTTACCTTGTAAAACCCTAATTTTGGTCTCTCTGTGTGATGTTTGTTTCGTAGATGCGTCTGAACAAAGTTTCTGAGCTTATTCACAATTCTAGTGATTATCAGAATTTAGATAGTGCTGCTGTTTCTGTTCACTTTCAGGAGATTATCGATTTGGTGAGTTTTTTTTTTTACTCATATTTACTGAAACTATCACGATTTAGCTTGTCATTTATTGGCAATATATGTGTTTTGTTGTTATAGAATGATGGAGAGTATGAAGCAGTTCCTGGAAGTGATTTTACTATTACAAGAGTTGCATTTCGAGACAACTCATCCAAGTACTACATAAATGACCGGGCTAGTAATTTTACGGAGGTCACTAAGAAATTGAAAGGGAAAGGAATTGACCTTGATAATAACCGGTTTTTGATCCTTCAGGTACTTCTTTGGTTGTGAGTTTTATTTATAATAGCAGTTGATGTTTTTGTTATCATGTTTTGAAATATGTTTCTTGATGTATAGGGAGAAGTTGAACAAATATCATTGATGAAACCGAAGGCTCAAGGTCCTCATGACGAAGGATTCCTTGAATATCTAGAGGATATTATTGGAACTGACAAATATGTTGAGAAGATTGAAGAATCCAACAAGCAGTGAGTTCTGATCCAACCTCTTCTTTACCAAATTTTATTCTTAGTTTATTTTGTAAAAGAGTTAGCCATTTATCTTTTACCAATTTGAAATTCCCATGATTTTTGTTTGTCCACTACACTAATCAGCTTAAAGATTTTCAAACAACTAATATGTTTTGGAATGTAACTATCTAGTTGTACTAGAATCTTCTAAAACAAAGAAAATAATTAGTAATTTAGGCTTTCTGCTTTCGGCGACTAGAGTGATGTCCAGAACATCTTTAACATCAAGAGGTCACACCTACCGCTCTGTCCCTTCCTCTCAATTTGAACTCATACACTCGCTATATGTCTTCACAGTGAGAAAGGGAAGTGTGTAATCAATGAGTCATCATTCTAAGGAGATGTGGTGTAATTAATCTTTTCTAAAAAAAGGTTTAGACATGCACCTTACTTGAAAAGAGAATGCCAGATGTTATTAAAACTTTACATCCACAAGTTTCTTTTGATACTTCCTTAGAACCATAGTTCTTAAGTTACCCGTGTCTTCATTTTCTAATTTATAACCTGAAAATGATACTAAACTCTGATTGGTATTTGACCACTTCTTTCTAGGTTGGAAACTCTTAATGAGAAAAGATCTGGGGTGGTGCAAATGGTTAAATTGGCAGAGAAAGAAAGAGATAGCTTGGAGGTACATCTGGGTGTGGTCTCTTATTAGTCAGTGTTTACGTAGAAGTAGCAATCTTAATATGTTACCATGTTTCCATGTTCCAGGACGTAAAGAATGAAGCAGAAGCCTACATGCTGAAGGAGCTGTCACTGTTAAAGTGGCGAGAGAAAGCCACCAAATTGGCATCTGAAGATGCTGGTTCTCACGTGGTTGACCTGCAATCGACTGTTTCCGGCTTGGAAGAAAATATCAAGGAGAAAAGGTATTTGTTGGATATTATGGTAAAAGTAATGTATTCTGCAATTTATAAGTATACTAGTTCATTTTCTTGACTTCACTTTGTAGGGAGAAAATCAAGGAGAACTCTAAAACACTGAAGGATCTTGAAACGGTGCACAATAAGCATATGAAAAAACAAGAGGTCTGCGCAATTCTATTCAAAACTGAATAAAGGAGTATAAATGTTTGGAAGATTCATTTTCTGTATCTGTGATAATTTACTGTTCTAAATTAGTTGTGGTTGCTGCAATACAGGAACTTGATAAAGATCTCAAAAGCTGCAAAGATCAATTCAAAGATTTTGAAAGACAAGATCTTAAACACCGAGAAGATTTAAAGTTCATGAAGCAAAAAATCAAAAAGTTGGAAGACAAGCTTGAAAAAGTAAGTGACTGTAACAAGTTACCTACATCACTTTTGAACACGTTTAATCATCTTATTTTGAATTTCAGGATTCATCCAAGATTGAAGAAATATCAAAGGAGTGTGAGGAGTCAACAGCTGTTGTTCCTAAACTTGAGGAAGAAATACCCAAGCTACAAAAGCTTTTGTCAGATGAAGAGTCTGTCTTAGAGGAAATTAAAGAGAGTTCAAAAGGTGGTGCAATACTTAGTAATTTGTAGTAGCACTCTATAAGGCTGCATGTTTCACTACTTACAGTATGTTGGGTTGATAGTCTTGTTTTTCGGATATGCGTTCTCAGATTGACTGCACTTCCTCCAAACTCTTCTCATTATTTAAGTCTATTGTTCTGGATTTTTATTAAGTATTAGTCTTTATGTGTTTAAAATGATCTTGATGTTGTATCTGTAGGTATTGTTTTTCCAATCTCATTTGCGGGTTACAAATGATTTATTTATTCCATATATATCCCATTTGATTTGTTTAGTCTTTCAATCCAGATAAACTTATTGGAACTTATGTATGGGTCTTCTGGTTGGTCCATTGGTACAGCTGAAACCGAGAAGTATCGCTCGGAGCTAGTTGACGTTCGTGCTGAACTCGAGCCGTGGGAAAAACAACTAATTGAGCATAAAGGAAAACTTGATGTTGCATCTAATGAAACTAAGCTATTAAAAAAGAAGGTCGGAATTGCTTTTATAAATTTTATAGAAAAAGTTTACTGTGAAGTTTGTGAATAAGTTAGCTGAACGAGCAAACTTTAATGTTTCAGCATGAGGCTGGCCATATTGCTTTCGTAGAGGCTCAACAAAAGATGAGTGACATAGAGAATGAAGTTAAAGCGAAAACTGCAGGTATGGAGAAGATCCAAGCTGATTTGACGAAACTAAAAAGTGAAGCAGTGGAAGCTCGCAAAACAGAACAAGTATGTTTAGCCTACCTTTTTTTTCCTTATATATATATTTATCGTGCTTATTACCGTGTTAGAGTGTGCTTGTTTATTTTAATTATCTATATTGCTCCATTGGATGTCCTGAGACTGTTTGTCCTCCCACACAGGAATGTGTAACAGAGCAGGAATCACTCAATCTTCTTGAACAAGCAGCAAGGCAAAAGGTCACAGAGCTTGATAATGTTTTACAATCGGAAAGGAGTCAGGGATCTGTCTTAAAAACAATATTGCAAGCTAAAGATTCTAATCAAATACAAGGGATTTATGGTCGTATGGGAGACCTTGGTGCTATTGATGGTGAGATTGCATTTCTCAATGCATCAGTACTTCATTTGATTTGAAACAATGGCATTGGCACCATCTTATGAAAGCAAGAAATTGCATTGTGAGAATGGTTACTAGGAAATCGGAACTTCCATATGAATGTTATGGCCTGGCAAATATTTTTGCATTTCCCCCTTATTTCTTTTTCTGTTTATACCTTTTCTTTTCCTTCTGTGGTAAGTTGTTTCCTTTAACTACTTGTTGGTTTTGCAGCAAAATATGATGTTGCTATATCAACAGCTTGTCCTGGGCTTGACTATATTGTGGTGGAAACATATGAAACGGCACAAGCATGTATTGAACTACTTAGGAATAGGAACGTTGGCACTGCAACTTTCATGATATTGGTAATTTCTGCACTATCTGAGTTCGTATGTCTTCTAGTTGTTCCAACTAATTTTGTGAATGAGAAAAACACACAAGCCTCCTTATGCCAACCTGTAAGTGTAATCACTCTGTCACAAAATTAGTTGGAAGTGCCTTGTTGACTGCACATCATATGCAGTTTATTTTTTCTTCTCCCTATTCTTTGGCTCTCACAGCAGGGATCTATCTGTCCTGTTATATTGTATTGGAGCTCTTACTTATAATCATAGTTCTTGGTTTTAGTTACATCCCCTTCCTTCATATGCAGTCAAGATTATTGTCATTATTGTTATTTTTTTATTTTGAGATGCGAAGATAGAAGAGAAAGTTCACACGTAGGGAAAAAATGATCTATCCGCGGTTCTGTTATTTTCCAATTTCCATGAATATGCTACTTACACAGATTGTTGTTAATCCTTGTGCAGGAGAAACAACGCAATTTGTTAAACTATTTGAACCAAAGGGTTGATCCCCCAGAAGGTGTTCCACGTCTTTTTGATTTGGTGAAAGTTAATGATGAAAGGATGAGATTAGCCTTCTATGCGGCTTTGAGAAACACTGTTGTGGCAAAAGACCTTCATCAGGTGTCTTCTTAAGTTCCTCTGCAGTTTGATTTTATATTTATGGTTTTAAAGCAGTGATACTGAATCCACATATGATCTTAGTGAATATTGCTTTTGTTTATTTAGGGGCTAAGGCTTTGTTGTTTTCATGAAATCTCATTATCCTTAAGTATATGACTAACAAACATACTTACCTTGTAATTTTTCCTTTTCTTATGCCCTAACATTCTTCTTTTACTCCCTTTATTCTATGTTTGTAGGGAAAACGAATTGCATATGCGAATGCAAACAGGGACTTTAGACGTGTAGTGGCACTGGATGGCACACTTTTCGAAACAACGGGTACAATGAGTGGTGGAGGAAACAAGCCATGTGGTGGCAAAATGGGAACATCCGTTCGAGCCAGTAGTGTGCCTCCAGAAGCTGTTTCGAATGCTAAAAAAGAGCTTGCTACTCTTGTTGATCAGCTAGATGGTTTACGCCGGCAGATTGCTGATGCAGTGGCACATTACCAGGCTTCAGAGAGAACAATATCCCGTCTAGAAATGGAATTAGCCAAAAGCCAGAAGCAGGTAATACACAAGTATTTTTTGGAGTCTGATTTTGGTGACTCATGCTAAACAATGGTTGAAACAACCCTACCATTCAATTGGTGGGGGATAGTGGACCGGGTGGGGGATAGTGGACCGAGTCTGTATCGGCATTTGCTTTTCGTGACCCAAGTTCCAAATGGGTTATGAACAGCTCACCATGCGATTGGTGCGGACTTTGTTGGCTGGAAATGCTCAATTGTTAACTTGGGGCAACCATGTGCAGTGCAGTACATGCTATTTTATCGTCTGATATTCAGTAATTTGTTTACACTGTCTTGATATCCACAGTTTTCTTGGGTTTAATGTAGTAACCAGTGTCTCTTTTGCGCAGGTGAGCAGTTTGAGAGAACAACATGTATATATAGAGAAGCAACTTGATTCATTAAAGGCTGCGTCACAGCCAAAACAGGAAGAGCTAGATAGATTAGAGGAGCTAAAGTCTGTTATATCTGCTGAAGAAAAGGAGCTCGAGAGACTCACCAAAGGATCAAAAAAGCTCAAGGAAAAGGTCAGAGCTTAAAATTTATACCCAAGAATCCTTTACCAAATCAAATTGTGCAGCATTTCATCCATTATGGTTTGCTAATACGATTGTTCTGGTGTTTGAAGGCCTTGGATCTCCAAAGTAAAATAGAAAATGCAGGTGGTGAAAGGCTGAAAAAGCAAAAGACGAAGGTCAAGCAGATTCAATCTGTAAGTGTAATCACTCTGTCTCAATCACGGTTCATGCGGAAGAATTTCAAGCTAATATCTTCTCCCTTTTTTTTCAGGATATTGATAAACACAGCACTGAAATCAACCGCCGTAAAGTTCAGATGGTGACTGGTGAGAAAACCATTAAGAAGTTAGCCAAAGGGATTGAGGAGTCAAAAAAAGAGAGAGAACGTCTTGGCAATGAAAAGCAGAATATGATGGGTGTTTTCACAGAAATTGAACAGCAAGCTTTTAAGGTCCAAGAAGACTATAAAGAGACACAGGAGGTCTGAACTGTTACCACACTGAACTTATTGAGTAGGTCACTCTTTCATTGTTCTGTATAATTTAGTTTCATTTTATGCATTTACAGTTAGTTGACCAGCACAAGGAAGTGCTGGATGCAGCAAAGGAAGAATATCATAAAGTTAAGAAACTCATGGATGAGATGCGAACTTCCGAGGTTTGTTATGTTGAACAATCTTTTTCTATTTTCCGTGGCTTGTCACTGAAACCTCTTATTTTGACTTTTGGTCTGTTATTGCTTCTTCAGGTGGATGCAGACTTTAAATTACAGGATACCAAGAAGCTTCTTAAAGAGTGGGATATGAAGGAGAAAGCATACAAGAAAAAGCTTGATGATGTACAAGCTGATCTTGTAAAGCATCTGGAGCAGTATGTTCTGGCATATAAGACACGCTTGATGATATATTACGAATTTGGTTGTTGTAAGTTTTTTAAGCTGTATCTTAATTTTGTGATTGCAGAATTCAGAAGGATGCAGTAGATCCTGAGAAGCTCCAAGCCACTTTGGCTAATGAGACACTAACAGAGTCGTGCACTCTTAAAAGATCCCTTGAAACAGTGGCATTGCTTGAAGCACAACTGAAAGAAATGAATCCTAACCTTGATTCCATATCAGAGTAAGAATTTTCTCATCAATGATTCTTAGTCAAAATAAAAGCATCCCAGGTATCACTTTTTTTCAATTGCTTATTATTTTTTACTATTTCAGGTATAGGAAAAAAGCCTCTTTGTACACTGAGCGGGTGGAGGAGCTGAATACAGTAACTCAGGAGCGTGATGATCTAAAAAAGCAATGTGATGAGTTGAAAAAGAAAAGGTGTATCATCCCTTCTAGTGCTTTCATGTTTTCTTTTGCTTATATCCTCATTTTTATCTCACATTTGTCATTTCTAATAAAGTGCAGTGTCTCTGCTTCTGTAAGATGTGTCTAATCTAACGTAAACAATTCTGACATGATTTCAGGTTTGACGAGTTTATGGCAGGATTTAACTCTATATCCTTGAAGTTGAAAGAAATGTACCAGGTATGTGAGATTACTTTAGATGTTAATCTCTAATAAGATCAGATATCACAGTCTAGCAGAAAGTTTGCCTTCTTAATAAAGTCACATCATATAAGTGGATACCCACTGAGTCATATTTTGTTTAAAACGACGATCCCCCCGGAGCTGTCATAGAAGCTTACCAGTTACAACTCAAGATTCAGATTGTCATTTGTCATATCCTTTTGTCTTCTGGATGTGCTTGCTGCAGATGATCACACTTGGAGGAGATGCAGAATTGGAGCTAGTTGATTCATTGGATCCTTTTTCTGAAGGCGTTGTTTTTAGTGTTAGACCCCCAAAGAAGAGTTGGAAAAATATTGCCAACTTATCAGGTGGTGAAAAGGTAATCTGTAACTAACTCTTGCATAAGTTCATAGTTTGAGTTCATGTTTTGTCCCACCTTAAATTTCTTAACTATTAGCCTTACTAACACATGGATACTTGTTGATATTTATAGACACTAAGCTCGTTAGCATTGGTTTTTGCACTTCATCATTACAAACCTACCCCACTATATGTAATGGATGAAATCGATGCTGCTTTGGGTACTACTCTCACTCTTCAGAATAATTATTTTTGTCAATTCTTCTTCTTCCACCATTTGACTCTGTTTTCACATTGGCATATAGACTTCAAGAACGTATCGATTGTAGGGCATTACGTTAAAGACAGAACAAAAGATGCACAGTTTATAATCATAAGGTAATAAAGTTTCTATATCTATAGATAATAGTAAACAAAATTAGCTTTGTTATTTATATTTTGGATCATTTTTAAGTCTGTCTGCTTTATTTGATTGCTAACATTAATTAATCATATATTTTGCAGCCTACGAAATAACATGTTTGAGTTAGCGGATCGCCTTGTCGGGATATATAAAACTGACAATTGTACCAAGAGCATTACTATTAACCCTGGGAGTTTCGCGATTTGTGAGAAAGCCGGTTGATGCATCATCAGTTGACAGTGAGGTCCCCCCTGGTATGTTATAGAGTAGGATCTACTTCCCTGGTAGACACTCAAAATACAATGAAGGGGCCCTATAAATTAGAAGGTTGTAATTTTTGTAATTAATGAAGATTTGTGCAACTCTGCAATACTACTTCGTGAGTTTGGAATCATTTTGCAAAAGAATAGTTGTAGACAACTCGTGCTTTTGGTTTCTTTGTGACGTCTGTATAAATTAAGTCAGGTTTGACGTGTGCTGAGCACGCATATTATTCATTCTAATTGCTTGGGGTCGAGTTAATTTAGAGCGATAGACTTTTCTCCTATCGTAGTACGTGCTTATTTCTTTTTTGTGTAAAGGTTTGAAGGAGCAGGTTACACAGATATAAATAATGAACCAACTTTGAAGAAGTGAACAAGATGATCTCGTTGTTGTCCAATACAGTAAAGTCAGAACCAAAATTAGCCAAACCGTAGTGCTTCTAGAAAATGGATAGCCTCGGTCCTTCGTAGGAAAAACTCCCAGAGTCCCAAGCCCTTGTCCCAAAATCAGCTAGAACCGGCAACCAAAGGATCTGACACAGTAAAACCATACTGCAACCATTCCCTTCACTCTTCCTGTTGAGCTAAGGTCGTATTAGGCCTTCTCATTAAGCTGCCGACTCTATTTGGGAGTTCACAAGATACTATGCACATTAGCTTGACGCTGCTAATTGATGTTGAAGGAAATAAATATGATGATCAGTTCCTGAAAAGTTTCATGTTCCCATTTTTGAAGAGCAACAGAAGTCTGAGATAAGTTATAAGAAAGAGAGGCAGCTGCAGAACCTTGAATACGTGACTTCCATTTAGATTGAATTAAGCGCTAGCAAGTACGATGCTGAAACCAAGACTAGTCAACACGAAATGGTATTGAAATGGCAGTCAAAGCTGGATCCATAGATAATAAGTTGGGAGCATGATCTGAGCCAATATGGAGAAGATTCTGAAGAATAGCATTAGGAAAAGCCTGGTGCCACAAAATATCAGCCAAAGCCCGGACCAAACTAGTTCAAATAAAAGTGGCCTCATGTTGCATATTCAACGTATAAGGATTACCCGTAAACGGTACATCAGTTAACCCAAGAAAAAAACTGTAGAAGTAATAACAGTTGAGAAGGAGCTGTATGAATGGTGAAACTTTACCATTCATTACTATAAACAGTAGAACCAAAATCCCCCACCATCACCCGAGGTAAATCCATATATGCTCCAATATCTCAAATTAATTGCCATTGAATCTGTCTCTCCTCAGTATATCCAGAGCTATACAAGCACGTTTAAGCCCACTCATTGTTTGCTGGACCCGAAGGAATAGTAACACTAACCACAGGAGAAGCATGATGCATCAGCTCAAGGTGAAACCCATCCTTCCATAACAATGCAATGCCCCCTGTTCGGCCTCTTGTGTTTAAAGACCAAAGGTGTTGATAATTCAAAGAAGACAAAAGAGAGTTAACGTTATTGTCGGTCGATTTATATCAGGCTGATATTTAAAGATACAAGTATCAAGGTGATTACGAGTTAGGGGAGGGCCTAGACCTTGGCAATTCCAAGCTAAAATTTTCATGGTATTGGAAAGAAAACCAAAACTGAAAAAGGACTACTAAAGAAACAAACTAAATAAATCACAGCAGAACAAAAATAAGAGATAGATGATAAAAAGAAAAAAAAGGGATGATACACTGAAAAGGATACAGACCTGATCAACCCATCCTGCCAAATTACTCGTGGTGGCCACTATCCTCTTGCATAAGCTGTTGAATAGATGAGCTCGACGCAGCTTGAGAGGTTGTAACTTGATTACGAGTGCGTTTAAATCTGCGAAGAGCTGATCTTTCAGTCCTAGTGATGGAATTAGTCGCAGAGAAAGTGCTGACCAATTGACCATCATCAGGCTTATGTGGTGGTCTGCCATTCCTAGGAGTTAAACGAAAGCGATTAGTGGCCATCATAAGGAGCAACAGCTACTCCATGAGTACCAAACTTAAAAATAGTACGAGCTCGTTCATTCAGTGCAACTGAATTAGCTTCACAGTCAACTTCAACATGATCATCAATAACAATAATAAAGAACATGGATTCCACGAATAAGAGGCTTCTTATGATCAATTTTAACATAAACACCAACCACATTGGTACCTGACGGATTAGCGTCTTCATGAACGATTGCTTGAATATAACCCACCAGGCTATACATAGCATGGATAACATCAACATCCAGGAATTCAGGAACTAAATCTTTGAAATCCAGCCAAAAACATAGAAAACCAAAGTACAAATTCCTGTAATCAGTAGAAGGACTCCATCGATGAATACGAAATAAATAACCACCTAGAGACCAAAGGAGCATTCTGAAGAATTTCCTGTAATTCTTCTTTGGACTTCAATCGAACTTGGAAGATGTTTTTTGCAGGAGAACACCTGAAATTCTTGATAACGAGACCAAATATGCTTAGCATGATTGATAGCTGCAGCTATTGGCATGGGCATCTCACAAAAAGCCTTACCAACAACTGGCCATTTCTACCTTTCAGTGCCCCTGGTTAAATCAGCATCAGAAAAAAACCCTGTATGTTGAAAATCTTCAGAACTATCAATGGAGGGCATTATTCACCCTTTAAGTAAAGTCAAGAACAGTACCAGGATAAGTGGAAGCCATTGAAAAGGATGAGCAGAGATAACCAGATGAAGAATGAATAACCATCAAAGATAATGCCCATTTATAATCTTGGAACAGAAGATACGTGTATAGATGCATGGAGCGAGAGTATATCGAGGAGCCAAATTACAAACTGATTTCATATAGACATGAGCACAACAACAGGTCAATTGAAGCCGCAAATATAGACCAACAGGATAAGCCAGTGAGGAATCGAAATACCAGGACAAACCTGTCAAGAACATTATGCAAACGCTTACAAACACCACCGAAGAGCAGATGACAGGACAAGGCTGATATGACAGGTTAGTTAAATCTATGCATAGAGAAAAGGATAAACACAAATGAAAGTATAGGAACAACAAAAACAACTAGAAATTAAAGAAGATAAGAAGAAGCATGCTAAAAAAGAAAGGGACAACACAAAACAAAAGGGAGATTCGATTGATAAATCCAAAGAAACGGAAATCAAATAAAGACATGTCAATTATCCATGGAAAACAACTTAGGAGAGAATCAAACAGCTAGCGCTAATACTACGCCAGAAATACTAGATACTTTCATGGAGATATATGCCTCCAAACAAAATACATACATGAAAAGGAACCACTTTCCAGGGTTATAAACACGGAAATAATAAACTTAATCTGAATCTGAATCTGAGCGCTGGTTTTGGCGTACGTTTCTAGTATGAGGTTTGGACAGGCTTATAGATGATGATTCACCCTCAAATATTATGACTTGAGATCTTGCGATTCTCTCTTCAAGCTCCTCGGTGCTAAAATCATCTGTCCCTCCTAACTCGTTAAATCCTACCTGATGAAGAGGCAAGTTAAAAGACGTCAGAACATGTACAAATAAGTGGGAAAAAAGAAATTCCTTCACATAGGTGCAGAATCAACTGAAATATCATTTAAACATGCACAAAAGGGTTTGTACACCATACCACATAGTCATCGACTTTGGTATTCTTGATAAGGGCAAGAGTTGGAAGCACAATTATCTTAAGCTTCTCAGCTAGGAAAGGACTTTTCTCGGCATTAATTTTCACAAATCGAGTCTCTATGTGTTTTTTCGCTAGAATCGTCATGTGCTTGTCAATCACCTGCAAAGCAAAAGAACAGGTTTAATAGTTGATATTACCAAGGCAGAGTTCAGTAAATTTGCCTTCATCCGTCTCATCAAACAGTAATAAACTACAATCTAACCTACTCTAAACAAGATCACAATCACAAAAGTTCATTTTTTTTCCCAATCGAAATATACTTCTATTCAATATTTCTGAATTGTACATTAATCTAACTAACTAAATAGCTGAAATCAAAAACTCTACTGAAAAAAGAAGAGGGGGTGGAAATTAATCATGAGGGGTTACCTTGCAGGGCCAATTCTCTCGATAGAAATGACAAACAACACGTTCACTAGCTTTAACAACAGTAAAGAAATCTTTTTCAGATTGGATTTCACTATATTCACCATGACCAAGTGAGACCCAACGACTTCTTTTCTCAGCCATTTTCTTCATTTGTTGTAACCTTCTTTCTCTTAATGCATCAATGTCATCAAGATCAACACGATCTAATGCTGATATTTCATCATCAAGTTTTTCTTCAAATGCTTTTGCTACTGTTAATACTTGCTGTTCTATTATCTGTATTATTATCAAATAAATATTGAATCTTGTTCAGCGTAATAAAAAAATTAATAACAATTAAATCAAAGAATTATTAGAAATGGAGATTATACCTCCTGCACTTTTGAACGATCCATGGTTGAATTGGTTTTTCCTTTCTCTCTGTTTGTAAAATAAAACAGAGCGCAGTCGAAGGAGCAGGAGAGGGGGATTCTAATGGAGAAATGCCTCATCAGGTTGTGTTTTTGAATTTGGGCCTTCTTGTGTTTTCGGGTTAGGTCAATGGGTGAGCATTCGGCCCATAATCCGCGGATTCGACCCAGACCAACTTTATTTTATTTTTTGCAGGTGGGTGCTCGGATCATTTGCTAATGGGTTGGATGTGGATGTGATTTTTGAAGAATGATTTTCTGGGGACCAATCCAATTTTAAGGGGACCTTCCTAAATTTGAAAACTATGTCATTATTGTTGCAGTGGAAAACATAGAGAAAAATTAAGAGACAAAGAGAGGTTTCTATTGATCAGCATCATCAGATTACATGGAACAATATCCTATATATACATGTAGGAAAAAAACCCTAGATACTATATTGGGTCGCACATCCATGGGCTACAAGCCCTACAAACTCCCCCTTGTGCGGTCCAGTAGAACTTCATATGCAGTGCTTTACATTTAGTGCTTCGAATATAATTCTTCAAATGTCGTCCTCTCCTTGATGACTTGTGCCGAAATCAATTGCCTCATTAAAAATTTGACAAGGAAAAACCCAGCTGGACAAAACCTTGGTACAACTCTTCACATGTAGTACTTCACATGTTGTCTCGTATTTTACATATAGTTCATCATATGTAATAAGATCTTTAAAGATCGTCGAGTCTAAGTTAATTGTCTCCTTAAAACTTCGTCAGGCTAACCCATATGGGCAAAACCTGAACTAAAGAAAAAGAGTACAATATTGGGTAAACTTAGAATATAGTTGGATGCGTATACGTTGCCTCATTAAAACCTTGACAAGGAAAACCAGTGGGATAAAACCTTGACGAAGGGAAAAGAGTACAACGTGACATATGCAAGTAAAGGTGATCCGTTACAGATGATCACTTTGCTCCGTTGAAGTTGACTAGTTGCTTCACAACTCCTAAGATAGAAAAACCTTGTAGGAAAAACAATAGCCTTAGCTGGGAAATTACACTCCGGTGTTTGTTGTTGTCTCATTAAAAACCTTGCAGAGTAACAAAGCATTGTGGGAAAAAACAACCTCGGTGAAGGAAAATAGTTCAACACACTATTAGATGCTCCCCATGGTGTCAGACAATTTTCATTAGTATAATGCAGTCAAAAGAAGTTTATCACACTTTAATTTGGTGACTTGAATGTTTATAAGACCTTGTTGTTGATTCTGGAAGTTACGTTGCTTAACAGACTATCGTGTTTCATTTATTTAATTCAAATATTTTCAGTAATATCAACGTGATCTTTATGTCTTCAACGTTCAACATACTTGATGCCTTTAGTGTTGTCTCGCTAAATACCTTGTCGAGTGACAAAACCCTTTGGTAAAAACTATTCTCGATCGAAGGGAAAAAGAGTACGACACAACTTCAAGTTCGAAGTGAAATATGTCGACATCATATCCTTGGATCCTCCCCCTGATGTCGGCATCCCCCCCTGATTACTTTCAGAGTTGTTCCAGACAGTTCCTTTAGTCATGTATTTTTCGAAACTGAATATCGGTAATGACTTAGAAAATAGTCTACCATATCTCCCTCTGATTACTTTCGTTGGAGAAGAGATTATTGTTCCTTCATAACCAATAACTTTTGTATTGCACTTTCATTAGCATTCCTTTTTATGTCTTTGCAGGGATAAAAAAATTTATATCAATGATTACTTTTAAGTACACTACATTCATTGTACCATTCCAATGACGTTAAGTTGGCGCTGAGCTATATCTAGCTAACAAGATCCCTGAGGATGCAAAATTTTATCGAGTACATTATTATACTAAGTACAACAATGCGTCTATTGTACTTATATATGGTAATTTCATCTCCCAACACATCTTCGTCATCTTCCTTTAGAAGAAATGGTCACTTACTCACATTTGAACCTTGACTAATCATGTGAGTGCTATCAGGATGCATGTCTTTGTTAAATTGCCAGACAACTTTATACATATGCAAACTGGTGGAATAATATACCACAATCTCACTATTCGGTCGAGCTTTCCCCTCTCAAATTCGGATTTCAAATAGCTTTTAAGGTCTCTTATTACATCAAGAGTACCCATCATGTCTGTACCATCGACATATATAACTGAAATTCCAAATCAGGAACTTTCTTGTGAATACGCAAGGAAAAATAACTTACTTGTCTATCCCCTCCAAATCAAATAGTCACTTAGACGGGTATACCACATCCGCCTGATTGCTTCAATCTATAAGTGAGTGTTATATCTAACTGTAAACGCACATTGTGGTTTAGAGTCACTTGATTTGGGAAACAAAAGGCTATCAAGTACTTTTGTAAATATCTGCTATCTCTTGATTCTTTCAGAGATACGTAACAACCACATACATATGCTGCATTTCAAGTCCTTTTGAAATTACCAAGCTAACTAAGTAGCGGAACACTATAACGTTCATTACAAGAGAACAATTCCAGGGCTTTCTGAGAAACCTCGCGCCACAAGGCGAGTCTTTATACTTTAATACTACTTTCTTTTCATTATGATTTGTGACAAATTAATCATGTATGTCCAATAGGATTTACACTTGGTTGGTTAGCACTACCACACCAAATACCCGTATATTTGTCAAAGAACCAAGTTCTACCTGGATTGTAAAGGCCAAATATGCTATTCGTTGACATTAAGCAACAAGGAGCATGGTTCGATCTCATCTTTCTCTATTTCCTTAAGCAAGTGTATATGTAATTAATCATCAGTATGCTCGCATGATCTTTCTATTGACTCGTGCGCATTCGCATAATCCACTTGGGATGTCATTGTTCTCTGGAATCATTAAACTTCGGAGCGTCCTCCAGTTTGATTCATAGACATATTCAGAGACAATCTTATGAGATGATTTTTGATGATATAAATAAGTTATGCCTTACTCACCTACTTCATTTCTAGGTGAGGATTGATCGAACCAAGTGGTCTTTCCAACTTCCTTTATGGAGCCACGGCCTCAACCACCCTTCCACTAAGTGTAGTTGCAACACCTTAGTCTATGGTGTATATCTCTTATTGAGGATTTGTAACTTTGCAGGTAGGTTTACAGCTGGTATGTGTGATCTCATCACTTTAGCAACATCAGTGTACATTCTGAAAATCGATTATTCTTTGTCACTTCACATTTACATTTGTGGAGTACAAGAATCAATATGAGACGTAGTGGGAACACACCACGATAATTCCTGTCGTTCCCTTAGAAAATACTTTTTCTTATCTCCCCCAAACGACAGGATGACTGTCTCATTAAAGTGATAACCCGTAAATCTAGCGGTAAGAGATCTCCTGCCAAAAGTTTTAAAATCCGGATAATTGTTGGGAACTCATTTCCAACATAACTACTTAAAAGTTTTGAAGACCCATCATAGTACGATGTGGAGTCGTAATGGCACATATATAGTGCAACCAAAAATGCGTAAGAACACGAATGTCTGGTCTTAAATTCAGTTACCAATTGGTACGCAAAAAAGGTTGACTAATATTGGGTTCTAAAACTAATTAAGTAAAGATGCGTGTAATATTGCATATCCCCAAAGCAATAAAAGGTAGGTTGGTATGCATAACCTATTCCTTAGACATCATCCGTAACCTTTGATGGTAGTCTTTGCGAGACCATTAGGTATAATATGATCTATATTGATCCTATTAAACATGCAATATTCATCAAGTCCTTTTGATATAAATTCTCTAGCATTAACAAGGGTGGTGAGCTATTGCACTTTGCATTGTGCAGTATGTGCTAGGCGTTTTATAAAAATTAAACGCATCATTTATTGTGAGAAATATGCGTCGAATCATCCACCAGAGCCATAAATCACTTGAGTGGTCCGTATTCTGCATGGATATATGTTCACTAACAACACTTTATTCTTTGAAAAATGAGTTATTTACCATTTGCATCTAAGTAAAACAGGATGGTCTCAATCGTGTTTTACTAAAGAAAGACTTTGTAGGATGAGTGACGTGCTTTCTAACTCTAAAGCATTATGGGGAGAAGCAGTGCAAATCTAGTAACTTTAGAAATCACTGATTGTGATAGATGTCGTAACTTTGCATTCTATTAGTTCATGTGTTGTACACTCAAATGAAGTGATGCCCATGTTAGTACTTCAAAACGGAACATCGTGTCACAACCAATGTGCCTTATGGTTATGTCAAAGTCTTTATGAATCAATCCCAATCAGTTCATTATTGGGGTTAATATGAATTCAGTATTTCAAGTTCCAGTGATTTACAATTCACTAGATTGACACATTAATTTTCGAAGGATATGCTTCCTTCCACATTAGAAATAGTTTATAGATGCAATCAACTTCATTCTCGCTGTAAGTTTACAAAAATCTAGGTAATAGTTCATGCATGAACACCTTTTGGTGTGATTAGCTCTTAGTACATACAGAGCTTGGACATTGAGTCTTGAGAGATTTAATAAGTGGTGTGGCCTTATTACGTAACAAAAGTCGGATTCAACTCAATTACTTTAGAGTGAATATATACGTTTCATCCAGATATATCTCAAGTGCTTTAGAGAATTTATGTCTCGTGGTTTCATTCCATAAGTGCATGCATTGGATCTAGTTCAACTGAATAAGATAGTCCATTGGCCAGGCAAAGTTCTTGTTGCCATTAAAGTTGATATGAAAATTGGTTGCTACTATGATACACACATTACATTGCATATATCAACACCTATGACCAGGTGCATTTCCAATTCTTTTATTTATGATGGGAGCTAGAATTACATTTTAGATGATCCCATGTTCGCTTGATACTTGTGTGTTGGTGTTATTACTACCGAAGACAAAAGTACATTTTTGTCTCATGATACATATGTCCCTTTGTACATATTTCACTATGTCAGTAAGTGGATTACGTCCCACAGAACATTCAAATTTGGGGAAAATATCAAGTATCCAATAATGGTTCTCAAGTACTTCTAAGCCCCAAATGAATACATTGGAATTGAGTTGGTACAACAAATTCAACAAAAATAAACATCATTCAATTATAGCCAATATCATATTAAAGAGAACAAAATAACAATAAAACCAAAATTCTTAATGGTCGAGATCAACAATCATAGTTTAAGTCGACCGTTTATATGATATGCACTTATCTTAAGACAAAAAAAAAACAGAACTACACATGTTCTAAAAACAAGTAAATAAGCCCAACAAATCTTCGATGTAAAAAAAAAACCCACATTAGTTATATACCTCGAACTTAGGTTCCCGCTGTATATACACAGAACCAGAACGACATTTGTCGTGCACGCCCCAAAAAAGGTACAAGGTAGGTCGGACCGGCTGGATCGGGTTGGACTGGACCAGATCGAATTGGGTTGGACCGGACCGGGTTCGCCTGGACCGATTCGGGTTGGACCGGAACGAAACTTTTCTTCACAATCACGCGTAACGACATTGTGAACAGAGACTTCTTTCAGCAGATTTACTTTCAACAGTGAACAATTTATTTTTTTCACCAGATTTGTTCTTCTCGGAACGTGAAGAGACGCGGTCGCTGATAGATTTTACAACACAATCAAATCAAATCACATCAACCTATCAATCAAATCAACATATTTCCTTTCCTCCAATAAATTAATCAAATCAAATCAGCCAAAATAAAAAAATAATAAATAGAAGAGAAACACTTAGCTTAACGATGATTCCATAACTGCGTTGATGTAAATCCGAACACCATTTTTTTTCCTTTTTTTTTTTTTGAACAACTTGTGTTTATCATCCACGTAGAAAAAAAAAATGAACCCAACCTAGCTCTGCAAGTATAGCTTCGTGCTGATAACGTGTTACAGTGGAAAACATAGAGAAAAATAAAGAGTTAAAGAGAGGTTTCTATTGATCAGCATCATCAGATTACATGGAAATCCTATATATACATGTAGGAAGAAAACCCTAGATACTATATTGGACCTGTTAGAGCATAGCTCGGTTGAACCCACCAAGCGTTGGTATGCCAAGTTTGGTTGTCATATTTTAGTGAATCAAAACTCATTTAAAGAGTCGCTTGATTATGTACTAGAGTCAACTTCGTATAGGTTAGCTTGAAAGTATTAGGATATGAGACATTACAAGTATTGCTAAGACTTGAAGAAGCGGAGAAGTAAGAAGCTACAATGACAACATCATCCTTCCACTTGAGGTTAGTGATATTTTGCTTGAACTGTTTCATTCCCTAAAGTATCTTTCAAGTCGTGCATATTGAAAACAAAACTGCGAAGCATGAACACTCTAGATAGACATAGTATTAAAGAATACAATACGAGGTTTATTGCTTAACCATTAAAATTTGTAGATAAGATATCGACATAATCGTTTAAATGCTATTGTGATTATGTATAGGTATGAGGTGAGGATTTCATCCTAGGAAACAATGTTTTACATGTGTTTTAAGGAAGTAAATTCATGAACTTGTTTTGTGAATCGAAAAGGAAATCGCCAGGCGTTATTGGTATTATTATTCATTGCATATCTTGTGAACAACCAATATCTGTGATTAGTATAACCGTTCATGACTTGTTTCTGTTCTTGGTAAAACTATTCACAAAGGTCTGTCTTATGTATTGTTATGACTTTTATTAGTGAAACCGATCTTAAGTAATCACCTGAGATGGTATAATCGAGTTTGTGATATTGTGTAAGACCAAATCTGGGTAAAGGGGAACCGATCCTAGTAAGAGGTGTAACACATCACAAAGGGAGATCGATCCTTGTATGAGGTGCAACATGTTTTAGCAGAAAGGGGAGCCGATCCTATGGACATGTGCAACACATTCAAGGTAGATACCATATATATGTGGGGAACCAATCCTAGTACCTAGTCAACCGAATTTTGGAAAGCTAGTGTGACTATGCACAATACTCACATGGAGGTAGAACCAAAACTTGTTTTGGTAGAACCGTTAAACCCATGATTGGTGATTGAGTGTTCTTGATCAATCACATAGTTCTTGAAAGTCATATAAACCAATTCTAAACTTGTTTGGAAGTGTGGCAAATCGGTTTCAAGATTGTAAGTATGAAAGAGGACTTACAGAGTAATGATGTCGACATACTTTGAACATGTGCAGTAACGCTTATCTTTAATTGTTCAAAGTTATTCCTTAATAGCTAAAGGAAGCAAATCCTAGGATCAAAACATAAATAAGTTAAGAATCTTTTATTTAAGTTTTTTAATTTTATTTTAGGAAAACAAGAATTAGTAATGTGCATTTACTAGTTGAAGATTTTCCAAAGAGATTTTCGGTCATTATTTTGGACAGGGCATTTCCAGGAATTATGGAAACCGAATTTGGAATATATTGCATATCTTGAGAATATTTTCGGTTTTGAAAATTCCTTGGTGTCCAAACTTCCTTGTCTATAAATACTTGAAGTTTGCATTTCTAGCAAACTAATCCTTCGTGACAGCAAACTTCCTCGGTTGTGTTGTTACTGGTGAAGACGCCTATTCGGAGATGAGAGTAACCTAATTAGGCGAAATCTCTTACGACCACTCAGTTTAAAGTCTTCTTTGGGACTGAGAAGCTCTATTAGTACCGTTAGTGAGAAACTAGATAATTGCGGTTATCTTGTGTTTTCGATTGATTTGATTGACTAACAGTGGTTGAAATTTGATTGCACCTAGTTTGTTTATGCTTGAGAATCTTCTCTTCTGATATAAGATTCACTCAAACTAGATCGAAGTTTAGACAGGGATCTTTATACTGTTTGTAGATTTAAAGACGTCTTGTGATAATCCATTGTTAACAGTCTCCGTTCTGTGAGTGATTGAAAAGGCGAGGGTACCCAAATATACCTCAAGCTAAAACTTTTCCTACATATAAGTCCTTTCTCCGAAAGTGATTGTCTATGGACTGAGTCGAGATAATGCAACTAATCGGTTCACACTTCGTGTGATCGTCTATGGATACGAGATCGAGACAATACAACAACGAAGTATGTTTACTTCATAAAAAGGTTCGGACTTAACCAAACACAATAGGATTGCTTATCAAGTAAATAGGAATTAACGTTTGTGTAATTTATTTTAATTATAATAAAACAATTATAATGCGGAAATATAAAGTAAATGACACAACAAGATTTTGTTAACGAGGAAACCGCAAATGCAGAAAAACCCCGGGACCTTGTCCAGAATTGAATACTCTCAGGATTAAGCCGCTACACAAAATTAAACCTAACTTCGTATAATTGAGACCAAGCAACTAAACCTACAGTTCACCTAGTTCCATCTGTATTCCCGCGCCTCCAACTTATGAATAAGTCACGTACTTGGAACAATTCCTTTGGTTCGTATTCCAAACAGTAAAGGAACAACAAATTTGTTTGTTATCAACTCTCTTCAACCAAGTGATGTGAGTTCGACAAAGGCTATTCTTTTTATCTCAATAAACTCCTTCGTCAGGTTCTTAGATCTATCTTATTCTCAACTACCGAAGTAATTGTTAAGATTTTGCAATCAATACTTTTAATCACAAAGAATTTTATTTATGCCGATCTACACAACTAATCAATCCAATCTACCACAAGGATAAATTGATTATAGTTGGATCCTCTTATACCGAAACAAGTATTGTGCACACCAAAGATTATGAACCCCAAATCAGAAATCTTCAATATCTTATTTGTCTTCAAATATTCTTAGATCTTCAATAAACACCTGCACACAACAACTTGAATCTCTTGTGATCAATCACGCACAGAACAGAGTCTGTTAACAATGGATTATCACAAGATCGTCTTTAGCACTAACAACAGTCTAAAGATCCCCGTCGAAACTTCGATCTAGTTTGAGTGAATCTTATATCAGAAGAGAAGATTCTCAAGCATAAACAAACTAGGTGCAATCAAAGTTCAACCACCGTTAGTCAATCAAATCAATCGAAAACACAAGATAAATCGTAATTATCTACTTTCCCACCAACGGTACTCGTAGAGCTTCTCAATCCCAAGAAAGACTTTAAACTGAGCGGTCGTAAAAGATTTCGCCTAATTAGGTTACTCTCCTCTCCGAATAGGCGGCTTCACTAGTAACAACACAACCGAGGAAGTTTGTTGTCACGAAGGATTAGTTTGCTAGAAATGCAAATTTCAAGTATTTATAGACAAGGAAGTTTGGACACCAAGGATTTCCAAAACCGAAAATATTCTCAAAGATATTCAATATATTCCAAATTCGGTTTCGATAATTCCTGGAAATGCTCTGTCCAAAATAATGACTGAAAATCTCTTTGGAAAATCTCAACTAGTAAATGCACATTACTAATTCTCGATTTCCTAAAATAAAATAAAAACCTTAATTAAAAGATTCTAAACTTATATATGTTTCGATCCTGGGATTTCCACCCTGTAGCTATTAAGGAATAACTTTGAACAATAAAAGATAAACATTATTGCACGTGCTCAAAGTATGCCGACATCCTTACTTTGTAAGTCCTCTTTCATACTTACAACCTTGAAACTGATTTGCCACACTTCCAAACAAGTTTAGAATTGGTTCATCTGACTTTCAAGAACTATGCGATTGATCAAGAAACACTCAATCACAAATCATAGGTTTAACGGTTCTACCAAAACAAGTTTCGGTTCTACCTCCATGTGAGTACTGTGCATAGTCACACTAGATTTCCAAAATTCGGTTGACTAGGTACTAGGATTGGTTCCCCACATATATATGGTATCTAACTTATATGTGTTGCACATGTCCATAGGATCGGTTCCCCTTTGCCTAAAAACGTGTTGCACATGTCCATAGGATCGGCTCCCCTTTCTGCTAAAACATGCTGCACCTCATACAAGGATCGATCCCCCTTTGTGATGTGTTGCACCTCTTACTAGGATCAGTTCCCCTTTATCCAGAGTTGGTCTTACACAAAATCACAAACTCGATCATACCATCTCAGGTGATTACTTAAGATCGGTTTCACTAATAAAAGTCATACCAATACATAAGTCAGGCCTTTGTGAATAGTTTTACCAAGAACACAAACAAGTCGTGAGCGGTTATACTAAATCACACATATTGGATGTTCACAAGATATGCAATGAATAACAATCTCAATAACACCTGGCGATTTCCATTTTGATTCATAAACAAGTTTATGAACTTACTTCCTTAAAACACATGTAAAACATTGTTTCCTAGGATGAAATCCTCACCTCATACCCATACATAATCACAATAGCATTTAAACGATTATGTCGATGTCTTATATACAAAGTTTAATGGTTAAGCAATAAACTTCATATTGTATTCCTTAATACTATGTCTATCTAGAGTGTTCATGTTTCACAGTTTCGTTTTCAATATGCACAACTTGAAAGATACGTTAGGGAACGAAACAGTTCAAGTCAAATATCACTAACCTCAAGTGGAAGGATGATGTTGTCATTGTAGCTTCTTACTTCTTCACTTGTTCAAGTCTTCGAAATACTTGTAATATCATATCCTAATACTTTCAAGCTAGCCTATACGAAGTTGACTCTAGTACATAATCAAGCGACTCTTAAAATGAGTTTTGATTCACAAAAATATGACAACCAAACTTGACATACCAACGCTTGGTGGGTTCAACCGAGCTATGCTCTAACAATCTCCACCTTTGTCAATTTTAGTGAAAAAACTCTTACAATCATATGGATAAACAAATTACAAGAATTCATTACACATACGCTTGATTCCCGAATTCAACAACACAATAACCTGCATTCATTCAATCCTTAAATGCCGATGCTGACATTATAATAACAAAGTTAATACTCCCCTAAAGGTAAGATAGGTAGATTTCATCAATCCGCATGTCTTTGTTATACCAATTAATATGATATGCTAATCCCCCTTAGTCTATGCTTTCACTCTTTCGTTAGATAAACGTTTAAGCACAATTGTTATTTTCCTTAGTGATAACAATCAATATAAAATCAATACCAGTATCACTTGTTTACTCCATATATTTCTCCCCCTTTTTGTCACAAAATGACAAAGAAACGAAAAAAATAAAGGACAACGCGAAAAGATTCTTGCAAATCTCAAAATAGACTTGCAAACCTATAGAGTTAAGCACGAGGGTTCCACACACCATTTTTGATAACCAATATCAAAACCGAAACTACAAAGTAATTTGTTTTGATATGTTACCAAGGAAACAATTGCCCGAAGCAATTTTCCCAATTTAGTTTAGCAAACCAACAATCAACTAAGCACCTTAGTCCCTTTGCTAAACCGATTGTACAAATACAATCACTTCATTCGATAAGACCAAAATAAAGATAACTCTATTTTTCTCATCAGGTTCTAATTATCCATATAACTTAGACCTTTAAATTTTAAACAAGACAAGTACTAGGTTAGTTAACTAGCATTTCTTGTTAAGGCGTTCAATTAGACTTGAATAACCGAAACCTCCACTTTGATAAGTCTAACTAAGAAAACCTTAGTTTCTCTTATCCGGGATCGAATTGGACTAAACAACTCATCCCGTAAACTTTCTTTCGTTAAGCCATAAATAATTCATACAAACCAAATAAATCAACTTGCATAATTATTCACCTCAACCAGAAGCAATTGAAACAACATAGACATTATAGCACCGCAATTGCACCGAAATTTTGTAAGCCTAAACAATTGATACCACACAATAAAGCAAGATAACAATAGTTTTTCTTAAACGGAACCAATTGAATCACACACACATCCATACACACATCATGGAATAAAACATCAATTGTACCGAAATTTTGTTAAGCAAAAGCAATAAATATATGAAATAAAAATCAGTCTTTTCTTAAACAGGAAAACAATTAACTAACAAGATTGTTACCTCAAATTTCGCATCCACTTCTCCAATATGTTTGCATCTTCTTCCAGGGAGAATTGATATCGAAATATCATTATGTTGTCATCCTTATGCAAAACAAAAGAATAACAACAACCAACCTTTTGAGAGAAAGGTTGAAAACCGGTTTTTAACTATTGCAAGCAAAAGTTGAAAACCCTCGAAACACATATGCTTTTATGCTAAACCAAAACCGATTCAACATATTGTGACTTTTTCACATATTGTTTCTATC